>CM061531.1:306650993-307238076 GCA_030545055.2 Neoaliturus tenellus | reverse complement strand
AAAATTTTGCTTCAGGTTTTTAAAACAACACGTTTAAGTATTGCTTTAAAGTCAAACGATCAAATATGTTTTTTATCTACGTGAATTTCTAACAAATTGTTAGTTTTAACCTTAAACGTGATTTGGAAACTTCTAATTGAGCTCAACCCATTTAAAAGTTGCTACTTAAAGATATCACCATTTTGGTGCTACTTTTTATGTACTAAATTAATTTGTGAAATTTTGCAATAGGTTTTTAAACAACAATTTTTAGTTTTAACCTTAAACTTTATTTGAAACTTTTAATTGAGCTTAACCCATTTAAATGTTACTACTTAAAGATAGCACCATTTTGGTGCTACCTTTGATGTTCTATTTCTATATGTAAAATTTTGCTATAGGTTTTCAAACAACACTTTTAAGTAATGTTTTAAGGCCAAACCAATAAATATATTTTTTATCTATGTGAATTCTTAACAAAACTTTTGTTACTAATTGAATGGTGATATAGGAATTTCTATTTTTAGCCAGATATTGGACCACCGTTTTGTTGCTACCTTTAATGTACTATTTTAATAGTGTCTTTTATGTGTAAATTTTAACCCAATTAGTTCTGTATTTAATTTTATTATTGTTTTGAACATTTGTCTTTTAGTCAAGCAAACGTCGTTTTGATGTTTAAAAAAATCATTTGTAGCACATATATGTAAAACTAATATTTTTAAATTCAATCCATTAAATGAATATAAATGTGACATTAATGTAAGATGTGTTAATAATCAGTTTAGATACATTATTCAGAAAATTGTCAAAAAATTCAAATTTATCATATTACTGTGTATGTGCAGCACTTTCCCTTATTTTTGCATGCGCAGTTGCACTTCAGCATTTATAAAAGTGGTTTGTTGAGCGTGCCCCTTATTATTGATGAATCTTCACAAGAAATGTTTAAAATAAAACATAGAATTGTGTACGCGCAGGTTTTCCACCACTCTTCATCGGGTATATAAGCAGCTCGGTTAACCACGTACTTCATTGTTTGGTGAACTTTTACCGAGTGAACAGCTTATTCACAATTTCGGTTTTTCCGGATATTTAAATCTGTATGCTATTTTGTAATATTCAATTAATATTGAAAGTAAATAGAAAAATAAACGACTTCACTATGTCTGCACTGCAGTGTTACATGTTTGATAATAAGCCCGTAGCTGTATTATTTGATCGTGAAAACAATCCATGGTTTAAGGCTAATGATATATCAGAGATTCTAGAATACAAAAGACCGCGAAAAGCAATAAATGATCTAGTTAAGGAAAAATATAAAAAGTTGCGTAAGGATATAAATGAAACTAGTTCGGTTTTACCCTATAATTTTCAAGAAAGAACCGTATTCATAAATGAACCAGGTTTATATTCCTTAATTATATCGTCTAAGATGAAAATAGCTAAACGCTTTCAAGATTGGGTGTTTGAAGAAATCCTACCATCAATTCGCAAGTATGGAGAGTATAAAATTAAAAGAGAAAACCTTAAGTTGACTCACTCCTTACATAAAGTGTTGGCAAATAATCAAAAACTAATTGAAACGTTAGTTGATCAAATGCCTAAGGTTGCTGTTATGCCTGATGATATGGACTTAAAACATATCTTTTGTGTACTGGAAAAAAACACATACTATGAAAAGTATGGAGTAATTGAGTACAAGTGTATTCGTACAGAAAGAAGACGATTTAAAAGAGCATTGAAGAAAGCTAAGAAAGATGGTTTTGTACCAAGTTTTACAAGATATTCTGTACCAAACAGTATAAATATACTGAATAAAGCTAAGGAGGTTATGCATGATTATGGTATGCATTATGAATCTTCTTTAAATAACATATTGACACCCCATAATTTTGTAAATATTGTTAAAATTGTTCTTAATGAATAAACTGTATGAATGTATGTGTGAATGTGAGACTTATCAGATTGAGAAGTTAAGGTATTTACTTTGGCTACTCCTTCGAAAAGTCTGGTTTGAGTGAAGGTCACTGGCGCGGTTGACTAAAAGACCCGTAAACCATATGTATGTGTGTGCAAGTGTGGAAAACGACGTACACCCACCTCCTCGTGGTGTTTTCTGGGTAACGCTAAGAGGTGTACAACTAATATCTTGTAAACCACATGGATTTGTTATTTATTTATTTCTTAATGTATTCATAGCTATTTATAGAAATAAATTTTATTTAAAAGAAATTTGTAACAGTTTAAATTAAACAAATTTAAAGCATTTTAAATACATACAATTTATAAATGTTGTAGCAAAACATTTCATGCTTTACTGATAATAATTATAGATGAAATCGATAGAATATATATATAATTAATATATAAAAATATAAGTCTTGTAATTAATGAAGCTAGAAAAAAGAAATAAAGATAGCATCAAATAAGTGTTACTTTACAAAATAGTAAAACCAAAAATGCAATAAACTCTTAGATTATGCACAATTTGAAGGTAGCATCCAATCAGTGTAAATAGATATAAAGGAAAAAGGCTCTCAACTAAAAATACAATAAACACTGGTTTTAAGACCTATATTTAGGTAGCACCTAATTAGCTTCATATATGTCAAAGTGAAAAGGATTTTTATCTGTATACTACAATTAACCTGTTTATACTTTATAGTTATAAGTTAATATAGAAAATGTCAAACCTATTTGTTTTTGTTTACAAATAATGAAGAAAAAATCCAATAAACACTTGTGTTTAAGATACAAATGCTGTTGTCACCGAATCAGTGCTACCTTTAAATAGAGTAAAAGCCTTATATATGCAAAAAAATGGAAAAATTATTTGCCTAAATATTATATTTAACATTTTTTTTTTTTTTTTTACTTCAAACTAAGGTGTTAATAACCGAATTTGAACCATAAAAAATATAATAATGAAGTTAAAACATACAATATATACTGGGTTTTAAGACCTTTATTTATATAGTATTAAATCAGAGCTACCATTAAGTTAATAAAATCGCTACTTACATTTAACTATAAAATTGGTTTTATTTATTCAAGATTTAATTTTATCGATTTTTACTCTACAGATAATGCTAAAACCACTAAATCTGAAACTTGTCCATATATAATCCCATGACACTTTATAGATACAACTCATCCATCATATTCTCATTCATTTTGATTTTGATATAAGATAGTAAAAACTCAAAACTTACTACTTATTTTCAAGATAAAATACAGGTATCAGCGAAAAAATCGGTGCTATCTTGAAATAGTTATAAGAATTGAAATATATTATGGTTTTATTTAATTAAAATAATTTTTTTACACATATCCATACAAAACTAATTCTGAACATTAATGCTTAGAACCCTGACATATTGTCTTTACTTCGTAGATATAGCTGTTTCTCAATTTGATCGTATTTTTCATTTTTACAGTAAAAACTTGACTGATAAAGGGAGTTAATTGAGTTTTGTTGAAGCTGCTTATAATTGTAAGCGAAACCTGTATTTTCAAACAAGATATTTTACAGCGAAACGGGGTTTTAGGTTGAAAGAGGCTGCTTTTGGTTTATTTTACTCTGATTTACAGAAAACACAAGCTAAAAATATAGAAAAATAGAAAAAATGAAAAGAAAACAAAGAAAAATAGAAAAACAATAGAAAAAAAGAAAAAATTTGAAACACCAAAAGAAAAAAAGAAAAAATTTGAAACACCAAAAGAAAAATAGAAAAAAAATTTGGAAAAGTAAATTTTGCGGTGAAGCTGCTTATAATTGTAAGCGAATCCTGTATTTTCAAAGAAGATATTTTACAGCGAAACGGGTTTTAGGTTGACAGAGGTTGCTTTTGGTTTATTTTACTCTGATCCACAGAAAAAACAAGCTAAAAATATAGAAAAATGAAAAAGTAAAAGAAAACAAAATAAAAAATTAAAAAACATAGAAAAAATAGAAAAAACAATAGAAAAAAAGAAAAAATCGAAAAAACAAATGAAAAATAAAAAAATTCTGGAAAAGTGAATTTTGAAAAAAATTGAAAAAACAAAAGAAAAATAGAAAAAATTCTGGAAAAGTAAATTTTGCAAAATTTACTTTTCCAGAATTTTTTCTATTTTTCTTTTGTTTTTTCAATTTTTTTCAAAATTCACTTTTCCAGAATTTTTTTATTTTTCATTTGTTTTTTCGATTTTTTCTTTTTTTCTATTGTTTTTTCTATTTTTTCTATGTTTTTTAATTTTTTATTTTGTTTTCTTTTACTTTTTCATTTTTCTATATTTTTAGCTTGTTTTTTCTGTGGATCAGAGTAAAATAAACCAAAAGCAACCTCTGTCAACCTAAAACCCGTTTCGCTGTAAAATATCTTCTTTGAAAATACAGGATTCGCTTACAATTATAAGCAGCTTCACCGCAAAATTTACTTTTCCAAATTTTTTTTCTATTTTTCTTTTGGTGTTTCAAATTTTTTCTTTTTTTCTTTTGGTGTTTCAAATTTTTTCTTTTTTTCTATTGTTTTTCTATTTTTCTTTGTTTTCTTTTCATTTTTTCTATTTTTCTATATTTTTAGCTTGTGTTTTCTGTAAATCAGAGTAAAATAAACCAAAAGCAGCCTCTTTCAACCTAAAACCCCGTTTCGCTGTAAAATATCTTGTTTGAAAATACAGGTTTCGCTTACAATTATAAGCAGCTTCAACAAAACTCAATTAACTCCCTTTATCAGTCAAGTTTTTACTGTAAAAATGAAAAATACGATCAAATTGAGAAACAGCTATATCTACGAAGTAAAGACAATATGTCAGGGTTCTAAGCATTAATGTTCAGAATTAGTTTTGTATGGATATGTGTAAAAAAATTATTTTAATTAAATAAAACCATAATATATTTCAATTCTTATAACTATTTCAAGATAGCACCGATTTTTTCGTTGATACCTGTATTTTATCTTGAAAATAAGTAGTAAGTTTTGAGTTTTTACTATCTTATATCAAAATCAAAATGAATGAGAATATGATGGATGAGTTGTATCTATAAAGTGTCATGGGATTATATATGGACAAGTTTCAGATTTAGTGGTTTTAGCATTATCTGTAGAGTAAAAATCGATAAAATTAAATCTTGAATAAATAAAACCAATTTTATAGTTAAATGTAAGTAGCGATTTTATTAACTTAATGGTAGCTCTGATTTAATACTATATAAATAAAGGTCTTAAAACCCAGTATATATTGTATGTTTTAACTTCATTATTATATTTTTTATGGTTCAAATTCGGTTTATTAACACCTTAGTTTGAAGTAAAAAAAAAAAAAAAATGTTAAATATAATATTTAGGCAAATAATTTTTCCATTTTTTTGCATATATAAGGCTTTTACTCTATTTAAAGGTAGCACTGATTCGGTGACAACAGCATTTGTATCTTAAACACAAGTGTTTATTGGATTTTTTCTTCATTATTTGTAAACAAAAACAAATAGGTTTGACATTTTCTATATTAACTTATAACTATAAAGTATAAACAGGTTAATTGTAGTATACAGATAAAAATCCTTTTCACTTTGACATATATGAAGCTAATTAGGTGCTACCTAAATATAGGTCTTAAAACCAGTGTTTATTGTATTTTTAGTTGAGAGCCTTTTTCCTTTATATCTATTTACACTGATTGGATGCTACCTTCAAATTGTGCATAATCTAAGAGTTTATTGCATTTTTGGTTTTACTATTTTGTAAAGTAACACTTATTTAATGCTATCTTTATTTCTTTTTTCTAGCTTCATTAATTACAAGACTTATATTTTTATATATTAATTATATATATATTCTATCGATTTCATCTATAATTATTATCAGTAAAGCATGAAATGTTTTGCTACAACATTTATAAATTGTATGTATTTAAAATGCTTTAAATTTGTTTAATTTAAACTGTTACAAATTTCTTTTAAATAAAATTTATTTCTATAAATAGCTATGAATACATTAAGAAATAAATAAATAACAAATCCATGTGGTTTACAAGATATTAGTTGTACACCTCTTAGCGTTACCCAGAAAACACCACGAGGAGGTGGGTGTACGTCGTTTTCCACACTTGCACACACATACATATGGTTTACGGGTCTTTTAGTCAACCGCGCCAGTGACCTTCACTCAAACCAGACTTTTCGAAGGAGTAGCCAAAGTAAATACCTTAACTTCTCAATCTGATAAGTCTCACATTCACACATACATTCATACAGTTTATTCATTAAGAACAATTTTAACAATATTTACAAAATTATGGGGTGTCAATATGTTATTTAAAGAAGATTCATAATGCATACCATAATCATGCATAACCTCCTTAGCTTTATTCAGTATATTTATACTGTTTGGTACAGAATATCTTGTAAAACTTGGTACAAAACCATCTTTCTTAGCTTTCTTCAATGCTCTTTTAAATCGTCTTCTTTCTGTACGAATACACTTGTACTCAATTACTCCATACTTTTCATAGTATGTGTTTTTTTCCAGTACACAAAAGATATGTTTTAAGTCCATATCATCAGGCATAACAGCAACCTTAGGCATTTGATCAACTAACGTTTCAATTAGTTTTTGATTATTTGCCAACACTTTATGTAAGGAGTGAGTCAACTTAAGGTTTTCTCTTTTAATTTTATACTCTCCATACTTGCGAATTGATGGTAGGATTTCTTCAAACACCCAATCTTGAAAGCGTTTAGCTATTTTCATCTTAGACGATATAATTAAGGAATATAAACCTGGTTCATTTATGAATACGGTTCTTTCTTGAAAATTATAGGGTAAAACCGAACTAGTTTCATTTATATCCTTACGCAACTTTTTATATTTTTCCTTAACTAGATCATTTATTGCTTTTCGCGGTCTTTTGTATTCTAGAATCTCTGATATATCATTAGCCTTAAACCATGGATTGTTTTCACGATCAAATAATACAGCTACGGGCTTATTATCAAACATGTAACACTGCAGTGCAGACATAGTGAAGTCGTTTATTTTTCTATTTACTTTCAATATTAATTGAATATTACAAAATAGCATACAGATTTAAATATCCGGAAAAACCGAAATTGTGAATAAGCTGTTCACTCGGTAAAAGTTCACCAAACAATGAAGTACGTGGTTAACCGAGCTGCTTATATACCCGATGAAGAGTGGTGGAAAACCTGCGCGTACACAATTCTATGTTTTATTTTAAACATTTCTTGTGAAGATTCATCAATAATAAGGGGCACGCTCAACAAACCACTTTTATAAATGCTGAAGTGCAACTGCGCATGCAAAAATAAGGGAAAGTGCTGCACATACACAGTAATATGATAAATTTGAATTTTTTGACAATTTTCTGAATAATGTATCTAAACTGATTATTAACACATCTTACATTAATGTCACATTTATATTCATTTAATGGATTGAATTTAAAAATATTAGTTTTACATATATGTGCTACAAATGATTTTTTTAAACATCAAAACGACGTTTGCTTGACTAAAAGACAAATGTTCAAAACAATAATAAAATTAAATACAGAACTAATTGGGTTAAAATTTACACATAAAAGACACTATTAAAATAGTACATTAAAGGTAGCAACAAAATGGTGGTCCAATATCTGGCTAAAAATAGAAATTCCTATATCACCATTCAATTAGTAACAAAAGTTTTGTTAAGAATTCACATAGATAAAAAATATATTTATTGGTTTGGCCTTAAAACATTACTTAAAAGTGTTGTTTGAAAACCTATAGCAAAATTTTACATATAGAAATAGAACATCAAAGGTAGCACCAAAATGGTGCTATCTTTAAGTAGTAACATTTAAATGGGTTAAGCTCAATTAAAAGTTTCAAAATAAAGTTTAAGGTTAAAACTAAAAATTGTTGTTTAAAAACCTATTGCAAAATTTCACAAATTAATTTAGTACATAAAAAGTAGCACCAAAATGGTGATATCTTTAAGTAGCAACTTTTAAATGGGTTGAGCTCAATTAGAAGTTTCCAAATCACGTTTAAGGTTAAAACTAACAATTTGTTAGAAATTCACGTAGATAAAAAACATATTTGATCGTTTGACTTTAAAGCAATACTTAAACGTGTTGTTTTAAAAACCTGAAGCAAAATTTTGCATATAAAAATACTACATCAAAGATAGCACTAAAACAGTGTTACCTTTAAGTAGCAACATTTAATAAATGGGTTAAGCTCAATTAGAAGTTTTCCAAATCAACTTTAATGGTGAAACTAAAGTTTTGTTAAGAATTTATACATACATAAACATATCTAGTAGTTTCACATTAAACAAAAACTTAAAATTGTTGCTTGAAAACCTAAAGAAAGTTTATCATATAAAATTCAATAAAAAATAATACATCAAAGGAACCACAAAAACGATGCTACCTTTAACTATGGGTTTAATCCAGTTAGAAGTCTCCAAATTACCTTAATCGTTAAAACTAAGGTTTTGCTAGGAATTTACATATATACACACATCTATAGTAGTCTGTCCTTAAACCAATAATTAATAGTGTTCCTTGAAAACCTAAAGAATTTTTCCATACACCATTCTATAAAAATAGTAAATCGAAGGTAGCACCAAAACGGTGCTACCTTTAATTATAGCTACATGTACACACATACCATGTCTGACGATAATTGGATCAACCACTTCTGAGATGTACGATATTTAAGTTTTGCCCCTTAATATTTTTTGGATGCACCACGCCACGCAATGGTAAACAATTAATGTTTACTCATACCAGCCTACATACCAAGTAAGAAGTTAATCGGTCCAGCTACTCCTGGTATATACAATATTTAAATTTTGCCCCTTCATTTTTTGGATGCACCCCGCCATGCAATTGTAAACAATTAATGTTTATTTATACACACCTACATACCAACTAACAAGTTTACCGGTCCAGCCAATCCTGAGATATAAAATATTACAGTTGAACCCCTTCATTTTTTTGATGCATACTGCCACGCAATGGTAAACAATTAATGTTTACTCAAATACACCTACATACCAAGTAAGAATTTAATCGGACCAGCCACTCCTGAGGTATACAATATTTAAGTTTTGCCCCTTCATTTTTTGGATGCAACCCGCCACACAATTATAAACATTTAATATTTATTCATACCAACCAACATACCAAGTAAGAAGTTAATCGGTCTTGCCACTCGGGAGATATACAATATTTCGGTTTTGCCCCTTCATTTTTTTATGCACCCTGCCACGCAATGGTAAACAATTAATGTTTACTCATAGCAACCTATATACCAAGTAAGAAGTTAATCGGTCCAGCCACTCCTGAGATATACAATATTTCAGTTTTGCCCCTTCATTTTTTGGATGCACCCCGCCATGCAATGTCAAAAATTAATGTTTACTCGTACCAACCTACATTCCAAGTAAGAAGTTTATCGGTCCAGCCAATCCTGAGATATACAGTATTTAAGTTTTGCCCCTTCATTTTTTGGATGCACCCCACCACGCAATTATAAACATTTAATGTTTACTCATACCAACCTACATACCAAGTAAGAAGTTAATCGGTCCAGCCACTCCAGAGATATACAATATTTCGGTTTTGCCCCTTCATTTTTTTTATGCACCCTGCCACGCAATTGTAAACAATTAATGTTTACTCATAGCAACCTATATACCAAGTAAGAAGTTAATCGGTCCAGCCACTCCTGAGATATACAATATTTCAGTTTTGCCCCTTCATTTTTTGGATGCACCCCGCCATGCAATGTCAAAAATTAATGTTTACTCATACCAACCTACATTCCAAGTAAGAAGTTTATCGGTCCAGTTAATCCTGAGATATACAGTATTTAAGTTTTGTCCCTTCATTTTTTGGATGCACCCCGTCACGCAATTATAAACATTTAATGTTTACTCATACCAACCTACATAACAAGTAAGAAGTTAATCGGTCCAGCCACTCCTGAGATATACAATATTTCGGTTTTGCCCCTTCATTTTTTGGATGCATCCCGCCACGCAATGGTAAACATTTAATGTTTACTCATATACACCTACATACCAAGTAAGAAGTTAATCGGTCCAGCTACTCCTGAGATATACAATATTTAAATTTTGCCCCTTCATTTTTTGGATGCACCCCGCCATGCAATTCTAAACCATTAATGTTTATTTATACACACCTACATACCAATTAACAAGTTTATCGGTCCAGCCACTCCTGAGATATAAAATATTACAGTTTTACCCCTTCATTTTTTGGATGCACCCTGCCACGCAATGGTAAACAATTAATGTTTACTCATATACACCTACATACCAAGTAAGAATTTAATCGGACCAGCCACTCCTGAGATATACAATATTTAAGTTTTGCCCCTTCATTTTTTGGATGCGACCCGCCACGCAATTATAAACATTTAATATTTATTCATACCAACCTACATACCAAGTAAGAAGTTAATCGGTCGTGCCACTCCGGAGATATACAATATTTCGGTTTTGCCCCTTTATTTTTTGGATGCACCCTGCCACACAATGGTAAACAATTAATGTTTACTCATAGCAACCTATATACCAAGTAAGAAGTTAATCGGTCCAGCCACTCCTGAGAAATACAATATTTCAATTTTGCCCCTTCATTTTTTGGATGCACCCCGCCATGCAATGTCAAAAATTAATGTTTACTCGTACCAACCTACATTCCAAGTAAGAAGTTTATCGGTCCAGCCAATCCTGAGATATACAGTATTTAAGTTTTGCCCCTTCATTTTTTGGATGCACCCCACCACGCAATTATAAACATTTAATGTTTACTCATACCAACCTACATACCAAGTAAGAAGTTAATCGGTCCAGCCACTCCAGAGATATACAATATTTCGGTTTTGCCCCTTCATTTTTTTGATGCACCCTGCCACGCAATGGTAAACAATTAATGTTTACTCATAGCAACCTATATACCAAGTATGAAGTTAATCGGTCCAGCCACTCCTGAGATATACAATATTTCAGTTTTGCCCCTTCATTTTTTGGATGCACCCCGCCATGCAAAGTCAAAAATTAATGTTTACTCATACCAACCTACATTCCAAGTAAGAAGTTTATCGGTCCAGCCAATCCTGAGATATACAGTATTTAAGTTTTGCCCCTTCATTTTTTGGATGCACCCCACCATGCAATTCTAAACCATTAATGTTTATTTATACACACCTACATACCAATTAAAAAGTTTATCGGTCCAGCCAATCCTGAGATATAAAATATTACAGTTTTACCCCTTCATTTTTTTGGATGCACCCTGCCACGCAATGGTAAACAATTAATGTTTACTCATATACACCTACATACCAAGTAAGAATTTAATCGAACCAGCCACTCCTGAGATATACAATATTTAAGTTTTGCCCCTTCATTTTTTGGATGCGACCCGCCACGCAATTATAAACATTTAATATTTATTCATACCAACCTACATACCAAGTAAGAAGTTAATCAGTCGTGCCACTCCGGAGATATACAATATTTCAGTATTGCCCCTTCATTTTTTGGATGCACCCTGCCACGCAATGGTAAACAATTAATGTTTACTCATAGCAACCTATATACCAAGTAAGAAGTTAATCGGTCCAGCCACTCCTGAGATATACAGTATTTAAGTTTTGCCCCTTCATTTTTTGGATGCACCCCGTCATGCAATGTCAAATATTAATGTTTACTCATACCAACCTACATTCCAAGTAAGAAGTTTATCGGTCCAGCCAATCCTGAGATATACAGTATTTAAGTTTTGCCCCTTCATTTTTTGGATGCACCCCGCCACGCAATTATAAACATTTAATGTTTACTCATACCAACCTACATACCAAGTAAGAATTTAATCGGACCAGCCACTCCTGAGATATACAATATTTAAGTTTTGCCCCTTCAATTTTTTGGATGCACCCCGCCACGCAATGGTAAACATTAAATGTTTACTCATACCAACCTTTATACCAAGTAAGAAGTTAATCGGTCCAGCCAATCCTGAGATATACAATATTTAAGTTTTGCCCCTTCATTTTTTGGATGCACTTCGCCACGAAATGGTAAACATTTAATGTTTACTCATACCAACCTACATACCAAGTAAGAAGTTAATTGGTCCAGCCAATCCTGAGATATACAGTATTTAAGTTTTGCCCCTTCATTTTTTAATTGCACCCCGCCACGCAATGGTTAACATTTAATGTTTACTTATACCAACCTACATACCAAGTAAGAAGTTAATCAGTCCACCCAATCCTGAGATAAACAATATTTAAGTTTTGCCCCTTCATTTTTTGGATGCACTTCGCCACGCAATGGTAAACATTTAATGTTTACTCATACCAACCTAAGTACCAAGTAAGAAGTTAATTGGTCCAACCAATCCTGAGATATACAATATTTAAGTTTTGTCCCTTCATTTTTGTTGGATGCACCCCACCACGCAATGGTAAACAATTAATGTTTACTTATACCAACCTATATACCAAGTAAGAAGTTAATCCATAATGCCATTTAAAAGATATAAAATAAAACTGTTTTGCGCCTTCATTTTTTGGATACCTCGTGCCATGCATTTGTAGACACCAAATAAGTGTACACACATACTAATAATTTCAAATGCCTAGTGACTCAAAGGTAAAGCTCTACGCTAGCGAAGGACAATAATAATGTTAATTTTAGGATTTTTTTATTTTTGACTGTTTGACCTTAGATCTGGAAAGTTATTTTTAGCATTTTATTACATGTTAACATTACACGTATACACATACCAAGTTTGAAATAAATACATATTGCCATTCAAAAGATATAAAATAAAACTTTTTTGCGCCTTCATTTTTTGGATACCTTTTGCCATGCATTTGTAGACAGCAAGTAAGTGTACACACATACCAACTATGAAGTTAATACATAGAGCCGTTCCTAAGATATGGAATATCAAAGTTTTGCCCCTTCATTGCCCCTTCATTTTTTAGATGCAATCAGCAACATTTTGGTTAATTTTTTAATTATGGGTATCCACCCCCTGGGGGGTACCTCTATTACGTAGTAGGTAGTTTTTTTGGGTCCCCGGACCTCTAGGACGCACCGTTTTCGAGATATTAGCGATTTTTATGTTTTTTAAGCTGAAGTTTGCATGTTATTCACTTTATATAGTACTGTATGCGTCGTATATAGTATGATAACGTTGTTGGTTGCTTAACAGCTTCTAGCCATTGATTTTATGTACTGTATAGCGAACATTTTTGGGTTTTATTCACTTTTTATAGTATAGCCTTGGACACATTTCATATAGTATAACTAGATTAAAAATATTTAACATTATAGTCATTGATGTATATTATATAGTAAAGTAGCATTTTCATTTTATACAGTGTAACCATTGATTATATACATTTTACATTATAGCCATTGATGCAGAGAACTAGTCACAGGTACATTTCATATAGTATAAGCGTTGATCATGTTTATTTAACATTATATTCATTGATATTTTGTATAGTATAGCGGCGAATGCATTTCATATAGTATAAGCATTGATCGCGTATATTTAACGTAAAGTCATCAATGCATAATATATATAGTATAGCCTTGGGCACATTTCATATAGTATAACTAGATTTAACATTATAGTCATTGGTGTGTATTAAATAATATAGTAGAGTTTTCATTTTATATAGTATAACCGTTGATTATGTACATTTGACGTTATAGCCATTGACGCTGAGAACTAGCCACAGGTACATTTCATATAGTATAACTGTTGATTAGCGAATGACATAAGTTGGTTGATTTTATATACTGTATTGCAGCCATCTTTGGGTTTTATTCACTTTTTATAGTATAGCCCCCAGCATTTCATATGTTCTTGTTCCGGGCGATCCAGGTGATCTTGTTTTATAGTGAATGACGTAAGTTGGTTGATTTTATATACTGTATTGCCAACAGTTTTGGGTTTTATCCACTTTTTATAGTATATACCCCAGCATTTCATATGTTCTTGTTTTATAGTGAATGACATAAGTTGGTAAGACTGCGAGGAAATTTGGGAAATTGCAGGGTATTTTGGGGAATTCCAGGGTAATTTGGGTAATTTGTGGGGATATTTTGGGGTAAACTGGATGCAGCCATAACACGTGCTGCTATCTGTTGGAGAAATAGTGAACTAGCTGTAGCCCTAGTACATGCTGAACTCTGGTGGCGGAATTTGAAACTTGCCGCAGTCGTAGTACGTGCTGCTCTCTGGTGGACAAGAAGCGAACCACAGGCACAATATTATCAGACACATTTACACTACCTTTCACCAAGTACCTCGGTAGCTAAATGGTAGAGCGCTGGCCTCACACGCCAGCGGGCCGGGTTCGAATCCTACCCTCGCCTATGATAAATTTTATTCTTAAATTCTAACCCCTCCAACCTTCCCCGTCACCTTGCCCTCGCCAGCTGCACCTGGTTAATTTATGGGCCAATTAGCGAGGGCCTGTGCTCTCGCCATCTCCACCCCCCATTGATTATTTCACCATCTGCCCGGCCGGAAGCTATATGGCATGGCATATGGCGACAGCGTCTAATATATACCCTCTAACCCCCACCGGAAGCTATATGACATGGCAGCTGGCGCCAGCTGCCGCGGCACGTGGCTCCGTGGGCACGTGGCCGGTTTTAAAAGTGACCAAAACACACTACTCCTCGATAAAATGAAGAACACACGAAGAAACATGATTGATGTTGGTGATCGAAATGACAATCAGCTTATATCTACGTAAAGAAGAAAGAAGATTAACACCGACTCAAATTAGGGCCTATATACCTATTAAGAGCCATCTTCACCCCTGGTCCAGTAGCCCATTGTTGCGCAATCGGCAATGTTAATCATACGGCTTTTATGCTAAAACATGGTTTTGTATTCCCCTGTTTCGGACGCCGTTTTTCAACCGATTTTCTTGAAAGTTGGTAAGTGTTTAGTTGAATACTTATATTAGGTTTCTCATACCTCGAAAGTTTGAAAATTTTACTAAATTTTGAAATATTAACTAAGGAAAATCGAGTTACTTTGTGACGTCACAGAGAGTAATATTTGTTAAATTTTCAAAATTCCAAGGTATGAGAAACCTAGTATAACTATTCAACTAAACACTTACCAGATTTCAAGAAAATCGGTTGAAAAACGGCGTCCGGAACAGGGGAATACAAGACCACGTTTTGGCATAAAAGCCGTATGATTAGGCCTAACATTGCCGACTGCGCAACAATGGGTTACTGGCCCAGGGGTGAAGATGACTCTTAAGTGATTTATGTTTCTCTAACAGATAAATAAGTGGGACTAAAGGGTTATCACATCATCACGAATGCTGATGGGAAGTTGAGTTTCGATTACCTGATACGGTATCCTAATTTGAGTGAACAACTTGCAAAAACATCATCGCCGCTCCTAAGAGGTTTCCTGGTACATGCGAGATCTGAATTTTGCGCCCCTATATACAAGATGCCCAACAAAAATCTACGATCAAAAATATTATGATCAAATTGTACCATAAAGTTTGACTTACTAAGCATAGGGCCGTACTATCTACACTGTGGACCCACGGCAAAATTTCGGCTTGGCCCGTCCCCTATCAACTAATTTACCCCCTCCCCCCACCAAACACAGATAATTATACGGGGTGTCCAGCTTCCAATTTTAAAAATGTTTCCAAGTTATTAAGTATGCCTAAAGAATAAAAAATAATAATAAAAAACATATAAACATATGTCCTCAAATGATGCTTTAAGCCGCTAGTGGCCATTTCGTTTTTTACACTTAAGAATTTTTATTTCCATAACGAATTGTTTTATTGAGTTTATATTTGGCATGTAGCCTACTTTAATCCCACTAATGCTCATTTTCAGGAAAAATGTGATTTTTTTCGATGTATATTTTCAAAAGGGTGGCCATTTTAAACTTTTGAACTCAAATATCTAAAAAACGGTAAATTTTATAAAAAATTTATATTAGGCAAAAAAGTTGAAATATTAAATTATCTAAGAAGTGATGACAAGATTGTACAGATTTGAGAACAAATAATGGAGTTATTTCGATGTTTCTGCAGAAAAACAATTATAAATAAAATATATAATAATATATTTTATTTATGATTTATAATAAATTATAAATTAAGGTAAACGCACCAGTAGTAGACAGTATAAGGAGAGGAATGAGTTTGACTCTTAATTGCCGGTAAATTTGAATAACTACAATGGTTTTAATACATCGAGGTGAAAGCTGATAATGTTGTTTGTAAATTAGTCAATGAATTTAGTTTCCAGCATGTAGTAACCTTGTATGGATCGATAAAGTGATGCACATGTTCCAGTGGTGGACAGTTAAAAAAGAGCATGTACCAGTTGCGGACAGAAAAAAAGTTATCCAAATTTTTCTGTTATTACAGATTTATACAGTTTATAAACTTTATATATCTTTAAGTCTTACTGAAATTAAGTGATTCCAAACTCACCTCCTTATCAATTTGAATAAGGGTGACTGACTTATTCCATCGCAACTTCAGAGGGCCTCAAATAAAAAATACTCTTAAGCGCTTTAAAATAAAGAATACTTTATAATATTTGTTTATAAACAAGAAAACAATAATTAAAGATTATTTAAAAAAAAAAAAAAAAACAACATTAAGTTCTAGTTTGAAAAAGGTAATTATGACCTTTAAAAGTTGAAAGTGTCCACTACTGGGGCAGTTACCTTTTAGGCTATATTTTATAATTTTTTTTCATCATACCATTGCGATAAATGTTTTTTTCGGAACGGTCATCTGTGATCGAAACTAGTTGATTCCCGGTGAGTTGGATAAACGTGTTGGTAAACAAAGTTTTCGGGACTAGACCGCGAAACAGAGGTTTTCGGGACTATTATTTTTAATAACAGCTGTAAATATATTTCAAATACAAGATAAACAAATAACAACGTAAGAGGGGGCATATAGGTTAATCGCATATAGGCCACGATCATCGATGACATGACTGAGTTTAAGGAAGCAGAACTCAAAAACCGTAAAACTTAGAACTGTGAAATTTTTACACAATGCTCAGTAAATACTTTTCTTTCAATTTATGTGTTTGTTAAAGATCTCAGATCAAGATAACATAAAAAAAGTATCTGGCTTATGTATAACAGACAAGTACTTAAACAGCTAGGGCCTACTTGGGATAGGTCTTGGAACCTGCCCTTTAAATAGGATTTTGGTGTTTGGATGAGCATACAACGACTCATACTTTAGGATAGCTGGCACCCCCAAAAATTTTGACATAAATCCGCCCTTGGACAAAACTCTTTTATAATAAAGAAGATAGATATGACGTAGGCCTACACACGCATACACGTGTTGTCCCAAAAAATAAGATAAATTTGTTTTTCATTAGGATCTGCGGGCCTAGATTGTTTTATCAAATGATCTCATACAAATACAAGTTCAAACCAGTGATCATTAACAAATATGGTGAAATAATGTCATTGCGTTCCTCAACACATCAGTCACTTGTACCCGAAACGTCAATTATGATTTCATTTATCAACAGTACTATAAATCTCTCTTAATTAACAAGTAGGTCATAATTAAAAATATTATAACCTACATAAAGAACTCTTCAGTCTGTATTATAACCTCGAACTTGGCAAAAGCTTTATAGCTTCCACTTCCCAGGAAACTAGTCACAACCATCCGATGGCCACAACTAGAAAATAGTTAATAGGCCCCCACCCACAGGCTTTGCCCATGTGGGGACCTTCTATATTAATTAATTATAGTCCCGGTTATTGCAAGTTTCTGAGAAAATGATGATTTGACTTTGAGCTAATAGTTGTAAACATTTGTAGTTTGCATATGTTACAGTTACATATGCAAATAACTTAGTTATTTAATTCGCTAAGGCTTTTAGAATTAAACTAGCGGCTTGTAGGGGCAAAGGCCCCTAAAAATCAAAATGATGATGTTGTCTCAAAAAATAAGCTTCAATTTATCACCTGTATAGACTGTATACAGAAGTATTACTGTATTTTTCTCATGCTGTAATATGAATTCACACGTTTGGGTTTTCTAATAAAATATATCCTAATCTTGACCAAACTTTTTGGCAGTATCAAATAAGTAATTTATTGATAATTTCTCCTCTATTAAAATACAGTAGTCAATTTTATTGAGAAAAAAAATATTGCACTATTATACTACCGAACTCGGCAAAAATAGTATTAACCTTAAACATGTTCAGGATGAGTTTAAAACTCAAGTAAAAAAAATAGTACTTAAATACAACATAAGCCCATTAATGCAATACTGTATGTACACTCCTTCACCCTGGACCCCCGTGCCTGTGCCTACCATTCGCCTACACTCGCCGTGACCCCAAGCCTCCCCGTGCCCCCGTTCACTTCTTCTGACCCGTGTTTCCTGTACCCTTATGCCCCCAGGGCCCGAGTACCACCCATGCCCCAGTACCCATTTGCCCCCTCATGCCCCTGTGCCCCCCATTCTCCCGTGCCCACATGACCGCAATTCTTCCCCGTGGCCCCTCGTGCCCTCTATGTTGCTCATTCCTCACCAATGCCCCCCATGCCCAACCACCATCCGTGCCACCGACGTCTCTAGTACCCCTTATGCCTCCATTCCGATGCCCCCATACCCCCTTGCCCCCATTCCCACCATCCTCCCCGTTCTCCCTATATCCCCATGCTCCCTAACTCAGTGCCCCGACAGCCTCCGTGCCCCATGCCCCGCACCCACATACCCACCGTTTTCCCCGTGGTTCCCATGCCCCCCATGTCCCCCAAGCCTACCCCGTGCCCCATGCTTATCTACCCCCCGTGCCTCATGCCACCGACTCCCCTAAGGCCCATTGTGCCTTCCCACCACCGCGCCGTCATGTGCTCCCGGGTCTCCTATGTTTCCGTGCCCCCATCCCCGTCGTTGCTCAACGTGTCTCCCGTGCCCCTTATGCCCATCTAACCCTTTTGCAACCCTACTGCTCCTTCAGCCCCCGCACCCCCCGCCACCACGTACCCCAGTGCATCCCCATGCCTCACCAGAGAGCACCCTATGCCCCACACCCCCGTACCGTCCATTCTTCCATGCCCTCATGCTCGCCGTTCCTCCCTGTATGTTCCCCATGCCTCCAATGTTCCCCTCATGCCCCCTTGTCTCCAGTGCCACCGACACCCCTCATGCCCTTCGTACCCTTCGTGCCCCCATATCCCCGAACACCCTGTGCTCCCCATGACCGGTGCTGCCATTCCTGCTGTCCCTCCCCGTACCGCAATCCTTGACCTTCTGTGTCCCCCGCCTTGCCACCTATTCTCCCCACGACTCCCCCGTGCGCCCATGCCCCCTTACAATCCGTCCAACGTGACGTCGTACTTTGATTGTAGTCTATTTTGTTTGTTCGTCAATGAAGTAGATCACTGATTGATATATTGTTAGTTTTCGCGCAGTATCATTTACATGAAAAGCTCCCCGTCTTTATGGATTATCAGGCGTTTATTCTTTTCTTACGACCTACGTAAAAAGAGAAGCAGATAGATAATGGATAAAACCAAAATAAAATATTCCTAATACGGAGGTTATTCAATGTTAGTAGTTAACAGATAATGATTAGTCAAAAATAAGCTAACACTCAACAAAATGATTCAACTCTTGCACTCTAACTACTTATAGCCAATATATAAAGCACTAATGTAATAACTAAATGATATTCACTGAGTAAAGACAATTAACTATTATATCAACCATGCCACATCAAAGCCAATCTTTACTTTGGCATATTAAGCATAAAAAATCATTTTACTCCTGTTTCCTTAATGACATAGATAAGGTCACGAAGATGAAATGTCCTATGGATCCGTAATCACTATTAGGTAGTGTTCTCCTTTTTTATAGTGCATTGAAAATTTAAAAAAGTTTTAACTATACGGTTATCTTAACTCAAAAATATCTGCTCAATAACCAGCTGAGTTTATGTTAAAAAATATTCACTGGAACATCTGCTTAATCACACGTTTAGATCTAAAAATCTTCTTCCCATTAGATTAACATTGGAAATTCAAGGTCCAATGGGGCGAAGCCCAGGTAACTTTTGATGATTCTGGTATTTTTCCTTGCGTCCTTGGCCCTCAAGCTTTTAAATGAGCCATCATACGTTACAATATCTTTCTTATAACTCGAGATATTTCGTGGGGACCGATTCGCTTACGGAATTATATATATATATATATATATATATATATATATATATATATATATATATATATATATATATATATATATATAGATAGATATGATGTACTCAGCTAGAAGACGTTTAAATTTTCAGTCTGTGTCACTCTCGTGCCGACAGCCAATACAAAATCAATTTGGCCTACTTCCTAATGTTTGAAAAATGCTGTTGCGGCGCGGCGTCCCTTAGAGATCGGACAGCAGTGCTCATTACGGCCAAATGTTTAGTGCTATGCAGTAGTGCTCATTACGGCCAATGATTAGTGCTGGACAGTAGTGCTCATTACGAACAATGATTAGTGCCGGTCAGCAGTGCTCATTACGAACCATGTTTAGTGCCGGACAGCAGTACTCATTACGACCAATGTTTAGTGCCATGCAGTAGTGCTCATTACGGCCAATGTTTAGTGCTGGACAGCAGTACTCATTACGACCAATGTTTAGTGCCGGACAGCAGAGTGCTCATTACGGCCAATGTTTAGTGCCGGGCAGTAGTGCTCATTACGGCCAATGTTTAGTGCTGGACAGTAGTGCTCATTATGACCAATGATTAGTGCCGGTCAGCAGTGCTCATTATGACCAATGATTAGTGCCGGTCAGCAGTGCTCATTACGAACCATGTTTAGTGCCGGACAGCAGAGAGCTCATTACGACCAATGTTTAGTGCCGGACAGTAGTGCTCATTACGACCAATGTTTAGTGCCGGACAGTAGTGCTCATTACGACCAATGTTTAGTGCCGGTCAGCAGTGCTCATTACGAACAATGTTTAGTGCCAGACAGTAGTGCTCATTACGACCAATGTTTAGTGCCGGACAGTAGTGCTCATTACGACCAATGTTTAGTGCCGGTCAGCAGTGCTCATTACGAACCATGTTTAGTGCCGGACAGCAGAGAGCTCATTACGACCAATGTTTAGTGCCGGACAGTAGTGCTCATTACGACCAATGTTTAGTGCCGGACAGTAGTGCTCATTACGACCAATGTTTAGTGCCGGTCAGTAGTGCTCATTACGACCAATGTTTAGTGCCGGACAGCAGTGCTCATTACGACCAATGTTTAGTGCCGGACAGCAGTGCTCATTACGACCAATGTTTAGTGCCGGACAGTAGTGCTCATTACGACCAATGTTTAGTGCCGGACAGCAGTGCTCATTACGAACAATTTTTAGTGCCGGACAGTAGTGCTCATTACGACCAATGTTTAGTGCCGGTCAGTAGTGCTCATTACGACCAATGTTTAGTGCCGGACAGTAGTGCTCATTACGACCAATGTTTAGTGCCGGTCAGTAGTGCTCATTACGACCAATGTTTAGCGCCGGACAGTAGTGCTCATTATGACCAACTGTTTAGTGCCGGTCAGTAGTGCTCATTACGACCAATGTTTAGTGCCGGTCAGTAGTGCTCATTACGACCAATGTTTAGTGCCGGACAGTAGTGCTCATTACGACCAATGTTTAGTGCCGGTCAGTAGTGCTCATTACGACCAATGTTTAGTGCCGGTCAGTAGTGCTCATTACGACCAATGTTTAGTGCCGGACAGTAGTGCTCATTACGACCAATGTTTAGTGCCGGACAGTAGTGCTCATTACGACCAATGTTTAGTGCCGGTCAGTAGTGCTCATTACGACCAATGTTTAGTGCCGGACAGTAGTGCTCATTACGTCCAATGTTTAGTGCCGGTCAGTAGTGCTCATTACGACCAATGTTTAGTGCCGGACAGCAGTGCTCATTACGACCAATGTTTAGTGCCGGACAGTAGTGCTCATTACGACCAATGTTTAGTGCCGGACAGTAGTGCTCATTACGACCAATGTTTAGTGCCGGACAGTAGTGCTCATTACGACCAATGTTTAGTGCCGGTCAGTAGTGCTCATTACGACCAATGTTTAGTGCCGGACAGCAGTGCTCATTACGACCAATGTTTAGTGCCGGACAGCAGTGCTCATTACGACCAATGTTTAGTGCCGGACAGTAGTGCTCATTACGACCAATGTTTAGTGCCGGACAGCAGTGCTCATTACGAACAATGTTTAGTGCCGGACAGTAGTGCTCATTACGACCAATGTTTAGTGCCGGTCAGTAGTGCTCATTACGACCAATGTTTAGTGCCGGTCAGTAGTGCTCATTACGACCAATGTTTAGTGCCGGACAGTAGTGCTCATTACGAACAATGTTTAGTGCCGGTCAGTAGTGCTCATTACGACCAATGTTTAGTGCCGGACAGCAGTGCTCATTACGACCAATGTTTAGTGCCGGACAGCAGTGCTCATTACGACCAATGTTTAGTGCCGGACAGTAGTGCTCATTATGACCAATGTTTAGTGCCGGACAGCAGTGCTCATTACGACCAATGTTTAGTGCCGGTCAGTAGTGCTCATTACGACCAATGTTTAGTGCCGGTCAGTAGTGCTCATTACGACCAATGTTTAGTGCCGGTCAGTAGTGCTCATTACGACCAATGTTTAGTGCCGGACAGTAGTGCTCATTACGAACAATGTTTAGTGCCGGTCAGTAGTGCTCATTACGACCAATGTTTAGTGCCGGTCAGTAGTGCTCATTACGACCAATGTTTAGTGCCGGACAGTAGTGCTCATTACGACCAATGTTTAGTGCCGGACAGTAGTGCTCATTACGACCAATGTTTAGTGCCGGACAGTAGTGCTCATTACGACCAATGTTTAGTGCCGGACAGCAGTGCTCATTTCGAACAATGTTTAGTGCCGGACAGTAGTGCTCATTACGACCAATGTTTAGTGCCGGTCAGTAGTGCTCATTACGACCAATGTTTAGTGCCGGTCAGTAGTGCTCATTACGACCAATGTTTAGTGCCAGACAGTAGTGCTCATTACGAACAATGTTTAGTGCCGGTCAGTAGTGCTCATTACGACCAATGTTTAGTGCCGGACAGTAGTGCTCATTACGACCAATGTTTAGTGCCGGACAGTAGTGCTCATTACGACCAATGTTTAGTGCCGGACAGTAGTGCTCATTACGACCAATGTTTAGTGCCGGACAGCAGTGCTCATTACGAACAATGTTTAGTGCCGGACAGTAGTGCTCATTACGACCAATGTTTAGTGCCGGTCAGTAGTGCTCATTACGACCAATGTTTAGTGCCGGTCAGTAGTGCTCATTACGACCAATGTTTAGTGCCGGACAGTAGTGCTCATTACGACCAATGTTTAGTGCCGGACAGCAGTGCTCATTACGAACAATGTTTAGTGCCAGACAGTAGTGCTCATTACGAACAATGTTTAGTGCCGGACAGTGGTGCTCATTACGACCAACTGTTTAGTGCCGGGCAGTAGTGCTCATTACGACCAACTGTTTAGTGCCGGACAGTGGTGCTCATTACGACCAATGTTTAGTGCCGGTCAGTAGTGCTCATTACGACCAATGTTTAGTGCCGGACAGCAGTGCTCATTACGAACAATGTTTAGTGCCAGACAGTAGTGCTCATTACGAACAATGTTTAGTGCCAGACAGTAGTGCTCATTACGACCAATGTTTAGTGCCGGACAGTAGTGCTCATTACGACCAATGTTTAGTGCCGGTCAGTAGTGCTCATTACGACCAATGTTTAGTGCCGGACAGCAGTGCTCATTACGAACAATGTTTAGTGCCAGACAGTAGTGCTCATTACGAACAATGTTTAGTGCCAGACAGTAGTGCTCATTACGGCCAATGTTTAGTGCCGGGCAGTAGTGCTCATTACGGCCAATGTTTAGTGCTGGACAGTAGTGCTCATTATGACCAATGATTAGTGCCGGTCAGCAGTGCTCATTATGACCAATGATTAGTGCCGGTCAGCAGTGCTCATTACGAACCATGTTTAGTGCCGTTCAGAAGAGAGCTCATTACGACTAATGTTTAGTGCCGGACAGTAGTGCTCATTACGACCAATGTTAAGTGCCGGACAGTAGTGCTCATTACGACCAATGTTTAGTGCCGGTCAGCAGTGCTCATTACGAACAATGTTTAGTGCCAGACAGTAGTGCTCATTACGACCAATGTTTAGTGCCGGACAGTAGTGCTCATTACGACCAATGTTTAGTGCCGGTCAGCAGTGCTCATTACGAACCATGTTTAGTGCCGGACAGCAGAGAGCTCATTACGACCAATGTTTAGTGCCGGACAGTAGTGCTCATTACGACCAATGTTTAGTGCCGGACAGTAGTGCTCATTACGACCAATGTTTAGTGCCGGTCAGTAGTGCTCATTACGACCAATGTTTAGTGCCGGACAGCAGTGCTCATTACGACCAATGTTTAGTGCCGGACAGCAGTGCTCATTACGACCAATGTTTAGTGCCGGACAGTAGTGCTCATTACGACCAATGTTTAGTGCCGGACAGCAGTGCTCATTACGAACAATGTTTAGTGCCGGACAGTAGTGCTCATTACGACCAATGTTTAGTGCCGGTCAGTAGTGCTCATTACGACCAATGTTTAGTGCCGGACAGTAGTGCTCATTACGACCAATGTTTAGTGCCGGTCAGTAGTGCTCATTACGACCAATGTTTAGCGCCGGACAGTAGTGCTCATTATGACCAACTGTTTAGTGCCGGTCAGTAGTGCTCATTACGACCAATGTTTAGTGCCGGTCAGTAGTGCTCATTACGACCAATGTTTAGTGCCGGACAGTAGTGCTCATTACGACCAATGTTTAGTGCCGGTCAGTAGTGCTCATTACGACCAATGTTTAGTGCCGGTCAGTAGTGCTCATTACGACCAATGTTTAGTGCCGGACAGTAGTGCTCATTACGACCAATGTTTAGTGCCGGACAGTAGTGCTCATTACGACCAATGTTTAGTGCCGGTCAGTAGTGCTCATTACGACCAATGTTTAGTGCCGGACAGTAGTGCTCATTACGTCCAATGTTTAGTGCCGGTCAGTAGTGCTCATTACGACCAATGTTTAGTGCCGGACAGCAGTGCTCATTACGACCAATGTTTAGTGCCGGACAGTAGTGCTCATTACGACCAATGTTTAGTGCCGGACAGTAGTGCTCATTACGACCAATGTTTAGTGCCGGACAGTAGTGCTCATTACGACCAATGTTTAGTGCCGGTCAGTAGTGCTCATTACGACCAATGTTTAGTGCCGGACAGCAGTGCTCATTACGACCAATGTTTAGTGCCGGACAGCAGTGCTCATTACGACCAATGTTTAGTGCCGGACAGTAGTGCTCATTACGACCAATGTTTAGTGCCGGACAGCAGTGCTCATTACGAACAATGTTTAGTGCCGGACAGTAGTGCTCATTACGACCAATGTTTAGTGCCGGTCAGTAGTGCTCATTACGACCAATGTTTAGTGCCGGTCAGTAGTGCTCATTACGACCAATGTTTAGTGCCGGACAGTAGTGCTCATTACGAACAATGTTTAGTGCCGGTCAGTAGTGCTCATTACGACCAATGTTTAGTGCCGGACAGCAGTGCTCATTACGACCAATGTTTAGTGCCGGACAGCAGTGCTCATTACGACCAATGTTTAGTGCCGGACAGTAGTGCTCATTATGACCAATGTTTAGTGCCGGACAGCAGTGCTCATTACGAACAATGTTTAGTGCCGGACAGTAGTGCTCATTACGACCAATGTTTAGTGCCGGTCAGTAGTGCTCATTACGACCAATGTTTAGTGCCGGTCAGTAGTGCTCATTACGACCAATGTTTAGTGCCGGACAGTAGTGCTCATTACGAACAATGTTTAGTGCCGGTCAGTAGTGCTCATTACGACCAATGTTTAGTGCCGGTCAGTAGTGCTCATTACGACCAATGTTTAGTGCCGGACAGTAGTGCTCATTACGACCAATGTTTAGTGCCGGACAGTAGTGCTCATTACGACCAATGTTTAGTGCCGGACAGTAGTGCTCATTACGACCAATGTTTAGTGCCGGACAGCAGTGCTCATTTCGACCAATGTTTAGTGCCGGACAGCAGTGCTCATTTCGAACAATGTTTAGTGCCGGACAGTAGTGCTCATTACGACCAATGTTTAGTGCCGGTCAGTAGTGCTCATTACGACCAATGTTTAGTGCCGGTCAGTAGTGCTCATTACGACCAATGTTTAGTGCCGGACAGTAGTGCTCATTACGAACAATGTTTAGTGCCGGTCAGTAGTGCTCATTACGACCAATGTTTAGTGCCGGACAGTAGTGCTCATTACGACCAATGTTTAGTGCCGGACAGTAGTGCTCATTACGACCAATGTTTAGTGCCGGACAGTAGTGCTCATTACGACCAATGTTTAGTGCCGGACAGCAGTGCTCATTACGAACAATGTTTAGTGCCGGACAGTAGTGCTCATTACGACCAATGTTTAGTGCCGGTCAGTAGTGCTCATTACGACCAATGTTTAGTGCCGGTCAGTAGTGCTCATTACGACCAATGTTTAGTGCCGGACAGTAGTGCTCATTACGACCAATGTTTAGTGCCGGACAGCAGTGCTCATTACGAACAATGTTTAGTGCCAGACAGTAGTGCTCATTACGAACAATGTTTAGTGCCGGACAGTGGTGCTCATTACGACCAACTGTTTAGTGCCGGGCAGTAGTGCTCATTACGACCAACTGTTTAGTGCCGGACAGTGGTGCTCATTACGACCAATGTTTAGTGCCGGTCAGTAGTGCTCATTACGACCAATGTTTAGTGCCGGACAGCAGTGCTCATTACGAACAATGTTTAGTGCCAGACAGTAGTGCTCATTACGAACAATGTTTAGTGCCAGACAGTAGTGCTCATTACGACCAATGTTTAGTGCCGGACAGTAGTGCTCATTACGACCAATGTTTAGTGCCGGTCAGTAGTGCTCATTACGACCAATGTTTAGTGCCGGACAGCAGTGCTCATTACGAACAATGTTTAGTGCCAGACAGTAGTGCTCATTACGAACAATGTTTAGTGCCAGACAGTAGTGCTCATTACGACCAATGTTTAGTGCCGGACAGTAGTGCTCATTACGACCAATGTTTAGTGCCGGTCAGTAGTGCTCATTACGACCAATGTTTATTGCCGGTCAGTAGTGCTCATTACGAACAATGTTTAGTGCCAGACAGTAGTGCTCATTACGACCAATGTTTAGTGCCGGTCAGTAGTGCTCATTACGACCAATGTTTAGTGCCGGTCAGTAGTGCTCATTGCGACCAATGTTTAGTGCCGGGCAGTAGTGCTCATTACGACCAACTGTTTAGTGCCGGACAGTGGTGCTCATTACGACCAATGTTTAGTGCCGGTCAGTAGTGCTCATTACGACCAATGTTTAGTGCCGGACAGCAGTGCTCATTACGAACAATGTTTAGTGCCAGACAGTAGTGCTCATTACGAACAATGTTTAGTGCCAGACAGTAGTGCTCATTACGACCAATGTTTAGTGCCGGACAGTAGTGCTCATTACGACCAATGTTTAGTGCCGGTCAGTAGTGCTCATTACGACCAATGTTTAGTGCCGGACAGCAGTGCTCATTACGAACAATGTTTAGTGCCAGACAGTAGTGCTCATTACGAACAATGTTTAGTGCCAGACAGTAGTGCTCATTACGACCAATGTTTAGTGCCGGACAGTAGTGCTCATTACGACCAATGTTTAGTGCCGGTCAGTAGTGCTCATTACGACCAATGTTTATTGCCGGTCAGTAGTGCTCATTACGAACAATGTTTAGTGCCAGACAGTAGTGCTCATTACGACCAATGTTTAGTGCCGGTCAGTAGTGCTCATTACGACCAATGTTTAGTGCCGGACAGCAGTGCTCATTACGACCAATGTTTAGTGCCGGACAGTAGTGCTCATTACGACCAATGTTTAGTGCCGGACAGTAGTGCTCATTACGACCAATGTTTAGTGCCGGACAGTAGTGCTCATTACGACCAATGTTTAGTGCCGGTCAGTAGTGCTCATTACGACCAATGTTTAGTGCCGGACAGCAGTGCTCATTACGACCAATGTTTAGTGCCGGACAGCAGTGCTCATTACGACCAATGTTTAGTGCCGGACAGTAGTGCTCATTACGACCAATGTTTAGTGCCGGACAGCAGTGCTCATTACGAACAATGTTTAGTGCCGGACAGTAGTGCTCATTACGACCAATGTTTAGTGCCGGTCAGTAGTGCTCATTACGACCAATGTTTAGTGCCGGTCAGTAGTGCTCATTACGACCAATGTTTAGTGCCGGACAGTAGTGCTCATTACGAACAATGTTTAGTGCCGGACAGTAGTGCTCATTACGACCAATGTTTAGTGCCGGACAGTAGTGCTCATTACGACCAATGTTTAGTGCCGGACAGCAGTGCTCATTACGAACAATGTTTAGTGCCGGACAGTAGTGCTCATTACGACCAATGTTTAGTGCCGGTCAGTAGTGCTCATTACGACCAATGTTTAGTGCCGGTCAGTAGTGCTCATTACGACCAATGTTTAGTGCCGGACAGTAGTGCTCATTACGACCAATGTTTAGTGCCGGACAGTAGTGCTCATTACGACCAATGTTTAGTGCCGGACAGTAGTGCTCATTACGACCAATGTTTAGTGCCGGACAGCAGTGCTCATTTCGAACAATGTTTAGTGCCGGACAGTAGTGCTCATTACGACCAATGTTTAGTGCCGGTCAGTAGTGCTCATTACGACCAATGTTTAGTGCCGGACAGTAGTGCTCATTACGAACAATGTTTAGTGCCGGTCAGTAGTGCTCATTACGACCAATGTTTAGTGCCGGACAGTAGTGCTCATTACGACCAATGTTTAGTGCCGGACAGTAGTGCTCATTACGACCAATGTTTAGTGCCGGACAGTAGTGCTCATTACGACCAATGTTTAGTGCCGGACAGCAGTGCTCATTACGAACAATGTTTAGTGCCGGACAGTAGTGCTCATTACGACCAATGTTTAGTGCCGGTCAGTAGTGCTCATTACGACCAATGTTTAGTGCCGGTCAGTAGTGCTCATTACGACCAATGTTTAGTGCCGGACAGTAGTGCTCATTACGAACAATGTTTAATGCCGGTCAGTAGTGCTCATTACGACCAATGTTTAGTGCCGGACAGCAGTGCTCATTACGAACAATGTTTAGTGCCAGACAGTAGTGCTCATTACGAACAATGTTTAGTGCCGGACAGTGGTGCTCATTACGACCAACTGTTTAGTGCCGGGCAGTAGTGCTCATTACGACCAACTGTTTAGTGCCGGACAGTGGTGCTCATTACGACCAATGTTTAGTGCCGGTCAGTAGTGCTCATTACGACCAATGTTTAGTGCCGGACAGCAGTGCTCATTACGAACAATGTTTAGTGCCAGACAGTAGTGCTCATTACGAACAATGTTTAGTGCCAGACAGTAGTGATCATTACGACCAATGTTTAGTGCCGGACAGTAGTGCTCATTACGACCAATGTTTAGTGCCGGTCAGTAGTGCTCATTACGACCAATGTTTAGTGCCGGACAGCAGTGCTCATTACGAACAATGTTTAGTGCCAGACAGTAGTGCTCATTACGAACAATGTTTAGTGCCAGACAGTAGTGCTCATTACGACCAATGTTTAGTGCCGGACAGTAGTGCTCATTACGACCAATGTTTAGTGCCGGACAGCAGTGCTCATTACGACCAATGTTTATTGCCGGTCAGTAGTGCTCATTACGAACAATGTTTAGTGCCAGACAGTAGTGCTCATTACGACCAATGTTTAGTGCCGGTCAGTAGTGCTCATTACGACCAATGTTTAGTGCCGGTCAGTAGTGCTCATTGCGACCAATGTTTAGTGCCGGTCAGTAATGCTCATTAAGAACAATTTTTAGTGCCAGACAGTAGTGCTCATTACGACCAATGTTTAGTGCCGGACAGTAGTGCTCATTACGACCAATGTTTAGTGCCGGTCAGTAGTGCTCATTACGACCAATGTTTAGTGCCGGTCAGTAGTGCCCATTACGACCAATGTTTAGTGCCGGACAGTAGTGCTCATTACGACCAATGTTTAGTGCCGGACAGTAGTGCTCATTACGACCAATGTTTAGTGCCGGTCAGTAGTGCTCATTACGACCAATGTTTAGTGCCGGACAGCAGTGCTCATTACGAACAATGTTTAGTGCCAGACAGTAGTGCTCATTACGAACAATGTTTAGTGCCGGACAGTAGTGCTCATTACGACCAATGTTTAGTGCCGGTCAGTAGTGCTCATTACGACCAATGTTTAGTGCCGGACAGCAGTGCTCATTACGAACAATGTTTAGTGCCAGACAGTAGTGCTCATTACGAACAATGTTTAGTGCCGGACAGTAGTGCTCATTACGACCAATGTTTAGTGCCGGACAGTAGTGATCATTACGACCAATGTTTAGTGCCGGACAGTAGTGCTCATTACGACCAATGTTTAGTGCCGGACAGTAGTGCTCATTACGAACAATGTTTAATGCCGGACAGTAGTGCTCATTACGAACAATGTTTAGTGCCGGACAGTAGTGCTCATTACGACCAATGTTTAGTGCCGGACAGTAGTGCTCATTACGACCAATGTTTAGTGCCGGACATCAGTGCTCATTACGAACAATGTTTAGTGCCAGACAGTAGTGCTCATTACGACCAACTGTTTAGTGCCGGACAGTAGTGCTCATTACGACCAATGTTTAGTGCCGGACAGTAGTGCTCATTACGACCAATGTTTAGTGCCGGACAGTAGTGCTCATTACGACCAATGTTTAGTGCCGGACAGTAGTGCTCATTACGACCAATGTTTAGTGCCGGACAGTAGTGCTCATTACGACCAATGTTTAGTGCCGGACAGTAGTGCTCATTACGAACAATGTTTAGTGCCAGACAGTAGTGCTCATTACGACCAACTGTTTAGTGCCGGACAGTAGTGCTCATTACGACCAACTGTTTAGTGCCGGACAGTAGTGCTCGCATTCCGTTCTATCGTGCGCCCACATTGCCAATGATAGTGTTTTATCAAATTACACTAAATTGCGGCCCAATTAAGAAAGGAGTGGGCCCAACTGCGGAGCGGCGCCTGCTATCTATCGGCCAAATTTGGAAAATAGCCCTTTGTGTGGCTGATAGCGGTACCGATAAAACTGATCGGTAAGGTATTTAATGGTAATTTTTAATATAGTTATTGACTATGTGCTTAATGGACCACAAGCAAGGAGCTCTCACGAAAACCATCACACGTGTCCCACTGTACAAAATTATAAAAATAAGCTCGCGTCGTTCTCGTCCATTCTTGTTTTATGATTCTCGCACACGTAATGTTAATCTACTAGGGGGCCCGTGCAGCGCAATGCGCTGCATTTATTACAGAGTATTAAATATTGCTCCATGGTAATGGACAAAGTTACTTTGAATAAGAAATTAAACTAGAGTGAAAATCAGATAAAACATAATGGTTTTTCATCAATCGATCTTCATTACTAATTCTGCAACTTGCCAATGTGACTCTGTTGAGATTTGGTGGTTGTTATTTTAGTTCCAAATTAGCTAAGATTACGTAGTTGTTCTTTTGCCGATTTGTCTTAGGGTCTCTGTATAAACACTCCTATAAAATCTAGAATAAATACATAGATGTTGGATCTACATAGTTTATCAAACATATAACTTAAATGACAACAAAATCAAAATCAAAATGTCATTACAACTCCCCGGTCCTGTATGAGTTATGCAACACTCACTGCCACTGTTATGAGGTAGTTGTCGACATAGTGAATGAGTCCAAATTACTATTAAAAAAGAACTAAAGCCCCTATTCGTAATTTTCCATGGCATTACAAAATGTAAATAAAGAAATCACTAAAATAAGGAGAATCTACACATTTGTTAGTGTAGTCCATTTTGGTTTGATGTGGTATTTATTTTTTTGATTGAAATTTCTCTTTGTACAAACCATATTTGAAATAAGCTTGTTTTCTACACTGGAGGTAAAAAACATTTAAATGTTGTTTCTTTTAAAAATGAGTTTTAATATGTGTATCATTCTGCATTAAATTTTTGTATAGTATAATAGTAAACAAACAGGTTATAACACCTACAACCAACTATCCCTTTTTCTTATAATTTACAGAGTTTGAAAACCCATGCACACAAATTTAGTGTTCTATTTTAATATTTGTAAACTTTCGTTGCTGTTTAAATACCAATCAGACAACCCATAAGACTCACGTCAAAAATTTCAATTTACAAACTTGTTTTTGTAGGCCCTACATGAATTTTTCTAGGGTTACGTTACTAAACTTATTTTGTGCCCAAATACACGTAATTAAAATGTTCAAGAAAGTCTTCCTGCTAAATTTTGAGAAAAGGTTAAAATACGACAAAAGACACTTCTTGTTTAAAGTATGAAATTGTGTGGACATTTCAGAACCAGTAGTTCAATTGCTTGTATTCAGCTTTTAACATGTGTTTGTCTGTTTTACAATCAACAGCTGTTTTATATTGCAATTTAACACAAATTGTTCCCCATGTTAATCTTATGGACAAAAAAATGAACTTTGAGGGATTCCCGTGAGCTTCAGAATTAAAATATCAAAAATCTAAAACCTTATTGCAAAACTACGAACTGAGACCATTCTTTTGACACCTCAAACTTTAAATTTTGTCCAGAAATAAGGGAGGAGTAGTGTTAACAAAAAAAGGGCATCACGTATTATATATATATATAATAGATCTATATATTAATACGCAAGCATGTTTCATTTCCTCCTTTTTTCTCAGCTCGTGTGCATCGTAGGATAAATCCGCGCATACCGTTAGAAAGGTATAGTCCTGTAGATGAGCAGAATCACATTCAAATTCACATCGGACTCCCGGGCTACGCCCCATAGGCTTTAAAAGTTCCAATGTTAATCTTATGGAGAAAGGGAAATTGAATGAATCATTAGACAGCTGTTGTAAAAACAAGTGCAAGAAAAACAGGAAGAACAGATGTTTCAGTTCTAAAATGTTTTTAAGCTTCTTGGGTCCAGATCAACTGAAATTTTGATCGAATTTCGATCAGCAGGCGACCTCTAGTACTTATTTAATACGCTAAGGGTTTTTTGTCTTGAGAACTCCTCCTAAAATTTTCAACCGATTTTCAAGTTTTTGGTGTCGTTGGATAGGGCTTGGCCTGTAGTTGTTTCCGCCAAAAACTGATGAGAATCGGACTGAAAATAAATTCGCTATTCACCCTTGAAATCCCAAAATTTCTCATTGAAATAACATTGGGATTAAATAAAGCATTTTAAACATCTGTTAATAATCAGCTGTAAATACGTGTAGTTTTGGTGGTTAAAGAGATTCACAATATTGGATTGGTCGGATGTCATTGATTTAGAGTTAAATGTAACATTTGCATTGTATGAAAATAAATTGCTCGATTTCGAGCAACACGTATACTAGTTTATATAAATCAAGTAATGTCCAAATACTGTATAATAAACAAAAGGCTTATCAGAAGATTTTTAAGGGCTTAGAAGATATTTAAATTCACGGTTTTACACGTCAATAATTTTATGGTTTTAGTTATAGAGGGTGTTCGGAAAAACGTTTCAGGAATTTAAGAGGTCATTGTTCACATCAAAATGAGCTAAAATTTCCTATAATGTCGTAAAATGCTTCGTTAACCCGCTAGCAGCAATTTTGTTTTTATACCAAATAATTTGTATTTCCGTAACGAATCATATTACCTTATCACTATTATCACTATTACACACTATTATATTTTTTCTTCTGGCATGAATCTTTATCACACCACTGTTCATTTTCAAGAAATAAATTATTTTTTTCTGAGTTCTAATTCAAAATCAACGTTTTTCTACTTCTACATAAACATCGCAATAACTCCCTTATTTGTTGTTAGATCCTTAGACTTGGTATCATTGGTTAGATAAATTTAAGTTTTAAACTTTTTTGTAGCTCTTACAATTTTGATAAAATTTACCGGTTTTGAGTTATTTGAGTTTGAACATTTATAATTTCGCCATGGTGTAAAAAAAAAAAAAAAAAAAAATTGCGGCCAGGGGGTTAACGAAGCATTTTAGGACATATATGTTTAGAGGAACGTTTTTGCTCATTTAGATGTGGCCAATAACCTCCTAAATTCCTAAAACGATTCTTCCAAACACCCTGTATAAAAAAATTGTGGGAGTTTAATAAGACTAGTTTTTAATAGATTTTTTTAAGTAGAAGAAAGGTAGGCTCAATTATAGGCAGAAGTTACTTTTCCCATGATGCTTGCTCCTTCACACAACAAATGACCGTAGGACATAGGCCTAGATCACTAGGGGAAAGTCGGGTAATATCGGACGGCGGGTAGTATCGGACAAACGTTGTTTCCAGCTTTTGCCGCTAGTAGTTAGATTTGGTCACTTCTGGCACAGGTCAGCTGCCCCGGAAGCCACGTGCCGTGGCACATAGCTTCCGGTCGTATATTAAATGAGGGGAGGTATGCATAAATTAAAAGTTAGTTCAAAACTGAAATTCAACTTGATAATTGGGTTACGGAAAGTATGTCAAGGTCATCCCGAGTAAGTTTTAAAAAAGCCTATCCCGCTAGCACAGGAAATAGTTCTGAGAGTTGAACTATCCGGTGATAGCGGGATAGGTAGATTTAAGTTTTGAACTTTATTCGTAAAAACAAATACAATCAATGTGCAATACAGGTTGAATTTTTGTGATGAAATACGGAGTTGTAAAAGCAAACGCCGACGACGAGGATAACGTAAAGACAGAGTCCCCAGATGACGTATTTGACAAGTTTGAAGAAACGTAATATCTCGAGTTGGTTTTCCCGTTCCAATTGCAAACGTTTAATTTCCAATTTCAATTTTTCTTCTTTCATCTTTTCCTCTTCCATCCTTGTGACGAAGGAAACTTCAGTAGTGCAAAAGTAAGGCTGCTGGCTCACTTCAAGGTCACCCGAGCGATGACGTCATCGAGGTCAATGACCCCACTGATGACGTCATCGATGACGTCATCGATGATGCAATCGATGACGTCATCACTAATGACGTCACATCCATGACGTCACACCCATGACGTCACAGAAATGACGTGCGGATGACGTCAACACCCCTTACGTCACCAAAATGACGTCATCGATGTCACAAAGGTCAAGGTCACGCTGAAACCTAAAATTTTTCGGCACTTTTGCGGTTTCTCGCACTACGCTCCGAGTTTTAGTCCGGTTCCCATGACCTTGACGACTTGGAGCGAATTTGCGATGAGAAACAGCAAAAGTGCAGAGGAAACTTGAAGTTTGCAACGTGACTCTGCCTAAACCGTCATGTGACACCGCTCGGGTGACCTTGAACTAGCCCAGCTGCCTTACTTTAGACCAGTACTACAACCGTGATGTGCACCCTACGACAGACACCGAGCGACTGACTGTCCGGCTCTGTGTACTCTAGGTATATCGGCTTGAGAGACTAAGACTCTAAACTGTCAGGAATGGGAGTAACTAACTGAATTTTGCAAGGAAAAGTCATTTCATCCAATATTTTAAACAAATCCTCATCAGTAAAACTGACATTAGTCCGTTTTGTATAAAACGTAGGGTGTCCGCGCAATAGTTTGCGCCACTTAGCTAAAGTCGAAACCCCCCTTAACTTTGAGTGGTGGACAGTGAGCAACTAATAAAGCCTTAACACGACTAAGTTTCTTACCCAAAGTGTCCCGCGACATGGCGTGTCCTCACAAAAGTCCACACAATACTGAGAGACTGCTTGTAGCGCACGAGTCAAGGGAAAAGAGGTGGGGGAAAAAGCAGGAGTGGGGGAAGGTCACAGTGGCGGGGGAAGGTGAGGCTTAACGCTGGAGTATCGCATCACTTCACCATGAGCTGTCCTACAGTCAACACACTGTTCTCTTGGCCCGAGTTGGCACTAGAAGAAACATTTCTGTACAGCTTAGGCTGTGAGAGCCGAGGAAGCAAAGTCAAAGTGGAAATTGTGTTAAACTCCAAGATGAAGAGTCTCCTAAATAAACTAATTGTATCCCTGCAATCTCCTATAACTTTAGAGAAATACCACTTTATTAAGCGACACCTTATACTTTGGCAAAACGAAGCGGAAATGGAAAAGATTACAGTAAAATTAATTTAACTCAAAACTTGGACTGGACAGTCATGGCGATACCATGTGGCGTGCAAACGCCACCCTAAACATTACAAGTTAGGTTATTGAGCACCTCTGGTACGATAACCGATGTGCTAGAGTTAAAGTGTGATGACCTTGAGTCAAAACACTGAAATACTACAAGTCGATATCGTCCCAGAGTTAAAGTGTAGTGACCTATATTCAGAACTTGTAAAATTACTTACATATAGAGAGCTTTGGAACAGCGAGACGCACCGCATGGAAGCCGGAGACATACTGGCGAAGCGGTGTTGTGCAGCCTAGGGACCCAGTTGTGGTGGGGGTACAGCCAACACTTAGAGTACAAGTGTCGTGGGTGACCTTGACCCACTTAACTTACCTGACCCCCCCCCCCCCCGACAAAAAGTGCGAACCCCCCCCCCCCGACAAAAAGTGCGAACCCCCCCCCCCCCCCGACAAAAAGTGCGAACCCCCCCCCCACCCACCCCCTCCCCCACCCCTGATATCCTGGGTGTGGCAGCCCCGGCGGGGATATAAGGGGGTCCAGCCAGAGCCGGCTCGCAGTCCGCTCCCGCGCGTTGAACGTGAACGACCGGGACGGACCGCCATAGGCATCACTAAACATTGAATGGCGCCTTCAGTGTTTAGCGAAGTCTACTCTAACTTTAAGACTTGTATTGTGTGTTGTAAGTGTGTTATATGTTTCTAAAGTGTATACGCTTGTTTTAGCAATCCCCCCTTGAGCTTTTTCAATGCTCAAAGTAAATTGTAAAGTCAGGGAACGGGAGTAGGCCCCCGTGTAAAAGCATTTTATACCAACGTTAGCATGAGTCCTCTCAGGCATGCAATATTGCGGCTGGGTTTGGGACTCGGTCCGTTTGTACGCTGACATGCAGACCACAGCTGTGGCCAATTTGCGGTGGCCTCTGCACTCGGACCGAGGGCGTAAGCCACTAGGGCTGTCCTCAACCTCTTGTTTCCCTTCTGGAAACTCAAAATTATGTAAATGAATCTTTGTTGGCTATTTGTGTTTTTAGTCCCCAAGGCCCCCGAACATTCGTGGTTCGCCATGGATGTACGGGGGCCGAAATTTTTTAATGTCCGTGTGGCCTTGACCCACAAAGACTTGTAAAAGTTAATGCATTGTAAATTAAAAATATTAAAGATAGGTTACGGGAGTAGGCCCCCGTGTAAAGCCTATTTTAATTATCGGTAGGCTCCTGCCAGGCATGCAAAAGGTTGCGGATGGCATTTGGGAGCATGTCCGTTTGTACGCTGGCATGCAAAAGGTTGCGGCGGCCTCTGCACTCGGACGAGGATGTAAGCCACTAGGGTGTCCTCAGTTTGTTTGTTTCCTTCTGGAAACACAAAATTATGTAAATGAATCTTTGTTAGCTACTGAAAAAACAATGCAGTAAATGTTTACAAGTCTTGCGTGGCGAAGGGTACACGACATTGGATGTTGCCTTGTTGTCATAGTTGGGTCTCTTCGGAGGCTACAGCGATGACAACCTAAGTGCCTCACACCCCCAAAGGGGGGTGTGGGGCTTATTTTTTTAAAGTTTTTTTGTGACCTTGACCTAAATATGTAAAATCTTTCAAAGTGTTTAACAGTCAGGTCTTATTAACACAGTTAATACATTAATGTCTGTTAAAAAATATAACAGTTAGGTATTTGTAACCCACAATTTTGGAGTTGTTTATAGTTGGGTCCCTTGGGAGGCTTCAGCTATGGTAACATAAATGTCTCAAGTGGGGCTTATTTTTTTAAAAAGTGCGAACCCCCCCCCCCCGACAAAAAGTGCGAACCCCCCCCCCCGAACTTTTTTTTGGGAAAAATTTTTGACCTTGACCAAAAAGTTTTTTGCTCCGGACGAGAAGTGCGCCCCCCCCCCCGGATTTTTTTGGGAAAAATTTTTGACCTTGACCAAAAAAGTTTTTTGCTCCGGACGAGAAGTGCCCCCCCCCCCCCGGGTACCTTGGGCGTGGTCACCCGGTGGGGATATAAGGCGGCCGGGTTGCACGCATTTCTCATTTTAGCTCCAGCGCTTATGCTGACCGGTTCTTAAAATGTATCGTCGTATACCTTATGATCCTTCGTACTATAATCTGTTTGGTATTAATAGTATTACAGACAATGAGCAGAAATTGTATAAAAAATTTTGTTGTTTACTTGATAGAACGCACAAACTACCACCAAATACTTTCACCTACAAGCTACCCCTGATAGACAAGGATGATGTAAGCAAACTAACAACAATTCAAGTGAAATTTCTCGAAGAAAAAATCCTTGTTTGTGTAAGAGAAGTGTTTCATAATGAATATTCAAAAAGATTGGCCTTCGACTTTATTAAGGAACATGCAGGACGTGAAAAAGAACAGTACCCAGGATTATATTATTTATATCTTTTTGAGAATGGAGCAAGTGTAACGGTAGAAATAAGTATCAAACTAATGTAATTCTCCCAACCAAGTGTTAAACTAGGACTTGAACTTGGACTTGATTGAGGTTTTTGTAGAACAGAGCGGGGGATAGATCACTTTGCGGCAATGGACTAGCATGCTGCTTAGTGGTTTATCCCCCGCTCAAAGGGTATTTTTACGCGACCTTGACCCACATAAATGCATAGTTGGTGGGGGTATAAAAAAGGGCAAACCAATTGGATGGATACACCACTTCTATACCATGGCTCTATTGCAGTGCTCTATCCCCGCTAAAAATAATAATTCCAAGTGACCTTGTTCCACATAAACTTGCTCAAACAGACATCTTTCAAAATATTTGTACAAAGTAGTGGATTTAGACCAAACATTATTGGTTTATCAAGCCTGTTGAAGAATATATTGAAAATGGGTGTTTAAAAGCCAAATTTACTAAATGATTGATAAACCGGATGTATATGACGTCACCTTCCCCCACCCTTCAACCTCGGGTATAAAGGGACCCGGTTGAGCGCGCTGCTCATTATTGCTTGGACATTCACCGAGTGCACACTCAAAGCCAAACTTGTTCAAAAATGGCTCTTTGCGATATTTGTGGTGAGTTTTTCCAAGATGAAGATATCTTTGTTTTACACCGAGAATTGCATCATGAAGAAAACAGAAAAGAAGAGATTGTTGTAAGTGAAGAAGACTTGGATGCGTTTGATCGGTTATTGGAAAACTACCAGAAACAGATGGACGACTGTGATAGCTATCTACAGTTACACCGAGAATTGCATCGTGAAGAGGACAGAAAAGAAGAGATTGTAGTAAGTGAAGAAGACTTGGATGCGATTGATCAGTTTTTGGAAAAACCCCAGAAGCAGAAGGACTGGGCTAGCTATTTACAGTTAATGCAAAGAAGAAGACCAAGTGTTATTCAATTTGCCGGAGCTGGACCATCTACAGCTGGAGGATTTATTGAAAAGGAAATGGAAGGAAAAAAAGTGGAAGATGTAAAACAACTGCGTACCCGAGAAGAGGATATGGAAGAAGAGGATACAGAAGAAGTGGAAGAAATAAGACAACTGCGCACCACAGCCTTGCCAGGACCAGTTGTAACTCATTTCAAAATTAATAATGTGCAATTGGAATTGGAAAACTTTATAACCCAAGCTAAAAATTTAGTTGTAAAAACATTGATGGAAGAATTGGCAAGATTGAACTTTATTAAATTTGGATTGGTGTTGGAGGCTATGTTTACTAATACCAATGGTGAAAACTCACCGAGAGCATTCATTGCTAAAAACCGAACCCTTACAACCACATCTGATATCAACGAAATTTTAGAAGATTGTTTGAATGAACTGCTAATAAAACTCCAAGAACACGAAGGAAGAGGATCTGGCTGGACGCTATCATCGATTGAAGGTATGGATGTGAGGGTTCACAAGCATGGATATGGTATGAGGGGTAGCAGCTTTATCCCTCTACCAAAGAAAATTAAAGACACCAACTCTTGCAGAAATGTTACAAACGGGGATAATGAATGTTTTAAGTATGCGATGCTAACTAAGTATGTAAAACATAATCCTTGTAGAGTTGGTAGGGAATATTATGAAAACGAACACCGCTACAACTTCCGAGGAATGTCGTATCCTGTGAGTCTTAATCAAATTGCAAAATTTGAGAAACAAAATCCAGGTGTTTCTGTTAACGTGTTCGGCTTAGATGATTCGAACAATGTGTATCCTCTACGAGTTGGAAAAGTGGAGCAAAGAAACCATACTGATTTATTATTGATAACTAAAGGCGAAATTTCACATTATGTGTGGATAAAAGATTTTGAAGCATTGGTTGTACGACAATTAACGAAAAATAAAATTAGAGTGACAGTGTGTAAGAGATGCTTTTGTTTTACGAATAAAGATTTGAGACGTGGAGGATCGGAGTGGTTGAAGGAACACCAAAGACTTTGTAATGACAACTATGAAGTGAAGATTAGTCTGCCGCCGCCATCTCGAGCGTTCATCCAATTCAACAAAACAGTTCACCAATATCGGATTCCAGTGGCCGTCTACGCAGATTTCGAATCCACGTTAGTACCACAGGAGCTTCCGGATGGTGAGGTGACTAGAAGAACCAAATATCAACTGCATCAACCTAACAGTTTTTGCTTATTGGTGAAATCGACTTTGCCTGAAGAACAGTTGCAAGACTATGGCTTAACATCCACTCCGATACTCTACCGTGGGGAAGAAGCCGCTAAGCATTTCGTAGACCAGTTGTATGACATTGCTGAAAAGGTGCAACGCTTATTCGGTAATGTTTTACCTATGGAACCTTTGAATCAAAATCAACAAGAAGAATACAATTTGGCAACAAGATGTTATTTATGCAAGAAGAGCTTCAGTGAAGAAAATCAAAAAGTAAGAGATCACGATCACCTGACAGGGTTATACAGAGGAGCTGCTTGTAATTCATGCAATATAAATTACAAACTGCCAAACTTTATCCCTGTCGTGTTACACAATCTTAGCGGCTATGACTCCCACTTCATTATCCCAGAGTTAGGACGAGATGATGGAAAAATCGAAGTATTAGCTGAAACATTGGAGAAGTACATCAGTTTCTCAAAAACAGTAGGTAAAATTAAACTTCGCTTCGTAGACTCTTATAGATTTATGTCATCTAGTTTGAGCAAATTGTCTGAGAACCTAAGAAGAGAAGATCTAAAAGAAACCAGCAAAATTGTACCTGAAGATAAATTGGACTTAGTAATGCGTAAAGGAGTGTTCCCCTATGATTACATAACTTCTGCAGAAAAATTCGAAGAAACCAGTCTGCCACCGATTGAAGCCTTCAATAGCAAGTTAAATGAAAGTGAAATCTCCGTTGAAGACTACAATCATGCTTGTAATGTTTGGAACCAACTAAACATTCAAACCTTAGGGGAATATTCCGACTTTTACATAAAATTGGACGTAACTCTGCTGTGCGATGTGATGGAAGAATTTCGAAACACCTGCTTCTCCGCCTATGGACTGGACCCTCTACACTCGTACACATCTCCAGGATTAGCATGGCAAGCTATGCTAAAGTCAACCAACTGTCGATTGGAACTTCTAACAGATATTGATATGGTGCTCATGATAGAATCTGGTGTACGGGGCGGTTTGACACAAGCTGTAACACGTCATGTCAAAGCTAACAACAAGTACATCCCAGGCTTCGATGAGAGACAACCATCGGTCTACCTTGGTTACTTTGACGCAAACAACCTTTATGGTTGGGCAATGTCAAATCCGCTTCCCTACGCTGACTTCAAATGGATCGACCCGGCCACCATCGGTGACATCTCACAGATTCCAAAGAATGGTCCAAAAGGCTATATTTTGGACTGTGATTTCGAATATCCGGAGCACCTTCATGACCATCACTACGACTTGCCTCTCCTAGCCAAGACTGAAGTTTCACCGACAGGAAGATGGCCGAAATTGATGATGACGTTGGAGAATAAAGATCGGTATGTGGCTCACTACTGGGTAGTTCAACAAGCTCTTGAATTGGGTCTACGTGTGGTGAGAATTCATAGAGCAATTGAATTCACCCAGTCTTGTTGGTTGAAACCATATATTGATTCCAACACTACAAGAAGAGCAGCAGCAACATCAGCATTTGAAAAGGACTTTTACAAATTGATGAACAACGCCATCTTCGGGAAGACCTTAGAAAACAAAAGAAAACACAAGATTGTAAAATTAGTAAGTGATCCTAAGAAATTGGAAAAATTAGTGCAAAAACCAAATTTTGGAACATCTATGATTATAAACGAAGATCTAGTTGCCGTAAGTATGAAGAAAACAACAATAGTTATGGATCGTCCGTTATACATTGGAATGTCAATTTTGGATATAAGTAAAACTTTAATGTATGATTTCCATTACAACAAAATGGTTAAACACTACGGAAGAGACAACATTGGAGTTGCATACATGGATACCGACGCGTTTATCTACTGGATAAAGACTTTGGACATGTATGAAGACCTAAGGAGTTTCCCATACAAAGACGATTTTGACTTCTCTGACTATCCGAAGAACCATCCAAATTACAACGAAAAGAATAAAAAAGTAATCGGAAAATTTAAAGATGAAGCAAATGGAATGCCTTTAGAAGAAATAGTGGCACTGATGGCAAAATTGTATTCATTTAAAATGTACAACGAGAACAACACACCGACAGTCAAGAAAGCAAAAGGAGTCAAAACATCGTACTTGAAGAAACATGTGACGTTTGACCATTACAAGACCTGCTTGTTTGAAGATTCTACAATGTCTGCAACGTTCAACACTATCAGAAGCTTTAAACATGAGGTCTACAGTGTCACTGAAGTTAAAAGGGCACTATCAGCTCGAGATGATAAAAGGCATATTATGCCGGATAAAATTCACACTCTTCCTTTTGGCCACTACTCTCTAAACCCTATCGACTAGTAACCTATTCTTCGTCCTTCTACAACTTCGACCTTATTCCTTTCTCCTTCCGTAAAAAAATGGGGAACACGGCAAGTCAAACGCCGTGTTCCCCATTTTTTTACACAAGTTTGGATGACCTTGACCTATATAAATGATGTGAATATTTAAGACAACATTCATTGTGATTATACATGTGATACATGAAACATTCAAACCTGCAATATGAAGAACTTGAAGCAAGAAATTGTCAACGAGCTTCATAAACCTGCAAGAAGAAAGTTTCCACGAAGAAATACAGTGATAAAAGGAATAAATGATTTATATCAAGCGGATTTAATCGAAATGATTCCTTATAGTAAACAAAATAGAGGATTTAAATACATATTGACTATTATTAATTGTTTTTCAAAAATGGCAGATGCTTTACCACTAAAAGATAAAAGTGGCAAAAGTGTTACAAAAGCAATGGAAACAGCTATACAAAGAGACAAACATACTATAAAACATTTACAAACTGATGATGGAAAAGAATATTTTAATAAGGAATTTGCAAATTTAATGAAAAAACACAACATTAACCATTACTCAACCAATTCAGAGGTAAAAGCATCAATAATTGAAAGATTTAACAGAACTTTAAAAGGTGCGATGTATAAGATGTTTTCCAACAGAGGATCACACGTATGGATTGATGTGTTACCAAAACTTATAAGCGATTACAATAACAAGTTTCATAGAACTATCGGTATGAAACCAAGCCAGGTGACTAATAAAAATGAAAAACTTGTATTAAAACGTATAAAAATGAATACTAAACCAAAAGTTGAAAAACTAAAGCCTAAAAGGTTTAATGTTGGTGATAAAGTGCGAATAAGCAAATACAAAGGTGTATTCAGTAAAAGATATCTTCCGAACTGGACAAATGAGGTATTTACCGTATTTAAGGTGCAACCTACAGTACCAGAAACTTACATTTTAAAAGATAATAAAGGACAATTGCTTGAAGGAGGTTTTTATGGACATGAAATGTTAAAATCAACAGTAGGTGATGTATATCTAGTAGAAAAGGTGTTGCAACGCAAAAAAGATAAGGTTAAAGTAAGATGGTTAGGATTTAATAAGACGGAAGATTCTTGGATACCTAAAAAGGATCTAATATAATGATAGAGCATCATTTTGGGTTGAACCATTACAAAGGATGGAGATAATACCGCAAAAAGACAATTTTACTATTAATAATATAGATGAACTCACAGTGGATGGTTCTCAATTCAATACTGGGAAACACGGTGTTTTGTTACCAAACACAGTGCGTTGTCTGGTTACCGGTCCTTCCAATTGTGGAAAAACAAATGTAGTATTCAATTTGATTACAAACCCTAAAGGCTTACGTTTTAATAATTTATATGTATTTTCAAAGTCACTACAACAACCAAAATATCAGTTATTGGAACAAATACTCAATAATGTACCTGAAGTTAAATATTTTAAATTTAACGCGAGCGAGAGTGTCATGCAACCGCAAGAGGCTAAACCATTCTCAGTATTCATATTTGACGATGTATCTTGTGAAAATCAAAATACAATAAGGAATTACTTCGCCATGGGTCGACATAACAACATAGATAGCATTTATATTGGTCAAACTTACAGCAAAATACCGAAACAGCTCATTAGAGACAATGCAAACATGTTAATTGTATTTAAACAGGATGAAACCAACCTAAAACACATATATTATGACCATGTAAGTGCGGATATGCCATTCGAACGATTTAAAGAGTTGTGTGGAAAGGCTTGGGCTGAAAAGTATGGGTTTTTAACAATTATAAAGGAACAACCGCTAAACAATGGTCGATACAGGATAGGATTTGATAAATTTATACTAATACACTGATCATGATGTAAAACATTCATTGTTGTACAACACGTCTTGCTACAAACATGGTTAACCAAGAAAAGTTAATAAAGGAAATAAAATCACTTAGTGATTCTATTCGGGATAAAAACAGAGCATTAAAATTAGGTATTAGCGAAAGGGAGAAATTTCTTGAATCTACTTTTAAACCTATTACTGAACCCTTGAAACAATTAAACAAAAAATTTGCTAAACCCGTTTTGGAAGGAGATGCAATTGCACCTATTACAAAGTTTGAAAGAGAAAATATAAAATCAGAAGATTTTAGTGATGAAGACCTGGAATCCTCTACATATAGTGGTTTTACCGGTGAAGAACCTGAAAGAGAGCTAGAATCACCAGACTATAGTGGTATAAGAGAATTATATGAAGTAAAAGCTAAAAGAGGACATGAAGATGTATCAACTGCTAGTGAAGAGGAAAAAGAAGAAGAAGCAAGGGAAGGTCCGTCAAACATAAGCTTGTTGGGTGAAAACATTCATAACAAAGGACCTTTAGGAAGGAAATACATGATAAAAATGTTAGCTGGAATAAATCCTAATAAAAACTACCATAGTTATGGAGTAAGATTAACAGAAGAAGGTTTAATGGTTGGTAATAGCCCGGTAAACATTGATGAAGATGATAATATTATTGTTGGTAATCAAAGATATAAGGGCACAAGAGGATTATTTGAATTATTATTTGAAAAAAAGCCTTTAGAATTGTTAGTTAAAGAAGAAGATATGGAAGCATATAAACAGATTTTGGAACACACCAATGCATACAGGAGGAAGTATTTAGCTGACCAGCCAGTTTTTAGATCTAGGTCTTTAAAATATAGAGTATTTGTATCCAAGTTAATACCAACAACGAGAAGACAACCAATGCCGATAATGCCAAGAAAACCTGTAAAACGAAGGTTTGTGTCATCCACTTTGGATATAAGTGCTCCAGAACCAAGAAAAAGAAACAAATCTGTTACAGGTACAGGTTTAATGAAGAAACTATATAACACAAATGTGATTTATTACAATAATATCAATAAATTGGTGGATAGAATGAAACTAATACATGAAGCTAAAGAAGCGGGTCATACTGGATTGGAAAACGAATGGGTGGCTTTAGTGGATGAACTCCGAAACCGTGGGGTAATCTCATAAAAATGCGTTACTCCCTAGATTACTATTCAGTTGCACCATGAGTGTCGACAAGTTCGGACGTTACTCCTCGGATGGGTTATATTACGCAAATAATTTAAAAAGAGGTGCTGGTTTACCACAAACACCTGATGGAGATTATGATATAACTAATAAAAGGTTAAAAAACATAAAAGATCCCACAGATGAAAACGATGCAATAAATTTAAAAGTATTAAAAGAAAATATATCACCAACATTAAGACTACAGAAAAACACATATGACGCAGGTAATCATAGAATTGTCAATGTTGGTAAGCCAAATCAAAACGCTGATGCAATAAACAAAGGTTATTTATCATCAGAATTAAAAAATACGCTAAAATTCAATGGAAAAACGTATACTGCTGAAAATAAACGTATATCTAACGTAGATGATCCTAAAGATGCAAAAGACAGCGTAAATAGACGCTATTTACATTCATTAATACCTGAAAAGACAAAAGATGGTTTTTCTTTTTATAAATTTGTTATTAACGATATAGGTTATCCGAAAAATGAAAATGATGCTGTAAATTTAAAATATATAAAAGATCATTGTATTACACGTGATGTAGGAGTTATTGATTGTCTAGGTAATTGTTTAGCGAATGTTAAAGATGGTTCGGCACCATCAGATGGTGCAACAGTGGGTCAAATGATGGAAACCTTAAAACAAGAAACAACCTCTTTTGTAAAACAAGATCAAGTAGTATCAAAGCAAGGGGATGAATTTGTTCAAGGTAATGAAAAATTTAATTTATTAACATACAAAAATAATGCTTGGGATTGCATGGGTAAAGGGTTATCAAATATGGGATGGGGTTATGAAAAACATGATGCAGCTGCTTTATCACAAACCGTACATCTAGATCCAGATCATTCTTTTAGATTTTTTACATGTAAAAATAAAGTAATAAAATACTTGCATAATGGAAGAGATCCAAATGATGCTGCAACTGTAGGACAAACATTACAATATGACAGTGCAAATAAAGAGTTTATTTATAATAAGCAAAGATTTAAATTAATGGATGTAAATGATTATCAAAATATATTAATTGCAGATCCAAATTCATTTAGCGGATTTAGAAAATTGTCTGGTGAACAATTTATTCATAAAAATCATGTGTTTCGAAATGAATCAGACGGAGCATTAGTTAGTGGAAATTTTAAATATTTTAAATGTCCCGGGAGCGATGAAAATGTAACTGATAAAGACTAAGAATTTGTATAAAAACTGATATGGGTTAGAAATCGAGACTAATATTATAAAAATGGGTTACACTCTAGAATGTTATTCAGTTGCACCATGAGTGTTGACAAGTTCGGACGATATTCCTCGGATGGATTATATTACTTTAAGGGCCGGTTTCAGAGTCCAGGGTTATCTCTATTCTCGGACTAAAATCCAGTATAAACCAGTTTTTAGTCTAGGACTAAAGAAATTGGGTTTCGGAGCTCCAGGATACCTAAACTCTAGGAATATCGCTAACCCGAGAGTTAACTCGGTAGAGATATTCTCGGACTTACTCTAGTGGGTTTCCGAGTCAGGTGTTATTTAATCCTCAAGTTAAGTTTTATTCTTTTGAATTTCGGAGTTAAAATTTAACCCACAACTGCTTAGTCGAGGACTATTTTTTGGCTATGTCAAGGAATATCTTGAGCATTTTTAATCCTGGCAAAGGATAGGGTTACGTTGAGGAATATCTTTTTAAGTAGGCGCTGTAACCTGAGATTAGTGATGAGATTCACTCAATATTCTCAATATTACGTTGGCAGTTAGACATTTAGGTTACGGTTGTTTTTAGATTAATGTGATATGGAATGAATGCCTCGATTATTGAGACTACCCCAGATATGCGCATCCACCCTTTCAACTGAGACTTGTGTGCGAGCTGTTAACGCATTTTACGACACAAAGTAACGAACAATTTAAACCCCGTTTTAGGTTAAGAAAGTGTTCATGAACTTGCGAGACGGATTGCCCCAAGGCCTTCTGAAAATGATCGCAGGGCTATCCCCATGACACATATCAAAAGCGTCTGCTTGCAAAATTGTACATCGGGAAGTATTGTATAGGTATTTAAATGGAAATGAAAAAACCAAGCATAACAGTTTTGTACAGGCTACTATTCTACGAAAAATATTTTTTTAGCAAAATGGGTTCCTCGGTGTTCTAGGTATAGTTGACGGGATCAACGCTACTACGAACAAATTTTTTTTTAAATAATATTATAAATATGTTCCTATTTTTAACTATAATTTTCATCAAATAAAATCACAACGTTGCCTAAATAAGCAAGTCATTTAATGCACTTTTTTTACTAGTATATTCCAAAATAAAATGTTTGAAAAGATCCTTTTTTTACGAAGTGTCAGAAAGAATTTTCAATTAAAAAGACATTCAGTCAATCTCAATAATCAATCATTTGTTTCTATGTCACTGTTAAAAAAATATCACACTGATACTTTTTTAATAAACTAAACCAGTTTCCTTCTATTCTTCAGTTCTTTCTCTACATTTTCCTCACATTCTACTTGGCCATAGTTAAATAAATTTAATCAAAGGAGATTATTGAACATAATGTCACGCAGAATGTTCATTGCACATACACAGAGAGCACACCACCAAGATGGAACGTTGCGTTTTCAACTGATAAGGGACAAGACACGGGAGCTGTGGCCAAAAACGTAAACTAAATCCTTCGACAGAGTGTCGTCTGTAGGCTGTACACCGTGAATGCCACTACTCAAAATAGAGAATTCCCAGCAATTCCCTCCTAACCGGTGGCATAAGTTAAAGAATAAATATATTCTCGGACTATAATAATCCGAGAGTTAAGTAAGTTATCCCCGATCTCCGAAACCCGATTATTTAATATTTTTAACCCACCGATTATCATATTCCACTGATTAACTAACTCCGGGATTAAATATCCCCGGACTCAGAAACCGGCCCTAATACTTTAAAAAGAGGTGCTGGCTTACCACAAACACCTGATGGAGATTATGATATTAGTAATAAACGGTTAAAAAACATTAATGATCCCACAGATGAAAATGATGCAATAAATTTAAAAGTATTAAAAAAAGAGATATTACCAACACTGAAACTAGACAAAAACACATATAACGCGGGTAATCATAGAATTTCCAACGTCGGTAAGCCAAATCAAAACGCTGATGCAATAAACAGAGGTTATTTATCATCGGAATTGAAAAATACGTTAAAATTCGATGGAAAAACGTATAATGCTGAAAATCGACGTATATCTAACGTAGCAGACCCTGTAGATGAAAAAGACAGCATAAATAGACGCTATTTACATTCTATAATACCTGAAAAGACAAAAGATGGGTTTTCTTTTTATAAATTTGTTATTAACGATATAGGTTATCCAAAAAATGAAAATGATGCTGTAAATTTAAAATACATCAAAGATCATTGTATTACACGTGATGTAGGAGTTATTGACTGTCTTGGTAATTGTTTAGCGAATGTAAAAGATGGTTTTGCACCATCAGATGGTGCAACGGTGGGTCAAATGAAGGAAACTTTAAAACAAGAAACCTCCGGTTTTGTGAAACAAAACCAAGTAGTAACACGTCAAGGAGATGTATTTGTACAAGGAAATAAAAAGTTTACTTTGCTTGAAGAAAACAATTATGTTTGGGATGGTAAAGGAAAGTTATTGACAAATTTAGGTATTGGTGAAAAGCCTGGTGATGCTGTTACTTATGAACAGATAATACAATTAGAGCCAACTGGAAAAAAATGGTGGAATTGTGATAACAAACGATTAACAAATGTTGCAGACCCTGATTATGCCAATAACGCTGTAACTGTTAATTTTCTTGTTAAAGTAATAGGTAATTTATTATTTGATATGCATAATTATATTGCAGCAGGACAACATAAACCTATTGACGAAAAAATGAGAAATACATGGATTAAACAAGAAATTCTTTATAAATATTTTTTTAATCATAACACACAAAAGTTTAGATCATCAGATTGGGGTGATTTTGATATTTAATTAAATAACACCATATATTACATCATTTATGTGCAACCTGTCATAGAGGTAACACATGGGTTACGCTTTTCGAATATAAAAGACAATCATGGCGTTTCATTACACCAGTCCATATCGAGACACTATACGGAAAGGAGGCGGTATCACGTCCACAGCGGTTTCTCTGTTAAGTAAAGCTTTAAATCGTATTCCAGTAGGATCTATCGTAAACAGAGCAATAGACGCTTTACCATACGAATTTCACATACCGGGAGGTTATCAGTATTGCGGACCAGGAACTAAATTGAAAAAACGACTGGAAAGAGGTGATCCAGGCATAAATAAGTTAGATCAGGCTTGTAAAGAACACGATATCGCATATTCCACGTTTACCGATTCAAAAAATAGGTCAATCGCTGATAAAAAGCTAGCGAATATAGCTTGGCAACGAGTAAAGTCTAGTGACGCTAGTATTGCGGAAAAAGCAGCAGCTTTAGCGGTAACAGCAGGTATGAAGGCTAAAACAGCGGTAGGAGGTGGAAAAAGGAGGGGTAAGAATAAAAAAGGATCAACCAAGAGAAAACATGGTGGTAATATTAGACTAAAAAGACGTTCTCCGAGGAAAAATAATAAAAAACCGACAATATGGTCAATGGTAAAAAACGGGGCTGGTCTATACCTAAGACCGTATCGTGCATATTAAATAAAAGAAATCAATTGGTTATACCACATAAAGCGTTGACTAATGTTGAATTATTTAAATATATTTCCTGTTTAAAAATACCATTTTTCCGCGGAGTATTTATGAAAGACAGTTTACCAAAGAAAATATGGAAAAATGAGACTGGAATCGTAAATTTAGATAATACTGAAGGGTCCGGCACCCATTGGGTGTGTTATAAGAAACTAAATAGTAATGTATATTATTTTGATAGTTTTGGAAATTTGCCACCACCTAAAGAACTTGAACATTACTTTAAATCTGCTAAAAACATATATTACAACTATAAAAGAGAACAACCTGATAATACTTCAATATGCGGCCATTTATGTTTGGAATTCCTAGCTAAAAGTATCAGTCACTATTGAGATGTCTTCCTATACGGTATCATTAACAGGAAAATCGTCCACTTTACGAAGTATCCTTTTTCCAGCGTTACGCTTGCAAAAAGGAAGATTTTGGGAGGCAGCACTGTTGGATTTTACAACTTACAACTCTATTCCCAATGTTACGGAAGGTAAAAATAACTTATTACATTATTATAAAGGAAAAGATGCCAGTGGGAAGTTTACAGACTTGGAAGTTTGCACTCTACCCACAGGTTCTTATGAAATTGATCATATTAATGAATTTTTGCAAAATAAAATGGGAAAAGACAATATAACGCTAAAAGGTAATAACAATACAATGAAAGCTGAGCTTACTTCAAAATATTATATAGATTTCAGTAAGTCAGACTCAATTGGTGATTTATTAGGATTTCCCAAAGATGGAGCGATTTTAGAACCAAATAAAACACATTCCGGTAAACAAACTGTAACAATATTAAAAGTCAATAGTATAGACATAACTTGTAATATTATACAAGGAGCTTACAGAGATGGAGCAAATACTCATATAATACATACTTTTTACCCCAGTGTACCACCTGGATTTAAAATTGTTGAAAAGCCGCAAAACCTGGTATATCTACCTTTGAACACCACTTTCATTTCAGACATCGTGTTGAACGTATTGGATCAAGACGGTAACTTGATAGATTTCCGAGAAGAGCCTATTACGGTTAGATTACATTTAAAATCAACACTTTAATACAAAACCATGGGTTTAACATTTAAAAGCGAACAACCTACGGGAATCCGCATTAGTAGCTCTTCAGCTGTGGAGGAGTTAACACGCGAGAACATTCGTTTCTTAGAGAGAATTGGATTAAAAGTAACCGAAAATGGATATACTGGATATAGCTCAGGGTCCAACATTCGACGAAACCCTATGGGAAAAAGAATATCACACCCACAACCCTTACACTTCATCAAAATTAAACAATAACGATGAAATTCGTATTCCCATACAAAATCAAGACATTTACACACTACCATGTGAAAGTTACTTGTATATTGAAGGAAAAGTTACTAAAAAGGACGGTACTACTACTGGTACAACAGTTCCATTTATAAATAATCCCATGGCTTTCCTGTTTGATGAAATTAGATATGAAATATCAGGTGTAACAGTTGATTCTACTAAAAAAGTAGGTATTGCAACAACTTTAAAGGGATTAACATCTATATCACCTAATGAAACCAATTTAATACAACCTGCAGGATGGGTTTTACCTGCAAAAGACACAATCACTCCAGATACAAATGGAAATTTTGATTTTCATATTCCGTTACGTTTGTTGCTTGGTTTTGCTGAAGATTATAGGAAAATAATATTAAACGTTAAACAAGAATTAGTTTTGTTGAGATCTTCAAACGATAAAGATATTATTAAAGCTCCAGACGGTACAACAGATGCAACTTTAGAATGGAAATTAACATTAGACAAAATTGTATGGAGAGTTCCACATGTAAAATTAGCTGACGAGCATAGAATGCTACTATTAAGAAAGTTAAAGGCTGATCGTGATATTGTAATTCCTTTTAGAAGTTGGGAATTTCATGAACATCCCAGCTTGCCAACTACGGATCGACACACTTGGACAGTTAAAACATCTAATTATGTGGAACGAGCCAGGTATATTATATTTGGTTTACAAACAGGCAGAAGAGACACCATCACCAAACATGCAGGCCAATTTGATCATTGCAACTTGAAAAATATTAAAGTTTATTTAAATTCACAATTTTTTCCATACGATAATTTAAATGTGTCATTCGCTAATAAAAAGTACAGCATATTGTACGATATGTATGCAAGATTCCAAAGTTCATATTATGGTAAAACGAATGCACCTTTACTATCACCAGAAAAATACTTAGATGGTTACCCTATAGTTGTAATCGATTGTTCTAAACAAAATGAATCGGTAAAATCATCAAGTGTAGATATAAAAATAGAAATGGAATTCAACGCGCCTATATCGGCTAATACAACTGCATACTGTTTAATTCTACATGATAAAATCGTAACATACACACCTTTAACTGGAATTGTTAAAAATGTATTGTAAAAAACCGGTTTTGTTACATTCCAATGCATTCCGCGAGTATAAAAGCAGAGTGTTCAGGTCGCTCCTCATCAGTTTGTTGCCTGTTCTTGTATGGGTAGCATCTTATTCAATATGGCTTCTCCTAGTGGTACACAAGAAAATTTAGTAGATATTGAGAAGGAGATATCCGACTTTTTAGATCTTCAAGGTCAACCGGAGGGAGATGAACACAACGCTTGCGGACAACTCCACGGCAGTAATAATGTTGAGGAAAAAGGTAAAAGAAGAAAGAATGCACTGAAGAAGAAAAGGGATACTGAAGATAATATTTCTCCTAACATATTGAGTGAGGTATTCTTGCGAATATTTTATCCAATCTCATCCAGTTTGGACAAAAGTGTTTTAATCGGTGTTATGAAATCGACGGATTATTCACCTACTGTAATTTTGACTCATGGACCCAAAATGATTTTGTTCACCGATAGTGCTTGGGAATCTTTTATGAAGCACTTGCATCTGCTAGAATGCTATTTAACTAGTAACATGTATGGAAGAAAGACAAGAGTAGGACTTTTGGATTCAAATGTGGAAATTGATATTATAAAGAATCGTGGTGACCATCAATTGCGGTTTAGAGACACAACAAGACATGATAACAAGATTCAACTTAATCGAGAAGAGTTTTTTATTCTAACCTGTGCAACTGAACCAATAACAAGATACTTGAGACAACTAGTGTTTTCAAGTTCTATTATTAAAGATTATTTGGAAGACACTTTGGACAAACAACCGGACGCACCTATATTGTACGGACCTGTGGATACTTCTATATTTAATAGGGTTCCTCATGAAGTACAAATGTGGAGACAGTTGGAAAAATACGCTCAACTACATAAGAAATCAGTAAAACAGGAAGAAGAGGAAGAAGGAGGAGAAGAATCAAGTGTTAGTGATGAAAATGAAAACAAGGAGAATGTAAAGATGGAAACTTAGATGACAATGGTTGGTTTTTAAAACAATATCAAACACTTTGTGGGGTTAGGCCTACCGGGGACGGTGCCCACGTTAAATATACACCAACGCGCCAACAACTGTACGGCCAGGTATAAAAGTCGTACCTACCGTGGTGTGGAAATCAGTTGACCTTTGGACTTCGTCATGAGCAGACGGGTGATCTTCGCAATGGACAAGGAAGAAGAACAAGTAAAGTCCAAACCTGGTATAATTGAGTTCCAAGCGTTTCGGGGTAATGATGATAGATTTATCATAAAAGAACTTGTGTTTTTCGATATCAATACAAGTGTTCCATATACATTTTTGTTCAAACCACCATGTTCTTATTCATCATTAACTAGCAAAGCCGCTACTACCAACAGGTGGATTTCAAAATATTTCCATCATATCGATTGGTATGATGGTTTTGCAAGTTACACGGACTTATATAACATCATGCATCAGTTTTCAAACAGGTTTACCAATATTTATACAAAAGGACTGGAAAAGAAGAGATGGATCGAAGAATTTACTCATGTTCCGGTTAATGATGTGGACTTGGATAAAAACTACAAGTATACGATGGAAAATGTTTGTATTTGTACTAAAAGTCCAGAACATGAAAAAGATAGACATTGCGCTTTAAAAAACGCCTATAAACTCGCATCTTACCTTCAAAGTGGGGAAGTGGGGAGTGGTGGGGGTGACGGGGGTTATATAAGTGAGGAGCAGACCGGGACCTGGCATGAGTATTACTCGAGATTCCGAGACGACAACATCTCCCAGCAAGAAGACGAAGAAGAAGACAATCTTTAACTCAACCATGGCATCTCACCAGTTCCTGCAAACTTTGGTTGAGCAGTTCAATGCTCACTCCAAGTCTACCATACTACCCGTCAAGAAGTGTTCCGAACTTAAAGACGAGAAGCACTACATTATCCACGCCATGAAGAAGATGGAGACTTCAATTGGAGAGGCCATTTGCTGCAGTCTTAGCGAGGCACCGTTCACTCCGGGGGATGAGCCCAAGTTCCAAGTCTACCTGCCGAAACGGTTCGTCCATCTCCTCCAGAACGAGGATCTGCGCTCCATCCAACCCGGCTGTCTCTACCTGGTTTCCCACGGTTGCACGGGTAGCAATTCCACCGAGTTGACCATCCACATCGCCGACAAGCAGCAGTGTTAGATTTTAATTTTACTGTTGTACATATGTTATTGTAATGTTTTATAAATAAATAAACCATAAAAGACAAAAAATGCAACATATCAATATGTGAAGTTTGTCACATATTGATATGTTGCATTTTTTTTTAAACTTCGCGGGTGACCTTGACCTTTGACCTTTGCATTTCACAGTTACCCCCACCACCAAGCTAAAGGTTAAACCTGCTTCGATGCAAACACCCCCACCACTTTTTATAGTACCCCCAAGCGCTGTGCCTCAGCTTCATTTCAACTCCGACGGTCAACCGTACAACATCAAGATGTCTCTCAATGTAAGTTGTGCTAGTTATGAGGAGGTAACCATTAAGACTCAGCAGGAGCTGAACGACTTGTACAAGGAGTTGCAGCTGATGGTGGCGCGAGGCTACCGTATAAATGTGCAAGTCTACGCTTGCAATATACGCAATCTCCGACACCCAAAAGAAGAGTCTGAACATTACTCTTCTCCAGCGACTTCATCACCGGCGTCCATGAAGACTGAAGCGAGCCAGACTTTGGATTATTTCAGCTGACTAGCAGTTGTCTTCCTTCTTCTTACCATTGTAGAATATGTTTATTTATTTGTTATATTAAAGATGTAAAAGAGAAAAAAACACCTATCTTGTTACTGACATATGTGCTCAGTAACAAGATAGGATTTTTTAAAACACAATTTGGATGACCTTGAAACTTCCCCCACCACTTTTTCATAGTACCCCCAAGCGCTGTGCCTCAGCCTCATTTCAACTCCAACGGTCAACCGTACAACATCAAGATGTCTCTCAATGTAAGTTGTGCTAGTTACGAGGAGGTAACCATTAAGACTCAGCAGGAGCTGAACAATTTGTACAAGGAGTCTGAAAAGGAGGTTGTCAACAAAACCGATGATCAACAATTGTGGGACTCCTCTATTACAGAAAAGGAATTACATGCAGCCGTCGAAGCTGTCGAGGAAAAGGAAAAGAACCTCAGGCAGCTCTGGTTGGCTCAGATGGATATTTGCGGATCTGTGCCGCGTGATGATTTTGAACTTCAATGTCAGATGGCGATTACCCAGCAACTAGAAGAAGCCGAAAAGGAGCTAAAGAGTGGAGGTACTATCCGGGCGGAGGTGAAAACTGAGAAACAGGAAGAATATAACGAATATGGTGATTAAACGTACTGTTGATCCCAATCCTTTTAGTTTTAAGTGGTTATGTTATAAGTAAATAGAAAAAGTTTCCTTTTTTTAAAAAACTCCATTTGGATGACCTTGAAATTTCCCCCACTACTCTGTAATACCACCATTGCTCGCTGCACCAAGCATCATTCCTCCTCCAACAACCATGGCGGACACACCTGCTTGCAATGCCATGTCTTCCACCGAAGATGTACCCAATACGAATTGGAAATTGACAATCGACAACGTGCATTATTTAGAAACCATCTGCGATTGGATGAAGTCTATTCTCCTCGACAACCCGGGAATAAAGCTCAAGGTCACTTTAGATTATGATTGGTCTGAAGTTATACTGCAGCAAGACGATCAACAATCACTGGAGTATTTGTCAAATTTACCATCGTCAACCATATATACTACAAATGAGGTGGAAAGGGAAGAAGAGGAGCATGAGGTTTAGAGTTTCTTATTTTTTTAAAACCCAATTTGGATGACCTTGAGATTTCCCCCACCACTTCCCATATACCTAGAGTGCGCAGGGCTGGACAGTCAGTCGCTCGGTGTCCGTCGTAGGGTGCACATCGCGGTTGCTACTCCAATTCCTGACAATTTGGGGTAGTTCAAAGTCACCACACTTCTACAACTTCAAGGTCATCACACTTTAACTCTGGGACTGCATCAACTTGTATTATTTCTGTGTTTTGACTCAAGGTCATCTCACTTAAACTCTGGGATGGTATCAACTTGTAGTATTTCTATGTTTTGACTCAAGGTCATCACACTTTAACTCTGGGGCAATATCGACTTGTAGTACTTCAGTATTTTAGCTCAAGGTCACCACACTTTAACTCTGAGACTGCATCAACTTGTATTATTTCTGTGTTTTGACTCAAGGTCATCACACTTTAACTCTGGGAAGGTATCAACTTGTAGTATTTCTATGTTTTAACTCAAGGTCATCACACTTTAGCATGTAACTTTAAGGTAGCACCGAAACGGTGCTACCCGGCTTGACATTTTCAAGTTTCCCAAGGTTATCACAATTTCCCCCACCACTTCCCATATACCTAGAGTGCGCGGGGCCGGACAGTCAGTCGCTCGGTGTCTGTCGTAGGGTGCACATCGCGGTTGTAGTACTGGTCTAAAGTAAGGCAGCTGGGCTAGTTCAAGGTCACCCGAGCGGTGTCACATGACGGTTTAGGCAGAGTCACGTTGCAAACTTCAAGTTTCCTCGGCACTTTTGCTGTTTCTCATCGCAAATTCGCTCCAAGTCGTCAAGGTCATGGGAACCGGACTAAAACTCGGAGCGTAGTGTGAGAAACCGCAAAAGTGCCGAAAAATTTTAGGTTTCGGCGTGACCTTGACCTTTGTGACATCGATGACGTCATTTTGGTGACGTAAGCGGTGATGACGTCATCCGCACGTCATTTCTGTGACGTCATGGGTGTGACGTCATGGATGTGACGTCATTAGTGATGACGTCATCGATTGCGTCATCGATGACATCATCGATGACGTCATCAGTGGGGTCATTGACCTCGATGACGTCATCGCTCAGGTGACCTTGAAGTGAGCCAGCAGCCTTACTTTTGCACTACTCAAGCAGTATTAAACATAGATAGCAATAGACCTATTACTTTTCAAAAATTCTTGCGAAAAGGGCTACATGAGAGTAGACGTATTAGAGTCCAATCACAATTGTTAAAGGCCCATCTTATCTTAACTACCGTATAGGTTCAGGCCTACAACAGTACCTATTAACATAACAGGACAGGACAACCTACGTATAATAGACAGCCTACACCTACATTTCAGTTTTAGTAAATAGGCACCTAATAATTAGTGCATCATTCTTGTTCCGGTACCTACTTCAAACTCAATACTCGTGATTTACACCAACACATTTTTTGTGCAAGGTGTTTTAAAAAATTGAGTTACGCCTACCGTACCGGTATAAGAAGAACCACACTAGACTAACTTGTACAGTAAATTGATTTAGGCCTATAGTAGATCGCCTCTTAACTGGCCACTTCGGGGTCATATCCAAACTGGATAGCCTAACAAATTGGTGGTTAAACTGAAGTTGGCTACCATTAAAAATATCAAATTACTGTCCAATGGAATATTTAGTCGTCAAATACAGTAACATCAAATACAATTTGGAAGTAGGCCTACCGGTATCTTAATTATTTCGTATCTTTTAACAAACTGACTTAACGTTTTTACTCATTTTGTACTTTTCTATAAATTTCAAGTAGCCTACACAAGTTAATCTAAAGGAAAACAATACATTAAATGCAGCAGGGCACTTTGTGATTAAACAGTACCTTTCCCTCAAATTTTCACTAAAAATGTAGACTTTACTCTTTGAACTTGTCAGAGTTTAAAAGAAAACAGGCCTACAATTGGAATGTAAAGTAGGCTACATTTGACATCAATGAGATCCACGACCTACACCTAACTCAATATAATTCGGTACAGTAGAGACATGCAAACCCAGACTTCGATAACCCGGAATGTTGGATAACTCGGGAAGCCTGCCAGAGCATTAAAGTGCACTGGGTTTCAAGGCGGCTAAGCACAATGGCATTGGTCGGAACACGATGAGGTGCCTTTAAGTTTGTTTTAACAAAAGAGGTTTAAAATTTTATTTTTGTATTATGTACATTATGCAATAAATACGGTACGGTACATGGTTTTTTATACGTACAACATAAACTATTCATACATTTTCTTAAGTTTACGCTATTACCGATAACCTGGAATTCTCACAAATCCAGACTCCGTTTGGTCCTCATTAGTCCGGGTTTGCGGAGCTCTACTGTATTCTGTTCCTCTGTAATGAAGATAAACACATCACTTTCGAAGGCATTTACTTATTATATCCAGAGTGTTGACTTTCATTATTCAATGGGAACAACTACATATAAATTCAGAGATTTATTTGAATTATTTGAAGTCGGATGAACAATGTCTTTTCTCCCCTCGAAGCATTCCAAAGTGCTTTGTATGGACAAGGTTTTCCACTCACAACTTTCAATTCCAAATGAACTTGAACATTCGTTAGGCCTATTATTTTTATAGGCCCTACCTATCAATAAAAATTTTTCTTAAAGTTGTGTTGAATCGTAGGATGCCGGATTAGAGGAAGTTTACTTGACTACAAAAATAATTTTTGTGGCAAAAAAGGACCAAAAAAATTGATATATTATAAATGTCAGTTGAAAGAAAATTATTTATACGTAAAATTTTGTGCCGATGTAGAGGATTCAATTGTAATTATCATTTTAGGACCAAAGGTTGAGTTTACAAAAGTGTGGGCAACAAAGAGTGGGCATGGAACCCTTAAAAATATCTTTTTGACTAATTAAAATTCCTTCACATGTCAAATATATAACTTAGCCTAACATTTCCTAATTTCCACATCTAATAAAACTGGGGAACTTTTCTGTTAAACAGACCAACAATTTTATTTGACGGGTAAATATGTTAGGTTGGGGTAGAGTCTGGCTGCTTCGAGATTTTTTTTTTTAGGGTTGTTAGGTTGGATTAGGACTGTCTTGCTGTGATTTGTAAAACATGAAAAAACTTAATTTAACTTAACTTAATTCCACATTCCATCAATGATACGTATTACTAAAGCGGCTACTAAACTCCGCACACTGTGCGGTATTAGTTAAGCCTAAGATCAGTTAATGGATTATTAATGGGCAACCATATGTTTCTTTTCCTCCTTTTTTCTCAACTTGTGTACATTGTATGAGAAAACCGTGCATACCAATTGAAAGGTATTGTCCTGTAGATAAGCAGAACTGTATTTTAATTCATATCGGTCACCGGGGCTATGCCCTACATTCTTTCAAAAATTTTATGGAAGAATGGTAACTGATTCAATCATTAGACTGCTGTTGTAATAATAAACGCTAGCAAATCAGGGAGAACATATGTTTTGGTTATGAAATAGTTTTCAACAAATTGTGTCCAGATAAGTGAAGTTTTTGTTGAATTTCGACCAGTGGGCGATCTATTATATGTAATGTTTTGTAATAATATAAAAGTACATGAGTTCCACAAATTGTTCAACTATAAGATAATTCATCGCATAAATAAAAACTAAATTTTGTGTTAAAATTGGCTTAGAGTAGTTTTTTTAGTTTCACTCTAAATATTAATCGGCAGTGAATTAACGGGAAGCCTTAAAAGTGGTACAGTATACTCCCTCTTAATCGGCCAGGCCTCGGCCGGATAATGATTTAACCGGTTAAACCGATGTACATTTAGGCTAAAAATGCCAACCTACAATTACAACCTACAATCGGTTAAAAAGATGTTTTTTGCCAGCTTAGGCCGGTTAAACCGGAGACGGGTTAAAAGGTGGCTGGTTAAGATGGCGGCTACTGTAGTAGTAAAAATTGGGAAAGTTCATAAATTAACGGAAAAGTTTCCAAACTGGCCTTACTATGAAGGCTTACTATGTCAAGTAGAATGGGCAAGGTTGTTTTGTTGGTTATCATATAGTTTTTTTAAAAGTCTAAGGAGATCACAAACTTGTTTGGTTATTCATGCCCCAATAAGTAAAAAATTAACTGTACTCCGAGATTATATTTGAGAAATGTGGAAATTGACTGTAGGTATTTAGCCTATATATGAATCTATTAGCATGTCTCAAAATACTATTTTGCAATCAATTGTGCTATCAAACAAAAATACATGGTTTTAAAGCGGTGTTTTTAACCAAAGTTAAATATCAGTCTTTGGCTTTTGGCTTTTTACCCTATTTGCAAAATTATTAAATAAATTCACATATATAGTAGAGAGTCAATTCCGAACATAAATTATGCAGTCAATTATCCGTACCCTTGAACGGCCTACTAATTCAGTGACTGTATTAGGAAAACCTATGGCGAAACGTCAAAAATAATGCTTGGGTCTAAAAATTTTAAAGAAATGTGTGCCATTTTTGTTTTGACTTCTTTTATAGCCTATACATTGTTTGGAAGTTGTTTTTTTTATTAAAAAAATTTTAGCTCTAATAATCAACTTTACTGTAGGCTATCTGATAATATTTTATTGTTTATTTAATTTTTATGACTATACAGAGTGTTATAGATAGTAATCTAAGACTGGCTATGCATAGTCGCATTTTACATAAATAAAAAATGTTCTACACCATTTTTTAATTAAAGTTTTGTTTGACTGCCAATCACCATTTTTTTACTTTTTGTTTTTGTAACGGATTCTTGTATGAGTTAATATCTAGCATGGACCATTAATATAAACTAAAGATCGCCTACTGGTCGACATTCGACCAAAATTTTAGATGCTCTGGACTGGACCCAATTTAGATTGAAAAATAAATATTTTATATTTGAAACATCTGTTCTTACTGTTTTTATAAAATTTGTAATTACAACAGCTGTCTGTACAAAATGCTGGGAATTAATGAAATAAATTATCCTTCTTCCGTAAGATTAACATTGTAACTTTGAAAGCCTGTGGGGCGTAGCCCTGGGGACCGATCCGAATTATAATGCAATTCTGCTCATCTACAAGACACTACCTTTCTAACGGTATGCGCGGACTTTTCCTATGACGCACACGAGCTGAGAAAAAAGGAGGAAATGAAACTTGCCTGCCTATTAATGTATAGATGTCAATTTATAAAAAAATATTATTTTACTTTATTTTCATTTTCAAATAGCGTCTTTTTTATTTTTATTTTTCAATAAATAGGCCTATTTTGAAAAGGTTTGAAAAGGAAAACAGTGGTTTTTGGAACTATGCCAAAAAAAACTTCCAAGAGTTTACACCAAGAGATTCTACTTACAGTCATTTATTCCATTGTACTAAATCAAAACCTCTGATTGTTTTGCTTGTTGAAACAAATGAAACAATAACAAACCTCTAATGATATTTGTCTATGTCAATACTTAACAGCTGAAATCAGTTCAAATACAAGATAAACAATAACGACGTCAAATTCGGTATATAGATAGGTTAAAATTTATTAACTTTTATACAAACTATTTATTATTAATGGTGGTATGATGAAAAGTACTGTTCATAACTCGTCCGAAAGTGGTATACCGGTGCTTGACCTAATTCGGCGAAGCCTCGTACTTGAAACTCGATCTTGCACCGATAACTACCACTTTCCGTACTAGTGAAGAAATATACTATTTCTAAAATATCAAGAGCTGTTTCTGTTATTTAATGTAAGTAACTTCATTGTTTCTACAGCAGGCAAAACCAGAAATCTCTTTAGTCCAAAAATAAATTTAACACGTTCGCGGCTTCTTGGCTTCAATTGTAGCCATCTGGGTTTCAATCCTAATCCGGGTGATTTTGTAGCCATGTACTATTGCTTTAAAAATTGTATCGTTTCAATGTTATTAGAGCGTGGGCTTTGAAAATCCGCACAGCATTAGACATATATATAAGATGCTATTTCCTGTTGTTGTGGGCCCCGCTGGACAGTGCTGCACCTGTATTCTGTTGCTGATTTTGGAACCATGACTCAGTCGCAAATCAGTTTGCATGCACAAGTAATTATTAGATTATTTTAGTCCATGTTTTAGTATTTTAGTAGTTTTTAGCTGGGATTTTGCGTTAGGGGTTTTTTGTAACGGTACCAGGTGCATAAAATGTCGGACCCTGATGATCCGGAGTATGACTTTCAAAAATGCATCTGAATTTTTTTCCATGGGTTGGACAATTTTTCATAAGTAAATATTGAAAGTAAACACACCTAGAGTTATCCTAAAATAATCTTTTCAAGAAAAAAATCTCTCATATTTAGTGCCCCAAGAGTAAAGTCACTGCCACAGTGCTGTATGGCTACAAATGTATTCATGGAAGGTGGCACCACTTTTTACCACCAGAAACAAAATATAAAGTTTATTCAAAAATGTACCAGTAGCATCTTTTCTTACTAAAGTAAGATTATTACAGTTTTTTTGTAAATTTCAGGATAGGAGGACGGGTTTTAAAAAACGATTAGGCATAGCCGCAAACATGTTAAACAAGCGGAGCTTAACAAATGTTAAATCAACAACAAGTTTAGGTCTTTTTACCAAAACCCTTCATGGAATTTACACTGACAATGTTGTTGATTAATTATTCCTTGAATATATGCGATTTATGGAATGTCAAAATTTTGTTTAAATTGCTCTACAGTCGTACCTAAATTATACTGGCTAGATAGTTGAGTGGTTATAGTGCTCGCCTTTGAGTTCAAAGGTTGCCGGTATGATCCTGAGAAAAGTTAGTAGGCCTAGCTTTTTAAAGGATCGATACTGGACCCAGTAGCCATTTGTCAATGGGCAATTCATTATTAATGGTATCGAACAATATGTTGACGTTAGATAGTAAAAAGACCAGGGTGTGGACCGTTCCCCTTCTAAACTTTATAAAGTGCCTCAGGTGTAGAAAGAAGTCAAATTATATTAGAAAATCATAACGTTATGTTAACAAAATTATTGTACAGATAACACGGAATATCTTGGCCTATGATGACCATTTACAGTTCAAACAATTGGAGCAGAGTGACAAAATTGCAGATTGTCGCAGACTGTTTGTAGTGTCATATGTTTACCAATTTGAATCCAGAAGTGGAGTATGTCAGATGCCAAGATATTCTGCGTTATCTGTACAACAAAAAATGACACTAAGAATTATATTCAACCTAAAATGGGATAAATCTGTGTGAAAATGTTTATTGTTGATAGACATTAGGATAGTTTAAACCATCTTTGTACGAGTAAATTTCACACAATCTTACATACATTTATTGTACAACAAAAAATGGCACTAAGAATTATATTCAACCTAAAATGGGATAAATATGTGTGAAAATATTTCTTGGTGATGGACATTATGTAAGTTATAAACAGTCTTTATACAAGACCTTTCACACAATCTTACGATACCGGAGAAAAAAACAAACAAACAAACAAAAACATTTTAACAAGAAATGGTTGCTAAGTCGGGGGACAAGGATAAATCACAATAACAGACACAGGAATGAAATGGGTATTGATCTGCATAGACTAGAATTGTATGTCTTAACAAAAAAGCATCTTGTGCATGTAAAATAATATTTATATTGTCCAAGGTAAGAACTTTTAATGAGTTTGCTCAGTTAAAGAGGAAACTAAACCATTATTTGATTTGCAAAACATTCACAGTTTTTATGAGTTATAGTGTTTTTTATTGTTTTATTAATCACAATTCTATAGTATTAGTTTTAATTTCATTAAATGACTTCATTTAATTTATAATGGTTAGATAAGAAAAGTTATTTTATATTTAATCCAATTCAATCACAATTTTATATAAAAATGATTTAGCCATACAACAAAAATATTTTCATCACAATTCTCTACAAATCTATTAAAATCTTTTGATTTTTTGAAAACTAATGAATTCAGTAAAATAAGTCCTCCTTATAATGAGCAAAGCAAGCAAGCAACGCTTTATGATGCAGAGGCCCGTTGTCCCTGAAGCGACTCAAGCGATAGTCGCTAAGCGACAGTCGCTCCAGCACTGGTAGCGTTGTTTCAAAAGGGAACGTTGTCGTTTATGCGACAGGCGTGGCTAGCGACTATCGCTGGCGACTGTAGCGGGTCTGGTTTGAGGCAGGCTCAGTCGCAGTCGCGGAGTGTTTCTTCTCAATTTTTCACGTGTTTAGTTGTTGATTGTAATTTCTTCAAGAAATACGGAACTACAATGGAAGATGAAAAGCTTCTAGAAACGGCTTTTATATTAACTATTGCACTTATTGCTCGAAATCGAGCAATTTAATTTTACCTATAACATGTCATTGCTAAAATGTTGCATATAGTTCTCCGACCAGTCCAGTATTGATTAATTCATCCAAAACTAACCTATTTACAGCTGTAGGATACAGCTATGTACAGATGTTAAATGCGCAACCTAATCCCAATAATAATATTCAGCGGAGCGATAGTCGCTGATCGATAGTCGCTCAGCAATAGTCGCTAATCACGTCGTTGCCCCTGAAGCATTTTTATAGAGCAATTCTGGTGCAATTTTATGCTGAATTTCGAGTTTTAAATGTGCCATGAGTTTGAAGCAGAAGTAAAACAAAAAATACCTTTCAGTTGAGGAAGTCGATGACGAAGACTTCATGCATATGTTTTTTGCACCACGAGTTGGTTCTCATTTCAACAAGACAAAACTGTATATTAATTTTCAACTAAAGTGTCATGGGATTTAATATAACCAGGTTTGTTGCCATTGTTGGTTTTGACAAAATATTAGTTACTCATAAAGATATGTACCAAACTGTATTGAAAATTGTTAAAAAAATAAGCAATATAGGCCTAAGGTTTGATTGATTTCCTAAGAGGATAACATGGGAGGCTGGGTTTGCATTTTACCTGATATTAGTGAAGCTAAGTTATTTTTTCAAAATACTAAACCTTTTATGTTTAGGTTTTTGAATGTTATTTTAAAAAGTTTTTTTTATTAATTGCGAAAAATGCGAAAACCCAAATTCATTCATTCATACAAAACAACATTCATTCATTTTCATATATGTGTGTCTATAAATGCCTAAATGCATATAAAGTGTCTGGATAACTTTTGAAGGGGACCTCCGATTTTTATGAAATTTGGTATTGAGGTGTAAGACCAGGTCTATTCTATTTTCATGAGTTCGTGAACCAGCATGATCGGATTAAATGCGAACGGGGCTTTATGAAGTTTCAAAGGGGTCAAAAATAGGGTTTTGCTCATTTTTGGACCTCAATTTTTGAAATTCTACAATTTTAACTAAAACCATTAAAAAAAGCTTAAAAAAACAAACAATTTATTATTTTGCATTTTTTCACTTGGCTCAACAGGTTACAGAGAAAATCCAAAAAAGTTTTTCCATGTAATTCTTTTGGGAAATTAACAAAACCCTCTGTCTCACATATTTATTGACATAACAATTCTTTATATTTTTTACTATAATTCTACATTCTTTAATTTTGCCCTGGTAAAATTTGATATGTACATTCACAAGGTAGGGTTTAACTGATATTTGGTTACAAAACCCATATGGCAATGAACCTACATACTCACCCCCATAGGGTTTATGGGGAAAATTAAAAAGTGCCGAATATTGATACAATTTGATATTTACCTTACCGTACCTTACCATTACATTTCCTAACAACTAACATAAAAGAAATCCCATGGCAGCAAACCTACAAACTCATTTCTATAGTGTTTATGGAGAAAATACAAATTATCAAATCCCTTTGGAAATTTGCTGAGTACGCAGGTTTGCTGCGATGGGGTATTTTCACTATACAGCTCTAAGAGTAAATTTACTAGAAATTTTTACTATAGTAGAATTCACGAAAATAGTCTGATGAGAGAGTCTACACATTGTTGCCAAATTCATTCAGAAACACATTTTTATACTGCACTATACATGGTAAACATCACCAGAAATGACAACATTGCAGGGTGAGAGGGGGTGAAGGGGGACGCAGCTGTTAAAATTTCCATCGGACTATTTTCGTGCATCTTACTATAGCGCAATCAATTCAATAAAGTTTTTGGGTAAGTAATTAATTTAATTTAGGAGACTTAAATGTGTAAGAAAACTAAAAATTGTATAGGTATAGCACTGTAAAAGTGTTTACTTTTTAACGTACAAGATTGTTTGTAACTTGTTTTAAAGACATTTAATGATATATTTTATTATGGGAGCAATTTAAGTACTAGTAATCATATTTCTTTAATACCACAAAAAAATTAAAACTTCTTTCTATGTAGTTAATATGTAATTTGATAGATTTGTTATTTTTTATTTGTTTATTTTAAATAGCTTGTAACTAGGATTATCAGTCTTATGTTGCCGTTCATCCCCATACGCGCGGAACAAGCGTACTCCTAGTATGTGCAATGGGAGAAGCTAACCTGGAGATAATAAACTATAGTCAGTTTTTTTAACCTGATAATTTTCGAGGAAATTGGGGTAGGGGAAAAATTTAAACTGTACACAAAACATTTAAACTCGTGACAAAGATGTTCGAGCAGCAAATTTACTTCAATAACGTTTTTTATAACTTATAATGCCTTTCAGTAACTCCTAGTCAGCTGTTATATTTTAAAGACAAATTATATACTTTGTTAAAAAGTAACAGTAATAAAGTAAACTGATTAAAAAGCAACTATGCCATTAATATTGTAAAACTGATACACAATATGTTGTAATATGAAATTGCCAGCTGGTATGCAACAGTGAAATAAAACAAAAACAACAAAAAAACAAAAGGCTTCAGCCAATGGGATGATAGCAAGTATAAACAAACCCCCTCCACCACCTCTCTCTCTAAGGATCAGGTTTAAAAAACGGACTATAAATATAGCCAATATAGCTCTGTTTATGGACGTTTATAAGTATTTCAGGCGGAGGGTAAGAATGTCAGATCGTTAGAAGTCGAATATGGAGTGACATAAGTTAGGGATAAGTGATGCGTTCATGCTTGACAGTCGTCATTTTACCCACAATTACACTTGTTTGTGAGTCAGATCGTCAGAATTCGAATATGGAAAGACATTAGTTACAGGGATAAGTGATGCATTCATGCTTGACAGTCGTCATTTTACCCTTAAATGCACTTGTATGTATGTCAGATGGTCAGAAGTCGAATATGGAGTGGCATTAGTTAGGGATAAGTGATGCGTTCATGCTTGACAGTCGTCATTTTACCCGCAATTACACTTGTTTGTGAGTCAGATCGTCAGAAGTCGAATATGGAAAGACATTAGTTACAGGGATAAGTGACGCATTCATGCTTGACAGTCGTCATTTTACCCTTAAATGCACTTGTTTGTGTGTCAGATGGTCAGAAGTCGAATATGGAGAGGCATTAGTTAGGGATAAGTGATGCGTTCATGCTTGGCAGTCATCATTTTACTCACAATTACACTTGTTTGTATGTCAGATGGTCAGAAGTCGAATATGGAGTGGCATTAGTTAGGGATAAGTGATGCGTTCATGCTTGGCAGTTATCATTTTACTCACAATTACTCTTGTTTGTCTATCAGATGGTCAGAAGTCGAATATGGAGTGGCATTAGTTAGGGATAAGTGATGTGTTCATGGTTGGCAGTCATCATTTTACTCACAATTACACTTGTTTGTGTATCAGATGGTCAGAAGTCGAATATAGAGTGGCATTAGTTAGGGATAAGTGATGTGTTCATGGTTGGCAGTCATCATTTTACTCACAATTACACTTGTTTGTGTATCAGATGGTCAGAAGTCGAATATAGAGTGGCATTAGTTAGGGATAAGTGATGCGTTCATGCTTGGCAGTCATCATTTTACTCTCAACTACATTTGTTTGTGTATCAGATGGTCAGAAGTCGAATATGGAGTGGCATTAGTTAGGGATAAGTGATGCGTTCATGGTTGGCAGTCATCATTTTACTCACAATTACACTTGTTTGTGTATCAGATGGTCAGAAGTCGAATATAGAGTGGCATTAGTTAGGGATAAGTGATGTGTTCATGGTTGGCAGTCATCATTTTACTCTCAACTACATTTGTTTGTGTATCAGATGGTCAGAAGTCGAATATGGAGTGGCATTAGTTAGGGATAAGTGATGCGTTCATGCTTGGCAGTCGTCATTTTACCCACAATTACACTTGTTTCCGTTTGTGTGTCAGGTGGTCTGAGGTCAAATATGGGGTGGCATTAGTTAGGGATAATTGATTTATTTATTTACGGAAAAACTCCATTTTACAAATGTACAACATGGCAGACAAGTTGTTGCGGCGCAACCAGTGTCTTGTGGGGCCCCCCCATTTTCCTTTGGCCGGCAAAGTGGTGGAGGTCAAAACCAACCCTTTCAGTTGCGTCCCAGCGTCCGGCCGTGCAAGGCATACATCTCTTTTTGTGCACACAACAGCTTTTACATTCAGCCGGCTTAAATTCACATTTTTACAGTCAGTACAGTTAAATACATTTAATTTTCCATATTATTTTCATAATTTCGAACAATGAACATTCAGTGTATACATACCTGCGTGTTTAATTGACTTCACACCCTTTTTAATTTGCGTAATCGTCGGACACGCGCTGACAAACACAAGTATTACTATTACTATTACCATTTTGAGACAGGGACCGACAGGAACATCACATAGTGGGTATTTTAACCTGAATATGAATGAGAGTTGAGTGTTGGATGATCTTGTAGTCTTGTTACTGACTAAGGCCGACATTTTCCTTGGACAGGTCTGTTAATAATAAGCCAACAGTCAATGGTATCTAGGGACCTACAGTTTAACGTGGGATCCGAGCCACACTATCGACCTCACAAATACGAATTGGTCTAATTATGAGGATGGTATTTATGAATGAACGAGTATTCACTAGTGCGGACGTTAATACCCACCAGGGAGAATCGCATCCACAAGCCATCGCTTATAACTATCCACAATTCGTGACCTCCAAGTAGCTGGATTACAGGACGTCGCCACCGTCCCAGTCTGATACAATAACAATGTCTTAGAGTCTATATCATAAACAATGACCAAGAGTGTGATGAACTATAACAATATAAATTACTGAATATAACAACATGTTGATACACGAACAAAACCATAGTTAACATGTCAACACCAAAAACAAAAATAAAAACTAACAATCTATAGGGCCTACAATTTTTCAGATATGTGACTTAACTATGTTTATATATGACTAATACAGATAGGCTACAATGAACTGATGCGTTCATGCTTGGCAGTGATCATTTTACCAACAATTATTTAAGGATATCTGATACTCGAACACGTTTGTCGCGAGTTTAAATTTTTTGTTTACTGTTTGAATATTTTGTTTACCGTTTGAATATTTTGTTTAGTTTAAATCCCTCCCCCACCCCAGTATTCTCGAGAAGGATCAGGTTTAAGAAAACGGACTATTCTTTTAAACCTGATCCTACCTTTTCTCAAACTAGAGTTGAATTTTGCATTTATTATGTATTTGTCGATTTAATTATATTTATTTAATGTTTTAAAGTAAAGCTTTGTGTAAAATATATCCGTTAGACTGGCATGAAAAAGTAAATTTGACTTATATATTATTTGCCTCATAGTTGTATTAATTGTATTACACGCACTTGTAGTACTGTTTTAAGTTTGGAGAAATAAAGATTACTAGTATACGTGTTGCTCGAAATCGAGCAATTAATTTAAACTAGTATACGTGTTGCTCGAAATCGAGCAATTAATTTTAATACAATACAAATGTTACTTTTATTTCTAAATCCGACCAATCCAATATTGTGAATCTCTTTAATCACCAAAACTACACGTATTTACAGCTGATTATTAAACAGATGTTTAAAATGCTTTATTCAATCCCAATGTTATTTAAATGGGAAATTTCGATATTTCAATGGTGGATAGCGCCTTTATTTTCAGTCCGATTCTCTTCAGTTTTTGGCGGAAACAACTACAGATCAAGCCCTATCCAACGACACCAAAAACTTGAAAATCGGTTGAAAATTGTAGGAGGAGTTCTCAAGACAAAAAAAAACCCTTAGCGTATTAAATAAGTACTATTTTTTTATAGTTTTAGCGAATTTCCCATAGGGAATAAGCTATTACCGTAGGTCTCATGGTGAGACCTAAGCCCGGGACCATGTTACTTTTTCGTTTTGAGGTGCCCAGAGACCAAAAATAATAGTCATTAAAATTATATATATATATATATATATATATATATATATATATATATATATATATATATATATATGTATATATATGTATATATATATATATATATATGTGTCCCTAGACACGATAACTCTCGTAAAAATGGTCCGATTGACACCAAATTTGGTAGAGATGTGTAATCCTACGTTTATTCGGATGAGTTCAAAAACCAGACATATCGACCTACCGGAAGGGGTACTTTTGGGGGGTTTTGTACCCCAAAAATGGGTTTTTTGCATTTTTCATATGTAAATTTTAAATTTTTATTTTGACCATTGGATTTAGCTCAAAAAAACACACAATTTAGTATTTTGAATCTTTGCTCTATCTCCATTGGTTACCGAGATATTACAAAGTCTAAAGACAGTACATTGTCTTTTGGGGCTCCAATGTTAATCTTATGGAGAATAAGGATGTGTTAATATTTCACTTATTAACTAATATTTTTGGATGAAACTTGGTATTTAGCTTCATTTGGTTGAGATTCATCCATTTAAGGTAAAAAATCTTGGTTTTTGTACTTATCATGGCAGCAAACCTGCATACTCTTTTCCCATGTTAATCATATGGAGAATAGGCAAACTCTTTTATTTATGGACAGATATTGATGAAACTTACTATATGGCTTTATATGGTCGAAATAAATTTTTTCTATGCTAAAAACCTACTTTTAGTGTCCCCCATGGAAGCATACCTGCATACTCTTTCCCTATATTTATCTTAAGGGGAATAGACATTTATTTCCCTATTTATGAGCACGTGATGAAATTTTATTTACAAGTTTAGCTGGTCAAAATTAATATTACTAATTTGGAAATTCGCTGAGTACGCAGGTCTGCTGCGACGGGGGGTATTTATAACATGTGTTTGTTAATTTTACAATCAACAGCTGATTTATTTTGCAACTTAATAAAAATTGTTCCCATGTTAATCTTATGGACAAAAAACTAAATTTAAGGGCTTCCCGTGGGCTTCAGAATTAAAATATCAAAAATCTAAAACCTTTATGCAAAACTACAAACTTGGACCATTCTTTTGACACCTTAAATGTTAAAATCGGTCCAGAAATAACGGAGGAGCTTTGTTCACAAAAAAACAGCCCTCACGTATTAATATAAGAGATAGATTATTATGGCTGATAACAACTCATTCAAGACTTTTTACACAACTGAGGCATAATTTGTTAAATATGTATACTGTTATATCAACTAATCCAAAAAGATTATAGACAATATTTTGTGGATGAGTAAATATTCTGAACGTAATAAATGTCTTGATAAATTAATTGAGCAATATTTTAATGTTGGTGGAGCCATTGTGAAGATAAATTGTAAAAAATGAGCACTGTTCTGAAGGTAAGTTGCATTTTTATCTAGGGAAATAGTGGTGGCAGAGCCGGTATTGTCACTTTCAATTTTACTGGCTGTTTTGACTTTGAATTACAGCCACTCCAAGAGCTAAGGATATATCACTAATGAGTCAGTTTAACTAACGCGAACGTAATAATTATAGTACCTCTAATCAAATAGTTTTCTAAACATCCTACTGCTGGAACATACGTAATATGAACACTGTTGTAATTCAAAACGGTTATCTTCTCGCATATTAGGTAGCGAAAAATACAAACCTGTGCCACATCTTTAAAGTTTTATTTGATTTTTTGTCACTAAACTACTTGACTCTCTTAACTTCATTATGGACGCAGAAGAAACTGGTAGTTGTTGGACATTGTTCTGTTCTATAGACGGAGTGGGGTTGTTTATAGCTCTAATACTTGACGAAGACTTTAACGACGGATTCACTGAAGTCGTTACGGCAGTTTGATGTTTTGTGGCCGTTTGGTTGCGGTAATAGTTATTTGTCGCCCTTATTTACGATTGCTCTTTGACTCTTTTGACACTTGCTCCATACTATTCCTACCATTAACAATGTACTTTACAATGTAGACTTTTTCTCTGGCGAAAGATGATTAACAAATGATTAAAATGTATAACACAATAGGAGTTTTTTTTTTTTTTTTGTTAAACACCTGTATGTTTTATTTCCTTGCCAAATTATTATTTTATCGAAGTAAATTATTTTTTTAGCTATGTTCATTTACCAACTCATTTACGTTTATAGACTTTGCTCAACTTTTCCTTGCTTATTCAACCTTTTTAAATTCATCTTGTTGTGTATTGAACAACACAAAATGTACAAAAAAAATGAAGTCAAAATATTTTTATTGATGCAAAAAAGTAAAAATATTATTTGTAGTAAGAAAAACGGCATGCGCACAATGTTTATGACTTAAACTCATTTAAGTTCAATGTGTTTTACTACGGTAAAATGAAGAAGCAGTTTTAAACACTTGCAATTGATTGCTTCTACAGTAGCTGAAGAACACGATGAGACATTTCTTTCAAAAATTTGTCAGTAACTAACTTCATTGTCTATACAATAACATGAATATATTGCTCATTCATTTTGCTTGATATTAAAATTTGGAAGGTTTGAGTACGCCGCGTCTGATGTTGCAATTATTCAGCTGGATTTACAGTGATGCAAAAACACTTTATCACAACATAAACATTACTTAGTTATAAAAAGTTTTATCCTTGGTTAAGAAGAGTAGCATGGGTGGTTATTTCAACTCAGATATCTTAAAACCGGTACATTTTATCAATATTTTATAAGAAAAGAAATCTTACAAATTTAATTAATCTAACCAATTACACAAAATTTGTAAGAATTTGGCAACAAATAACGAAGTTATTGAAATTTGTTATCAGAGAAACATGGATTTTGCATTGTAATTATTGAAAATTAAGGCGATTTTAATTTTAAAATCTCAACAACTCCATTATTTGTCATCAAATCTCTAAAAATTGTGTATTACTGGTTAGATGATTCAATTCATCAACTTTTGTCACGTGTAAAATTTTGATAAGATTGACTAGATTAAAGTTATTTTAGTTTGAAAATTTAAAATAGCCGCCGTTTTAAAAATACAGTACCAGGGGGACCGAGCTTAAGCTCGGTAAAATGATTACTTTCGTTTCTCACACAAAGCTCGTTCGCTCCGCTCACTCGCCAGGCGGAAGGTTTGCTGCACATTGGTATGATTTTCCTAAAACCACAGGTTAAAGATGTAACACATTGGTTTATTTTATCTACAGTTATCAGCTGATTTTTGTTCAATTTTAAAATCTTCATAAGGATAATATGGGAACTTTGAAGTGCTTTAGCGCGAAAACCGAATTTTTCCCAGCTATGGGACCGGCTCCAATCGATTTCTGGTGGCCAAAACCCCCATATTCAACAAAAAAATCTAAAATCCTTGAAGCGAAAAAAAACTTTGCCCGGACAAACGGAGCTTGTTTTAGAGTATAAGTACCAGGGGGACCGAGCTTAAGCTCGGTAAAATTATTATTTTCGTTCTCACTCAAAGCTCGTTCGCTCCGCTCACTCGCCCTCTTCAATTTTAAAGACGAGCTCGTTCGCTTCGCTAACTCGCCAAGCCGAAGTTTGCTGCACATTGGTATAATTTTCTTAAACTACAGGTTAAAGATGTAACACATTGGTTTATATCTACAGATATCAGCTGATTTTTGTTCAATTAATAAAATCTCCATAAGGATAACATGGAAACTTTGAAGGGCTCTAGCGCGAAAACCGGATTTTTCCCAGACATGGGACCAGCTCCAATCGATTTCTGATGGCCAAAACCCCCATATTCAATCAAAAAATCAAAAATCCTTGGAGCGAAAAAAACTTTGCCCGGACAAACGGAGCTTGTTTTAGAGTATAAATATAAGATATTGGAAACTTTTTGTAGAAATGGACATTAGTATTATAAAGGTCTATGCAAAATATGGAGTTTGTACAACAATCCTTCACTGAAATAAAAATTATTAAGTGGAAAAAACAAAGTGGTGGTTATGTGGGAAAATATGCATATTAGGACATACCTTTATATGAACTTTATTGCCTATTTTGAACCAATTAATGATATTATGAAATTTGGTGATAGACTTTGAAGACACCCTGTATAGTGTATAGTTTATGTATAGTCAATGCTAGCATTTGTAAAACAATTGGCTTTTTAATTAACAAAACTGATTCTTCAATGATATTGAATCGCAAAACTTTTTTCGTGAGACTTTTTTACAAGTCTTAGAAAATATATTTTTTCTGTGACCAACCCAAGTGAGGTATTAACATACGTGAGTCCAAACCAAACTCATAACGAGGTTGAAGGAGATGAGTTGCCTCTCTGCTTCCTCATAATTCTGTACAGTACTAATAAAAATATGTACCGGCTGAAAATAGTAAGAACCAAAGATAGGTTTGCAGTATTCGCCATAAAATCATCTACAAGGGCTGTAAAGGCCCTTGTTTGTAGCAAAAGTACACTATCCCTTATTGTCAATCGGTAGGTAAACTAACGTACACTAAAAGAATATCTTATTGGCCTACTTTTAGATAATCTTTAGGTGCGGTACGAAGGTTTCAAATTACATATAGGGAGCACAGTATAGATAATCTACCACAAACATCATTTTATGCAAAATTTTAATTTCTTAAATTCTAAATTATGATCCATACAAACCAAATGAAATGATGTAGACTCATTTTTACCAGTATAAATAAACATACACTTTAAAGGAATTTAATTTAATTTAATTTAATGCGTTTTTTATCATTCTGCACGAAATCAGCCAGTTTTTTGTTCTCTCAATGGTACCAAAACAGATTCTTTTCTGTCCTAGGACTGAAAAATCATCTGGAGAATTTTTTAGGTCCTAGTACTGAAAAGTCAGCTGTTTGCCAAGTATATTACTATTGATTTATTTATGTTAATGAGCAGAATTTTGAAATTCAAACGTTATGAAAAGCATTTTTTATCATTCTGCACGAAATCAGCCTGTTTTTTGCTCTCTTAATAGTACCAAAACCGATTCTTTTTTGTCCTAGGACTTGAAAAATCATCTGGAGAATTTTTTAGGTCCTAGTACTGAAAAGTCAGCTGTTTGCTAAGTATATTAGTATACATTTATTAATGTTAAGGAGCAGAATTTTGAAATTCATACGTTATAAAGAGCATTGTTTGTAAATAACAGAAATGTAAACACTGCATATAACTTACTTTGTAAATATAACCTCGAAAATACAACTTTTTAGTTAATATTTGTAACGATAAAAAGTCTAATTTCGCATTATGATAAAAAACGTTGTTCATCACTCGGGGCAAAAGTGTATTTTTGATGCTTAATCGTTTTTAAAAACTCGGCTGCGCCTCGTTTGTAAAACACGATTGCGCACCAAAAAGACCCACTTTTGCTCCTAGTGATGAAAACTACTAGTTTGTAAATAACAGAAATGTAAACACTGCATATTACTTACTTTGTAAATATAACCTCGAAAATACAACTTTATAGTTAATATTTTTAACGATAAAAAGTTTAGTTTTCGCATTATGATAAAAAACGTTGTTCATCACCCGGAGCAAAAGTGTCTTTTTGATGCTTAATAGTTTTTAAAAACTCGGCTGCGCCTCGTTTTTAAAACACGATTGCGCACCAAAAAGACCCACTTTTGCTCCTAGTGATGAAAACTACTATTAACACTCATATAAACACATCATTAGATTTTATTTTATCCACCAGACAAGATACGAAGTTTTGTTTACTAATAACAACTTCAGTAAAACCTCCCATTCAAGTCTTTTATGAACAGATGTTTTACGTACACAGAAAACAAATACATAAATTCATCACCAAAACACAAAGCATATTAAATTATGCAAGAATAACCAAATTTGTCTGTATTACTCAATTGTTAGTAAAATGAATAATTTATAATTTGTAATGCATGGTTTTAGTTTTTAATACTTTTAAATCAAGTATTTTTTAAGTGGGTGAGGAGCCTAATTATGTTCGTGACTTGACCATTCGTCCAGCGGCTTGTATGTGTGAACAGCAAGCTTCGAGTAAGATACGGGGCTTCGTGTGTAACAGTCATGCCGCCGCTGTCACGCCCGCTGAACTGATATGGACACGACAAAACACTCCGCTACCAGTATTTGCTATTTAGTTTTATTCATGTACAGTTGTAGAATATTTTTTCCCTCCACCTACTATATAAAGCCGTATTTTAATTAATAGACTCACCGTCTATACAGCAATTCTTTGAGTTCAAATGCGAACAATTGTTTCGCCTCTCTGTCCTAGGGGCATCATCAGCACAATACTGCCACGAGGTTAAAACATTGCAAACGTTAAGTTCTTGTCAAAGATGTAGGAGTTAACATCTTTGACAAGAACTTAAAGTTTGTAATGTTATACCTCGTGGCAGTATTGCGCTGATGATGCCCCTAGGACAGAGGGGCGAAACAATTGTTCGCATTTGAACTCAAAGGATTGCTGTATAGACGGTGAGTTTACTAATTTTATTAGCAATTCCTGGTCGCCAATCACCACAATACCGTATTTTAAGATTTTACTCCTTGGATTAGAGTAGGTACTAAAGTACTAATTTTTATCTCGCAATGACTTGAATACTGAATTTTTTTACCTAAGAAAAACTTACACCTTTTTTGGCACCACGGGGCTAAAGTTAGTTACATAAGAATAATTGAGCGGAGCGAGCGAAGCGAGCGGAGCTCCTATACTACACTCTGGCTTTTTATTTACAAGTACTCCTCCTGAACGGCTGGAGTGATCCTCACAAAATTTTGCTCGGTCATAGTAACCATCTATGGGAAGGTATAAATCTGAAATGGTCCAAATCGGACATAAGGGTTCTGCCCTACGTCATTTTAAAGTTACCATGTTATTTTAATGGGAGAAATATTTTATTTGGTTTGTTTACTGTATGTTGATTATACAGCTGTTATAAGGATCAAATAAATTTAACTGCAGACTGTTACTATCAGCTGTTTGTAAATACAGTAGTTTTCTGTAAAATTTTTGTCTTGTTTATTTTAGTGGTTTGTTTACCTAATTGTACGCGAATGAAATGCAACGTTTTTAGAGATGGGGTGTAAATCTTGGACGACGCACTGTTAATGTATCCCGGCACCATCGACAGGAGACTGCACATGAAATTGATGAAGAGAGTATGCTAAAAGGTTTTGGCAAATTTGGAAGCCCTCGCGTATCAAAAATGCAGAGTCTGCAGACGCTTGGACGTAGTCAGCAATGATGACAACTGTATTTGACCTCATGCGTAAAAGATCCTTCAAAATTCTCTGCAGTCAACAATAAGCAACCTTCAATCATTCCCGAAGAACTAAAGCATCTCTCAATGATTTAGCAAACGCTAATCACTTGAATCCATCCTGTCATGCGCGTATATCAGTTTAGCAAGTGGTTCTTTTGGCCAGTATCTCTATAGAGGACATGTAATTAATATTGAGCAAGACATAATTGATATTGCAACTTCGTATCCAATCGCGCCTTCATCTCTTGGTATCGTAATTGTACGCCGCGCTTTTGTCAAAGGTTATTCTGATTTTTGCGTGATGAAGCAAAAAGTCCTTCGAGTTTTTTGCTGGCTCCAAACGCATAATCAGTATTATGCTGATGTTTCTATCGATATAGACGCTATTGAGTCTCTTCCGTTGGATGACAATGTAGCTGGTCAATTAAGATTTATTGAACAAGGAGGTTTAACAGATGAATCATTCGACGAAGATCATATTGAATAATCAGCAGTTCCGCTAGCACCGAGACAAAGTAAAGAGTCTGCTATACTAAACCAAATCAATTGGCCAAGAGCTTCGCCTAACCCAATCAACGAGTTTACACAGTCTGGCAATATTCCACGAGCATTCCAACATTTGTTTCCAAAGGTGCCACAGACTTCCTAGACCCAACCCGGAGCATTAAGGTATCATTTCGAGAGTGGTGTGAGTTTCTTATGAGATATGAAGACAAGCGGTTTTCTCAAGATCCTAGATTCAGTTTTTTGTCTAAATACAAGGCAAAGACATGATGCCTGTCGACAGAGTGCTATCTTCTCTAAGAAAAATGACTTCTCCGGTAATGTCCAATAAATAGAGGATGAAGTTAAGCGAGACCCGTCCCTAATAAAACGTTTGCTTACATGTGGATGTAAAATCCGTGGTACGTCATCATTCTGGTACCTAGGGCGTTTAGAGCTAAAGTCAATGACTGATAAATCAGCTGGGCGTTCCAACGTTGTTCCTTACGTTAAATGCTGCAGACCTCTGGTGGAATTGTTTGGTAAGACATATAGGTTTATCTGCCAAGGAATTAAATCTACTTACTGAGATAGGAGCAAGCCAACTGATGCAAGAAAAAATTAGTGGAAACCCACTTATTGCAGACGAGTACGGTACTTTTCGAAGTGTGTTTGCATGTTCATGATCATATTGAAGGAAAAGTTACTAATATTTGTGGCGTTTTGAATACCAAAACCCTGGAGGTCCCCACTTTCAATGCTTTTCTTTGGCTTGAAAATGCTTCAGATGTCCGTATGTTCGACTCGGCGTCAATCGATGATTTAGCAGCTTACAAAGATTATTATGATGCTATATCGTATCAGCGTACAACCCGGGAAAAGTTATAAGTTATCTGGATGAATTTCCCATCTGCATTTTGGTACATTTTGATGGATACAAAGGACCAAAGTTCAATGGCGTTGGAGCACCCAGTCTTACCACATATTGTTGGATACCACAAACATAATTTATCATGTACAAGGAAGCAGTTTCCTTTCCAAGTTGCCTATGGCATAACAATCCATAAGGCTCAGGGAATTACCGTTGATAAAGTTGTAGTTGAGATTGGTTCATCATAGTTTGCGCTGGGTCTTACACTTATGTAGCAGTTTCACGGGTTCGGTCAATTGAAGGACTAATACTTGAACCAGGATTTCCACCAGATCACCTTCTTAGTGCGATCAACAACAATGCGGGTTGGACAACAAAACATCAAGAACTTGCTTGCCTACGTTCCCTGATTCAATCATGAATCTGCCAAGGAATTAAATCTACTTACTGAGATAGGAGCAAGCCAACTGATGCAAGAACAAATCCGATGTAATGTAGAAAAATAAGATGTATTGTAATTACATCTCATGCCAATTAATTGCCAATAACAAGTTTATAACGTGGTATAAGTTTTATCAAAGTGAATTATACTGTTTTAAAATCGTTTAGTTTACCGTATCTTATGAGTAAAAAGTAATCTAGCAAACTAATATTATCCAATGGAAAAATTGATTGGTGGATTCATTTCTCAAAATTATTGATTAAAAAAATAGTCGCTCCGCTCAATATTGCAAGCAGACAACTGCATTGTATACCTAGTATTAAAAGAGAGACTAAGAAGAACATGGATGGCAGTCAAATGTCAATTATTTTATTAGTTTCGTTATTCTTTGTTTGCTGATAGTGTCTGTAGCGTCAGCTGTTTTGTTTATTTGTTTACATTTCGCTTCAGTCTTCAGTTGTTGTTGTAAAATGGATTTTGGTGTGGATAGCTAATGATTTAAGGAGTGATTTTACTCCGCCAAACATTAAATGAGAGGCATAAAAGGTGACACAATATTTCTCGAACACAGTTTTACAACACTAACTGTCAAGGACTATCGTCGGAACTGAGACTAGGTTCAGATGTTTTTTGTGTTTGTTTTTATTTTGTGTATACCAAAGGGCTCCAGCCAATGGGATATAAGCAAGGATAAACAAACCCCCACCACCATATCTCTCTATAAGGATCGTGTTTAAAAAACGGACTATAGTACACGTGTTGCTCGAAATCGAGTAATTTATTTTGATACAATCCAAATGATACTTTTAGTCATAAATCAATGACATCCGACCAAACCAATATTGTGAATATCTCAATCACAAAAAACCACATGTATTTACAGCTGGACATTAACAGATGTTTAAAATTCTTTATTCGATCCCAATGTTATTTTAATGGGAAATTATGAGATTTCAATGGTGGATAGCGCCTTTATTTTCAGTTCGATTCTCGTCAATTTTTTGCGGAAACAACTAAGGACCAAGCTCTATACAACGACATAAAAAACTTGAAAATCGGTTGAGAATTGTAGGAGGAGTTCTCTACACAAAAACACCCTTAGCGTATTCAATAAGTATAGATATTAAATTGTATATTATATTTATCCCCCCCCCCCTTAACTCAAAATTATAGTAGTCCAAAATGGCATCCTTTCTTGTATTTAAAAATAAATAAATAAAGTTATAAAAATTATAGACAGTACCAGGTTAACCGAGCCTTGCTCGTTTGGTCTTAATTCACTTTTGTTATGGTATCATGCAATCAACCTATTATATCTACACCAGACTCTTCACAGATAACAGCTGTTAAAAAGCTGCTTAAAATTAAAGTTCCTTTATTTTTGTTTACTTTTAGTTGTTATTTCGTTACCAAAATAACAACCCATAAGACCAATGTTAAAAAATTACGATTTTTAAACTTAAATTTAGACCAAATTCGATTTTTTCTGGGATTGAGGCTGATTCTAAACTTATTGTTGGGCCAAAACACTCTTAAATGCAAATTTTAAACAAATTTACCCGCTAGATTTCGAGATTGTGGAACACACATCCCTTCAGACATTGCTCGTATTATAGCATAAGATAAGATAAGATAAGATAAGATTGACTCTTGCAGCTGGAAGTAAAACTAATTTTTTAGTACTTTTTTGTTATTATTATTTCAATTTTTTTGTCATAAATATTATTTAATGCAAGTGAATTGGAAGACTTGTCTCTTTACATTAATGTCCTTAAGGTAATTCATATTTGCAAAAGCAGCTGTAAAACCTGAGTTTTTTTTTCTGGGGATGACTTGTGGGAGAGGGAGTAAGGGGAGGTTACCCCGCCTCAGTCAGTTTATCAGTTCATCTCTCCTATAGGTCAATCACATTTGTTTAGTTTTATTCCAATGGTATGTAACAGCTGGAGGGGGCAACTTCCCCTTACCTCGCCATCAAGTTATCTCCCAACAGTCTAAAAAGTCATTTTGCACCATCCAAAAAACAGTGCAAGATTTGCTCGTAAACTGGTTTAAGTAAAAAAGTGAACACTCCAACAAGTGCATTACTTATCATCAAGCAAAACAAGTTTTATTCTACCAAAGTAAATGCGACTGAATAGTCCCATGTCCCATATCGTGAACTCCTTGAGTCCGCACACCCTGGTCCACCCCGTGTCGGGGTGGCGGGCACGGCAGGGCACTGTACTTTCTCCGTGCTGGGGCAGGGTCTATATAAGTGAGCGTCATCGACGACCGTGCACTCTCAGTCCGTGGGTCCCCGACGCGGAATCACGCATCATGGGAGGACGCCGCCGCCTCGTGGTCAGTGGATAACCAGTGTTTAGTGGATACTCGTGGATCGTGTAGTGGATAACCAGTGCTACTGTGACTCCAGGCTTTTTGAAGTGTTTTACGTTGTTGACGATTGTCGCGATTTTTGTCATTGAAATTTTTTGGAGTGTGGAAACCTAAAAACTTTGTACCATGGTTGAAAATTTTGTTAAATTACATGGTGCATTTTGTAAAAAATTATTATCTACAGTGGCTTTATTTGTTCATGCTTTGTTTGAGATTTTTTTGTAAAATTAAATAAAACTTAATGTCAATTTTTTAAATATTATCGTAATTTTGATAAAAAAATATATAAAGAATTCTTTTTATGTTCTACTTAAGTTGTTCTCGTAGTAAAGCACTTCAAGAAACCTTTCAATGATTTTTTGTTTAAGTTAATACATTAATACAGTCAACTAGGCCTAACATTAACTGCCGAGTTTTTTACACAAAGATAAAAGTTACTTTATTTTAAATATTCAAGATGTATCTGATTACATTTTTATAATCAGTTTTCATAGTAAGTTATTGAAAAATGGGCTTAAAAACATAACAAAACTGACATAAATTTCAAACCTAAGAAAACCCGTTAAAAAATACAGAATACAGTTGAACAGAAAAACTGTTTGACATCTACTAAAAGTAGAGTTTTTTAGGGCAATGTATTATATATATCTATTTAAATAAAAAATAAAAACTCTATCAAGTTAATTGTTTCCACTAAAAGATAAATACAAATGGTTGCACGATACGTGAGACAGCCCGCCAGGATTTGTGCCACACATAGGCAGTTTAGCAGCCTGAATTTGAAATGAAGACCTTAGTAATGATTTTACTGTATATTATTATAATGATTAATCCACGCCATGTTGTACATGGAGCCAACCTGCTTATATGTAGCCCAAATTCTGGCGGGCTATCGCACTTCTCGTGCAACCACCTGTACCGAACCTACCTTCTCTTTAATTATACAATTGTAATCAACCGTTATACAGTACCTAATAAAACTAACTACCAATGAATACATAAACGTTTATGTATTCATTGTAACTACTTTGAATAACCGTACAAAACAATTTCGTCAAACTGAAACTTTGGTAGTGAAAAGTTTTTATAAATTTGACAGTTTGAGTACTGTTTTAACAACAAATTAAAATTTTTAACACTAATTGTCTAGCCTTTATTAACACTGCACGTATGTGATGTGATTTTTTTAACAACTGCTGACTTTTTTTAAAATGTTACTAACCCATATGTATAGTTATGTAGGACGTGTTTAGTATGTTCTGTACTGTACGGTATTGCATATATGATTAATTAGAGGCTTCAGCATTTGCCTTTAACAGACCGTATAATGTTAGGAATATATTTGAATAGAACTGTGGGAATTGAATGAGCGCATATTGACTTCAAAAGGTACTCAATTGTTTACACGATTATTAATTTTTCTAAAAAGTTCATACAAAGTGTTCACCATTATATAGTTTCCCATAATCATGCTTAAGTAAGGTACAAAAGCGATATGTTTGTCAAACTGTCCAGTGAATTATAATTTATATTAACCTGTTTACATTAAGTTTTAGTTTGGAATTTTAGAAATTTATATGTTGACACACCACTTTAATACTTTCATGGTGTTAATTTTATAACGGGTCTTACTCTTAAACCCAGATAAAATACAGCTTTAAGAAAGCTGTGTAGGGCTTAAAGAAAAGTGAAATTTAAAGCATCGTGGGAATAAAGTATAGGACAAATGCCAATTTTTATAAATACCTTTTAGTATATTATTCAATTGACTGCCAATGCCACAAAAATCAAATTAATCTTGTAGTAAAAGTTTTCACACTCTTAAAGAAAATGTACGTATGTTTGTTTCCTTGTGTGCCTTTTTTTTACTCGATCTTTTGATATAAATAGTTCATGTCGAATTCCTTTCTAATTTATATTTTTTTTTAAATAATAAAAAATATGTTTTGAAATTGGTATTGTTGTACTTACTGCATTTAACGTTAGTTAAACTAGTTATCACTTTTGTTAATTGAAAACAACAATACAATTAAAAATTTGCACAGTTGATTCGCCTATCAGCGACTACTAGATGATTGGTAGCTCTTAAAACATCTTTAGACGTATCAAACCCTTTTTTATCCCTTTTCTTCTATAATTAAATATGTATATATCGCACATACGTCATGTAACACATGAATTTTATATGATCACTTAATCCAATTATAATACATTTTCTTAACACCCAAAAAACATAAATCAATTGTAAACTCATCTCTTATGTGTTTCATAAATTTCTTAAGAAACACAACTTACTATACAATATTTTATAGACATCATAAAAACGTCTTGGTTAGGTCTTTACACTATTTTATACATCTTAAAAAGGTCTCATGTATTTCCTTCCTTTCTAGGAATCTTCCAAATGTCTCGATTAAAGGTATAAGATATTTTATTCCTCCTAAAAACGTCTCATATATTGTTTCTTCCCTAGACAACTCCTAAATGTCTCGTTTGAGTTTACACAACACTTTAAACACCTTAAACACGTCTCCTATTTGCCCTCAGTTCCGCGACTCATTTCGTAACAACGCCGGTCGCTGAGTGGCGTTACGTGTCCCAGGAATCCCACGTGATACAATTACCAGTCCCTCCGCAAGGTCGCGCTTTTCTCCACCCGTTTGACCACTTTCGTCGTAGAGGCGGGAAACTGGCTCCTCGCGCCCCCGGGCTCAAAACGCTTCCGCCACTGCCCACTGCCGGCCACTTCCGCCTCTCACACGCGCCCCTCCCGCTGATCCACTTTCCTAATCGATCTCAGTCAGCACTAAGCTCTGAGTAGGTCTTGCTATCAAGACATCGCTTACATTGAACGTATTTATTATACCTCATGTAAATACTTTTTTGTATCTTTTGACGGTACTGTAGTGGAATTTTTAGCGTTGATAGAGATCAGCACTCACCCTGATCTGGTGCATTGTTAACTCTTAATTAAATAGCATAATTATTAGTAGCTTGATGATAATAATAGTAAGTAGGTAGATTAATGAAAAATGGCAACCGATTCCAGAATCGAACCCATTGGGATTGCAACTACCAAGCTCATGGTTGGTTAGCAGTAGTCCCGGCCAAATCCAATTATTTAATCGTTATATAACTTGTTCCTGCAAGCGTAAAAGGAGTAGGCCTATTTAATAAGATCTCGAACGCAAAAAGTTTGAAATTGCAAAAATTTTATATTGGAAAAAGTATAAGTTTTGAAAATAAGAGTAAAAGAATTAATATCTAGTTTATCATAAAATTACAATATTAAGTAAGTAATTAATTTTTTAATCGTTTTATTACCATGGGGTACCTTGAATTGTGTTAAGTAAACAGTCTACAAAAATGCCAAGTGTCATAAAGTCCACGCAACCGATGACATAACTGACCTCCGGTTTTACAATTCCCTAGACAAGGTCGTACTTTCGAGTGTCGCGGATGAATACAAATTTGTCCAGATCGGTTGGCCCCTGGGACCGGAAGCCGAGGCGCGGACTACTTTCACCGGCGGAACTATGAATTCGTAAATGAATTTCATCACATGGCAGCGGCCAACAATGCCAAACAATACAATAAATGAGAAAGTGCTCGCTTGGATGTCCCGGCTCTCGTCTCGTCCTCTCGCTTGACTTCTCCGGGTTGTTTGACCTCTGGGATGTCCACTCAGGAACAGTGGGCAGCTAAATACTCTCTAATGTTTTATGACACTTCTCATTTTTAACCAGAATGTTTTAATTTTAGTTACGCAGTTTAAGAGGGCGTTGGAGTCAATCCAAATTCCGCCTTTCCCCCATAAGAGCAATGTTAAACGGGATGTCAAATAACTCTTTTATTTATAATCAGAAAATAATCGTTTATAGCTCTAAATAAAGGGTTCATTAAGGCGGATTTGGTTTGCGAGAGGATTTTTTTATAAAAATTAGTGTTTTTTACTAACTTGAAATAACAAAGCAAGTTTTTTACTACTTTTAAAACATTTTCTACAGAATTTTATAAATTATTTACAAAGAATTGATCTCGCAAAAGGAACGGGGAATTTAATTGTGATTCAAACGCTATTTATTCTGAATCAATCGGACAAGAAATAAAGAAATTATATGACATATGCCGGGAACAAGTTTAGCATTGCTCTTATGGGAAATAAATTCAACATGGCGGCACTCCAACGCCCTCTTAATGTTGTAAAAATTTTTTCCACACACATTACATTGTAGGGCCTATTGAAAACTAAGAGTTTTACCTCAATTTCATATCAGTGTTTGAATTGATAATAATCTAAAATACTGTAAAAGTTAATTAATTTTTACCCGAAATAGTGTTAAACAAAATTTTAAGAAATAAACTTTGTATTTGTAAAAACATAAACGTAGATACTGTAGGGCCTACTTATTAATCTTTGATAAGGAAATAAATCATCTGATTAAACTTTTTGTCTAACTCATTCCAAATAGTAAACAATGAAACTGTAGGTCCGATCTATATTCAAACGGTGTGGCGATCTTCACGAAAACACGTTACAGTATGTAAAATGCAGTTATCATTTGGTATAATATTAAATTATTATTACGGTAAACAATTTGTTTATTACTAATTTAATTTAATTTACTTTGCCGTTAGATGACCCCACGTGATACAATTACCAGTTCCTTGGAGTTAGATGGAAGTGGGCCTTCTGGTTGTCATGACGAGTTTGATAATAATGTTACCAACTGTTGAAAAACAAATTTATATATATTCAGGGTGCGCCCTTCAAGACAATAGCGGGTAGCTATGGCAGTAGCTGCATCTGTTATCCCCGTTTAACTTACTTATTTCCACTATTTTCCCCTTTGTGATGCCTAGTTCAGACTGTATGATCGACTCTGTGCCCCACAGGTAGCGCTCGTGCTGGTGCTACACGTGGGTCTAGCGATCAGCAAAGCTCTGCCGGATGTGTCAGAACAGCTGACGCCGCCACAGGAAACAGCCCCCGCCCCCCTCCCCTACGGCGACTACCAACAGCCGCAGCAGCAACAGTAAGTGTCCGTGTGGAGCATATACTATATTGAGTGTACAACATATTGGCGAGAGATTGTTGAACTTTCCGCACTTCTAGAATACTAGGTTGGATATTGTAATTTGAAAATCCACACTTTTGTGACGGCCCAGAAATATGTCACAGAAAGGAAGTCTTACAGTTACAAAAGGATTTCTAACTTATGTATCAAAAGAATATTGTATAAATAAGAATATGGATTTAATTATTATAAAAGGGTTTAAAGTGTGTGTAATTGTTCTAATAATGGGAACATGACAATTTCCCATGAACAGAGTCATGAACAGTGCAGTATCAAAATATAATATAGACTAATATGTTCCTTTTAATTTTTGTTTAAATTCAGTTCAGGGCTTTTATTTTCGTAAACAATCAAATATTAACTATCAGTATTGTTTTCAATATATAAAGTTTATTGTTAGAGTGCATTGGTTTGGGTAACTTGACACAATTAATAATACAATAAGAAATCAGCAACAGCAACAAATGCATTATAGTGTAAAATTGGGTGCAGAATCTGATTAAGTGATTAGTTATCAAGTTTGAAGGCGTACCTAAGTGAGACAGTAAAGCAGCTTGGTTTTAATCAAATTAGCTTATTCTTATTATGGTGACAATTTTATTTTCAAACTTTATGCATATTTTTCAAATACTTTATTAAATTTGCAAAGAAATCATACCTATAAGTTATACTTATATATTGGGAGTGTCATAACATGTATGTAATGGTTGACGATTCGGTGGTGTTTGCAGGGCCGCAGTCCCTGAGTTGCAGAGGAGGTACGACCCCCACGAGGAGGAGCACCACCATCATCACGAGGAGCACCACAAGGGCTACTGGAAGAAGAAGCTCATCTGGAAGCCGGACTGGGTCAAGATCTGGAAGCCGGCGAAAAAGCAGATCTGGAAGCAAGGCTGGAAGAAAGTCTGGAAACCCATCTGGGTGCCGACAAAAAAGGCTGCGTGGAAGGAATACCAAGTCCCCGAGTGGAAGAAGTACTGGAAACCAATTTGGGTTGAAATAAAAGTCCCAGTATGGAAAGAGTACCAAGTTCCCGATTGGAAGAAGATCTGGAAACCAATCTGGGTAGAGATTAAGGTTCCCGCGTGGAAGGAGATCCAGGTTCCTGATTGGAAGAAGGTGTGGAAACCAGTGTGGAAGCACATTGAAGTTCCGGCGTGGAAAGAAATCCAAGTCCCAGATTGGAAGAAGATCGTCGTGCCTAAACTCATCAAGGTCGGTATTCCCGGTGAAAAGCATTTAGGAAAGGACGAACACGGATGGGAGTACACATCCCACGATCTGTGGAAGAAGAAGGTCATCTGGGAAGTCCACTGGAAGAAGATTTGGAGGACCGAAAAGAAACAGATCTGGGTTCCATCGAAGAAACTAGTCTGGAAAGAAGAATGGAAACAGATCTGGAGAACAGAGAAGAAGCAGATCTGGGTACCGTCGAAGAAACTGGAATGGAAGGCCGAATGGAAACAAATCTGGAAGCCGGCTAAGAAACTCATCTGGGTGCCCGAGAAGAAACTGGAATGGAAGGAAGAGTGGAAACAGATCTGGAGAACCGAGAAGAAACAGATCTGGATTCCAGACAAGAAACTGGAATGGAAAGAAGACTGGAAAGAAATCCAAGTGCCAGCGTGGAAAACGATATGGGTGCCGGCGTGGAAGAAAGTGTGGAAGCCGGTGTGGATCAGCGAGTGGATCATCATCCAGGAGGAGCATCATCCGCACCACGAGGAGCACGGCTGGGACCGCAAGGACAACGGAGTTGCCGAGTCCAAGCAGATCGGCGTCGGCGTAGCGCTGAACCAACAGTCCCAGCAGCAGCCGCTGACCCAGCCGCTGCCTCTGCAGCGACAGCTCCCCGTCTCGTTCCCCCGGCAGTAGCGCCCCAGACTGATCCCCCGGGTGCTCCCCCCCCCATACCTCGCGTTGCCAACTCCCCCTCCCCACATCCTTTCCCTTGGAAATCTCCGCAAGTACAAACCAAACGTCTCTGTATAGTATTAGACGTCTGAACGATTTTCCGTTCAGACCCTGTATATAAGAAGTGTTGTTATATATTGTGTGTTGTTAGTTAATTTTTATTCGTTACCCATGTTGTAAATACGAAATAAACTTTTTGTTACTAAACAGAACTTGTTTGTCATTTCCATGTTCATGAATTTAAAATTGTATTTTATCAACGGCTCTCACTTGTAACAAAGAATTGTTAAAAAATCATATACTTTGCCTCAAGCCTCAAACAGAGCCATACATAATTTAAACTGGTTATATATGCATAGATTTTTTATTGGAACTCCTTCTTCAATTTTCTACAGATTTTTAAGTTTCTGGTGTTGTTGTACTAATGGTCTAAATTCCGCCAAAAAATTATGAGACTCGAACTTCAAATAATCATTGAAATTTGATATTTTTATGATTGGGTAAGCATTTTAAACATCTTTAAATAATAAAAAGTTTGGGATTACTCTTGAAAACAAAATTGGATTAGTCGCGTGTAACAAGGACTACACGTAACTGTTTTGGCAATGGCATGTGATAGTCCAAATTAAATTGCTCTTATCCGAGCCACAAGTCGAATAGTTCTATAAAATCTGTGGAAATTCCTATAGTATGAAATATTTCTGATAAATAAGAACTAAAATATTGGCTTTAAAAGATAAGGGCCTTGTAAAAATTTTAAATAAGGTATGGCAATTGAGGAATGTCAAACTGTGTATATCAATCGTTCTATTGAGACAAATTAAAAAATTTTAGTTTTTAAATTTGGTTATTGAACCATATATGTTATTGATGCCGAGTTCATATTGAATTTGTCTTCGTGAGGATATATATATATATATATATATATATATATATATATATATATGTATATATATATATATATATATATATATATATATATATATATATATATATATATATATATATATAAGCAATATCTAGTATTAGGTGTAAAACACTGTGAATAAAAGGAACGCTGCTACACTTCTGCACGTGTGAGACCCAAGCCTCGGGTGGATGATGGTGAGGAAGGATATCTGACCTCTCAATAACTAGTTCATTATACATGATAATTAATACATAATACATTATTTAATTCATACATGATATCCAATGCATACATTCATAGCCTGCGCGCCCAGCAGTTTCTGCGGCTGCCGACAGAGACTGTTAGCACAGAGTAAGGAACCTTTACAGAGTGCTCGCTGCGCTGCGTTTTCGCGTCAGTCATGACGCGCCTCGTAGTGGCGCTACTGAAGCGGTGACGCAAAATGGCGCAGACTGACGCGGAGTTGCCAATTCGGACACCGCACCGCACCGCACAGCGCCGTGCCTCGCGTCACCGCGCCGCCGCAACACGAGCACCGCACCGGGCCGTCCGACCACCTTTACTTTACTCCGAATTCCCGAGCGCGATTATTTGGCCAAGTTGCAATGGGGGTCATTTGTACAATGTTAGATATTTGACAATAACTAGCAGACTAAAACAGAAATGCCAGCTGCCTCACTTTAATTAATATTTTGAGTTACTTGCAATAGTTAAATGTAATCATATAACGAAAGCTTCATTTAAAAGTTACATATTAACGTAATAGACAGAAATATTTCAGTTTAGGCTTGAGAATATTGCAAAATTTTTAAAATCTTTTATTTCATAATCACAATACGCACCTTCAGTATTGAGAATTCCTTCATATTTATTTGAAAATAAGCTCATATTAACTTTAAAGAAATTTGTGCACTAACAATAAAATTCAGCTATCATTTTAACAACATATTTAATCAGTACCGTATTAAATTACACAAGAAATACAAATAATGTTATATACAATTATACAGGGTGTTTCAGAACTCCCTGACAATATTTTAGGACATTGTTCCTGTGTTAGAAACATATCTAAATATCATATTTAAATTGTCCGGAAGTCTTTAGTTGCTCACACAGCCGCCATTTTTTTACTAAATAATTTTTATTTCCGTACCAAATATGAACAGAATATAACCATCCGTTACGAAAATAAAAATTATACGAGGTGGCCCGTGCGCAAATTGCACATTTTATGATTCGGTATGAGTGAAATTCACCTACAGTACATGAATGTTGATTGTTAGGTGACATTTTTTTCGGATTTTAAAATTCTTCTGAAGGTAATCAGCTGTTAAATTACAATTCACATTGAAGAACTTGCAGTAAAAGTTGTTCAACTTTTTAAAGCGCCCTCTAGAAATAAATCAAAGGCGAGGGGGGCGAAGCCCGAAACAATATGACCTTTTTAATTACGATTCGTCACTGCGGTATATCCTAAGCTTTAAAGTGACACCTCAATCTTAAAAATCGGTTCAGTAGTTGAGAGAAAAAGGGACGTAACAGACGAAACTCTTATAGAAATAAGAAGATTTGAAAAAAATGGCAGCTGTGTGAGTAAATTAAATGTAAAGGATTGAGGGAAGATTGGTACTAATATAAAACGTAATCACATTATAGAACCTGACGGCGAGTGAGAGTAGTGAACGAGATCATCTGAAGAGCAAGTGGTATTTATAAAAAATAACATATATCATTATTATGTAATACGAATTGTTCAAATAACAGAACGCGTACATAAAATACCTAAATAATAGAAATTTAATAGAAATTTGTTGTTAAATAATAGAAACTAGAGATCGCCTCCTGGTCGAAATTCGACCAAAATTTCAGTTGATCTGGACCCAAGAAGTTTAAAAACATCTTATGAAACATGTGTTATTCCTGTTTGCCTATCAGTTGTTTTTATACAACAGCTGTCTAATGATTCAATCAATTATCCTTTCTCCATAAGATTAACATTGGAACTTTGAAAGCCTGTGGGGCGTAGCCCTGGAGTCCGATGTGAATAAGAATGGGATTCTGCTCATCTACAGAACTATACCTTTTTAACGGTATGCGCGGATTTCTCCTACGATGCACACGAGCTGAGAAAAAAGGAGGAAAAGAAACATGCTTGCCTATTAATATTAGAAATTTTGTACGTGGGGGTACTTTTTCGGGAGTAGAATTCCGGCGGTAGTAGGCCTATTCCGAGGGTAGAAGTCCGGCTGGTGTTTGGTTTGCCATAATGTTAATTTAAAGCAATCAAATGAAATAATAATGTGTTTATAAAACTGGGGATACTTTTCCGGCAGCGAGCAAAACTCCATGCCACTTTAAGCTCCGTCCCTCGTGACGTCAAAATGACGTAGCGTTTTTTCATGGGGGTACTTTTCCTGGGGTAGAATTCCGCTACCCCCATTTTGCATTATGATTAATGCAAATTCAGGCAAATATAATAGAAAAATCGCGATAACTCCGTTATTTGTAGTAAAATCTTTACAATCTTGGTATCATTGTTTAGACAACTTAATTCGTTAACTTTTTTGTCTCCTATAAAATTTTGATAAAATTTGTCGTTACTGTGAAATTTGAGTTTAATGGTCACCATATTAAAAATACACATCGGAAAATAATAATTTTTTCTGAAAACTAACATTTTTGTGGTAAAGGTCCATGAAAAGTCTGAAATAAATCCATCAATCCGTTACGGAAATAAAAATCACTAGTATACGTGTTGATCGAAATTGAGCAATTTATTTTAATACAATACAAAAGTTACTTTTAGCTCTAAATCAATGACATCCGACCAATCCAATATTGTGAATATCTTTACTCACAAAAACTACACGTATTTACAGCTGATTTTAACAGATGTTTAAAATGCTTTATTTAATCCCAATGTTATTTAAATGAGAAATTTTGAGATTTCAATGGTGAATAGAGCCTTTATTTTCAGTCCGATTCTCATCAGTTTTGGCGGAAACAACTACAGACCAAGCCCTATCCAACGACACCAAAAACTTGAAAATCGGTTGAAAATTGTAGGAGGAGTTCTCAAGACAAAAAACCCCTTAGCGTATTAAGGTAAACGCACCAGTAGTGGACAGTATAAGGAGAGGAGGGACTTTGACACCGAATTGCTGGGAAATTTGAATACCTTCAATAGTTTTAATGGATCAAGGAAGGTGAAGCCTGATTTAATTTTGTTTGCAAATTATTAAATAAATGTAGTTTTTAGTATAAAATAATCTTGTATGAACCAATAAAATATAGTTATGCACATGTTCCAGTGGTGGACAGTAAAAAAAGAGCATGTACCAGTAGTGGACAGACACTTGTTCCACTGTGGACACCACATTGAATCTTAACTGTTTTCTACCATTTCGTGTGAAAAATAGGTTGATATGATAATTTGAATAAAGATATTAATATATCTTAAGCAATAAACCCACGTATTTACAATTTTTCACAGAATTACTGGCCAATTATTCATAAAATTAATTTTAACACAATACATGAAGACAACATAAAACATGATTGGAGAATTGCATTTTATTGCATGTGTTGCTATATTATTTCTATTCTAACACTTGAGGATTTATTTAGTATCATTTGAGATTACTTGTAAAAGAAGTATGATTTAGCAGGAACTTGTTTTTTGTTTTTCATCTGTATGTTTTAGCAATTATTAGTTATATAGCAAATTATATAGCTAGACCCAATAAACAACTTTTGAAGTTATTACGGGAAACTAGTTATAAAATTCCCCAAAACAAACTGAGAGATGTGCAGCTATCACAACAAATGGCACTGTAACATTTATACACATACATACTCAGAATGTGAACCAAAACCTTAAACTAAGACAGGCTATACCACACTGTCCACTACTGGATTTTCATTGAAATTCGTGTACCAGTAGTGGACAGTGTTTTATTCTTGCATCTATTCATCAAAACTTCCAAATTATTACTTTAAAGTGACCCAAATTTTTCTGTGATTACATATTCGTACACTTTATAAACCTATTTATCTTTAAACCTTACTAAAATTAAGAAATTCCAAACTCACCTCCTTATCAATTTGAATAAGAGTGACCTCTTCAATGGCAAATTTCAGTAGGCCTCAAATAAAAATACTCTTAATCCCTTTAAAATAATGCATAATTCATAGCCTTTGTTTATAAACAAGAGAAAAATAATCAAAGATTATGTCAACAAAAAAACAGTTTGTTTTAGTTGAAAAACAAGGTAATTATTACCTTTCAAACACGAAAGTGTCCACTACTGGCACAGTGTCCACTACTGGTGCGTTTACCTTAAATAAGTACTAGAGATCGCCCACTGGTCGAAATTCGACCAAAAATCAAGTAGATCTTGAGGAAAATAATTTTAAATTGTTTTATAAATGAAACATCTGTTCTTCCTTATCTGCTAGCATTTGTTATTACAACAGCTGTTTGATGATTCAATCAATTATCCTTCTCCCATAAGATTAACATTGAAACTTTATAAGCTTGTAGAGCGTAGCCCCATGGGCCGATGTGAATTAAAACGTGATTCTGCTCATCTACAGCACTATACCTTTCTAACGGTATGCGCGGAAACCTCCTACTTTGCACACAAGCTGAGAAAAAAGGAGGAAATGAAACATGCTTGCCTATTAATATATAGATAGATTACACATAAAAAACAAAATGGTGGCTAGCGGCTAAACGAAGGATTTTAGGACATATGTTTACATGACCTTTTTTGTTTATTTTCATGTGTAGAATCAGCTCCCAAAATTTCTGCACTTCGTCGTGAATCGCCCTGTATGTATGTATGTATATTTTCTTTTTCAGCACAAACTGTAGATGATGTAAAAACATGTTTTTTTTACCAAATCATTTGGGTATAGTAGCAAAAAGTTTGTTAATCTTTCATTTAGGCAAATAAAAATTTTTGAAAGCAAGTCACAATAAAGCTAACAAAAAAAAAAATCCTACAAATTTTATTTAAATGTGAAAATGGAGACAATTCCCTACATGAAAATGTAGTGACATTTTCCCTACATGAAAATGTCAACCCATTTGAATTACTTTAAAAAAAATGTAAAAGTTATACCTTTTTTCCTAAAACCTTAAACTTTCCCTAAAAAATGCAGTGTTTTATTCAACATATCAAAAAATATAAACATGTCCCAGATTAATACTTTCGAAACGTAAATTACATTTTCTTTCATACAATATATATGTTTTTATTGTTTTCTTCTAAATTCACTGAGCTATAAACGTCAGAAAATGAAACTTAAAGGTTTTGCTACTGAGAATATAATCTTTTGACCATTTTAAAAAATGCATGAAATTTGGATTAGGTATCTTATACAATTTCCAAGGTATATAAATTGTTGAAATTTTATTGCAGTTTTCAAAAATATAACATTATAGCAGAAAATATACACCAAAAAATTTTACAAGTGAACATTTGATAAAGCGTACTGATTGCACGGACCCCACGACAAGGGTATCATAGGCCTAGGCACTTTTTCACAGTAAAATGTTTACTATTTTGGTGTCTTGTACCAATACAGTACGTAAATAGTACCAATATTTATAACAGAAACCCCCAAACATTTGCTTTACAATAAAATAAAACTTTCAGAATAACCTAAATTGTAACTTACAACAGTAACAAAGTGAAAAGGCCGATGGGATGGGCTTTAATTTTCCAGATAGAGAGTTAAAAAGGTTGGTATAAAATCTATTTATTTTATTAAATTGTTGCAAAATATTTAATTTTGTGTTTATTTTATATTTTTAGATAGAATGTGCAAAAATAGATAGAATAGAATGAATAGAACGAGATAGAATAGAAGTACAAAAAACATTAATGTTTTTATTGATTGCAGCTGTAATACTGTGCACTAAATAAGGAAATTTAAAGATTCAAAGAATTTGTAAAAATTAATGCACGAGAACCAGTGCAACCGCTACAACGGTCATACGACGGCGCAGCGGAGCCAGCGAGCTTGCATGATGTGGCCCGTGCGCGTGCGGGGCGGGCGATGCAGAGTGGCAACACTGGATCGTGGCGGGGACGGGAAATGCCGAATCCAGCCCGTTCGAGACCGCCGCGCCAGCTAGCGGCATTCTCGTGGAACTAAGGGCGATCACTCTGTTAAGCTTCTTTACTCTGTGCTGTTAGTATCGGGGGTCTCGCGGGTCAAAAATCATCGTGCAATGTTTCACTTGCTCCAATTTTTCAGCTTTAATTTAGGTCCGATAAAAGTATGAGTAATTTAAATTAAAGATTTAAATTAAAGTAAAATTTAAAGTAAAATTTAAATTAAAGTAATTTAAATTAAACTTGGGCTGTTTTTTTATCTAGTTTGTATATTTTTATATTTTGAATCTATATCAAGCTATAATGGATTAAGTTTTATTCAAAATATATATATAAAAAAAAATGAAAACTAGATCAACTAGCCCAAGTTTTTATCTTTCATTTAATCCACATTCCACTTTTATCGACCTTTAAATTAATTTCGAAAAATTGGAGCAGGTGAAACACTGCATGACGTTATGAGAGCGGTTCCCTTTGAACAGATATAACATTTAATATTGACTGAAATAAAATTCATAAAATTTTTATATTTTCTGAGATGAAAAATGTTCTCCCATCTGTTAAGTCTCGAGTCTGTTAACAAGAACGTGGTGAAACAACTGTATTTTATAGCGCCTGCTAAAACTATGACGCAGCACAACTGAAGTACAGTAAATTGCATATCACTATTTTGGAAGGCGCTCTTATATTAGGCACTCTATAGAACCATTGAAGTTTTCGAATGTAACTAATAAATCTCTTAATAAACTGATGCAGCAAAATGTAATCGTGTTATTTTTTGACAGCTTTCGGTACTTAGGTTTCAAATAATAATTGTCAAGAAAAGAGGTTGTGAAATAAGAGATAATAATAAGTTAAGATGATGATAATAATAATATTTATTCTAATGACAACATTTTAAATTGTACGGGAATTCAAATTGTATGGGAAATTTACACAAGACTTTTTACATGTTTCACGATTTCAAAATTCGCAATTTCGGATTTTTCACTATGATCATTGATCATTGTTATTTTATTTGTTGCTCTAATAACTTTTCTCAGTCTTTCAATTTTGTCTTATCTTTTTCTTCTTCTATTTTCTTTCTAACTTTTTCCCTCTTCTTTCTTCTTTCTTCATGATTACATTTTTATCTCACATTGGTTTTTTCTTATTTATTATACTCGTTTTTTCTTTAGTATTTGATTTTAATTTTCCTTTCTTTAATTTTTTGATGCCTTCTTCCATGCCTTTTGTCTCGCTTGTCATCATTTTCTTTTTAGTTTAGGCCTCTCAAGTGAATACCGAGAACAAAAAATATAAGGATGAAAGAGTGTGGAACATTTCTGTTTTTAAAGACTCTTAAGAACATATTGACTATTTGTGAATAAGTTTATTCTTGTGTTGTTAGGTTGTAAATTATTATCAATAGATATTTATTTTACAATCATATTTTTAAATTAAATTTTATTTTGCCTACAAATTAATGGGAAACAATCACCATCACTACAGCCCGGATGCTTGGGATGATTCATATTTCCCAATAAAATTTTAAGAAAATTATTTTTTTTATAAATTTTAAATTCATATGTATGATTTTATTAGATAACTAGCTTACCCGGCGTGCTTGACAATGCAAACTTGAAAATTGTTTTGCCCTTCAGGTGAGCTCGTTCGCTACGCTCACTTGCCGTCAGGATTAGCTTGTTAGCTACGCTCACTTGCCGCAAATCTATAATATCGTCTAGTTATTTTTTATTATTATTATTTTTTTACCAATCTCCCATCAATACAGTAATTTTAATGACAACAGCTGTTTATAAAATTAATTATCCTTTAAGTAATCATATGTTAGAGTACAAAAATGTTGCTTTCATAAGAATAACATGGTAACTTTGTGGACGTCTATGGCGTAGCCCTTTGTGAATATTTTTAACTGGAAATAGTCAGACTTTCCTATTTTAAGTCTAAAGAATGAGTATACCAAATTTCAGAACTTTAGCTAGTCGGTAAGTTGGAGATTTAGTGATGAGTGAGTAAGTGAGTGAGGGCTTTCCCTTTTATATGTTTAAGTTATATACTTACATTTTACTTTATTTACATTAAAATATTATGTATTAAAAGATACTAGTATACTTGTTACTCGAAATAGAACAATTTATTTCGATACAATACAAAAGTTGATGTCATCCGACCAATCCAATATTGTGAATATTAGTGTTCACCAAAAACTACGGCTGTACGTTAACAGATGTTTAAAATGCTCAAACCAATATCAATGTTATTTTAATGGGAAATTTTCAAATTAAATTTGTAGCTGCCGCCCTTATTTTACCTAAGATTCTCATTAATTTTTGGCGGAAAAACTACAGACCAACCAAACCCTAACCAACAACACCAAAAACTTGAAATTCTGTTGAGAATTTTAGGAGGAGTTCTCTACACAAAAAACTCCTTAGCGTACTTCAATAAGTAATATACAGTGTGATTGAAAAGTCCCGGAACGGTAAAATATATTTTTTACCATTATAGATGAAGTAATGAAACTTGGTACTGTATACCAATAATAGACATAAATATCTACACTTTTAAGCTATTATCACTTTTTATTTCTTATGGGAGACGGCCCACGAGGAGTCCGTAAAAATTCTTAAATAGCAGCATACGTCAAATTTATAGGTATCAAATCAAAGGTCTTACTTAGCAGAGTACAATGCCGCAAATTAGACTTCAATCGGATGACCGAGGCGGAAATGGCAGGCAAACGAAATTTCCACTAAAACCACATTGGTAAAATTTTAAAATGAAATAACTTTCTTAATACTCAACCTTTTGACATCGGCTTTGTGGCTTGTTTACTCCAAATTCAAAGACGTTTAAGGTGGTGTATAATGTGACAAGGGAAAAAGAAGTTTCCATTTACACACCCTTTAAGGGATGTCCCTCTTGGAAGTCTTACAGAAAAAAATATGCTTTGGCTATTTCTGGCCACACATCATACAGAATTTTAAATGTCATTGCATTTGGAGTAATAAGCAACAAACCTGAAGTCAAAAGGTTGAGTTTTAAGAAAGTTATTGCATTTTTACTTTTACCCATATGATTTTAATGGAAATTTCATTTGCCTGGCATTTCCCTCTAGGTCATCCATTTGAGATATAATTTGGGGCATTGTACTCTGCCAAGTGAGACCTTCAATTTGATACCAAATTTGACCTATGCTGTTATTTGAGAATTTTGACTAATTCCTCGTGGGCCGTCCCCCTTAAGAGATAATAAAAAGTCATAATAGCTTAAAAGAGTAGATATTTATGGCTATTATTGGTATACCAAGTTTAATTACTTCATCTATAATGATAAAAAATATATATTTCACCGTTTCGGGACTTTTAAATCACACTGTATATATATAAAACATTATTGTTTGTCAATAAGAGGTGTTTTATCTTCAATGTAAGTCTATAACGAAAATAAAAAGATAACAAATTTTCATTGGTCTCCATTTTTTAACCAATTTTGCTTTACTTGTATACGTTTTACTTGATCAATGAAAAAAACATGATTTTTTTCTAAAAAACAACAACTTGTTTCTCTCAAACTTATCAATCAAAAAATATCGTAAAATATCCGAAAAATTAAATGAACTAGAAAAACTTAATAACTACCACTTAAAAATAATTTTTTGTATAATTATATATTAAGATAAAGGCTGGCTGTTGAAACTTTTTAGAATCATTGAATTTTCAGCTGACATCCTTTATTTACAAACAAAACCAGTTCAACAATTACACATCTACATAACACGTTTGGTTGTTCAACATACATTCACTCATTAACAAGAAATCAAGAGTAAGTTATAAATTACCTGTGAATTCAATCACTTTTTAACCCAGCCAATATATACAAATAAAACATTATTACTGGTTTTAAACGTTTACAATAAATATGTCATTTCTCAGCAGTTATTTGGGTACACAAAAACTACTGTCCCGCACACGATGTAATATACTTAGCCGTGTAAGCCTATACCCTAGACAGTTAAAGAGACTTTATTCGGTTGCGGATGAGGAAGTGCCTGACATGCATTCCTGGAGTGTCGGAGCTGACGGGAACATTTCGTGCCAAGGGTCGTACACGGAAGGATCCGGAGTGGTGCTCGGAGTGTACCAGGATAGCAAAGACTCCAACATTGTTTGTCTCACCAAGACAGCGACTATCTTTAACGACAACATTCGTAATAAACTCGTCGATGCTTTAAAAGTCACACCACTACCCAGAGTGGGAGAGGTTAGGGTGTATTCAAAACTAGACCCTACATTCGATCTGGTGGCAGTCGCGGGACTGGGGGAAAACGAAATCGGGTACAGCAAACAAGAAGAGAGGGACGAGGCGAAGGAAAATATAAGAAAAGCTGTGGGTGCAGCGATCCGCCACCTGCAGGATTTGAAACTCAACAAAATATACGTAGAAGGGTTCGATGACCCGGAGTCCGCGGCGGAAGGCGCTCATCTAGCGGTGTGGGAAAACCAGAATCTGAAGTCTCCAACGAAGAGGGAAGTGAAGATGCCAGACTTGGTGTTGTACGGCGACTGTGACATGAAAAAATGGAGAATCGGCCTGGAGAAGGCGGAGGCGCAAAACTTCGCGAGGAAACTGGCTGAAACACCGGCCAACATGATGACTCCACGAGCTCTGGCGTACACGGTGGTCCAGTCGTTGGTGAAGACTAATGTGAACGTCACACTGAGAGGGGAGGGATGGCTGCGTGAGAACAACATGAACGGGATCATAGAAAACTGCAAAGGCTCACCGCAGACCCCTATCTTGGTGGAATTTAACTACAACGGTTGTGATCCGGCTGTTCCTCCGATAATATTCGTCGGTAAAGGGATGACCTTCAATGCTGGAGGGCTGTGTTTGAAGACTTGCGAGGAGATGAGGTACATGCGAGGCGACATGGCGGGGGCGGCGGCGATCGTGGCGGCCTTCAGAGCCATCGCCACTCTGGGGCTACCGGTGAACGTGATGGGTCTGCTACCGCTGGGGGAGAACATGCCTGGGGCGGCGGCCGGCAAGCCGAGGGACATCGTCCGGAGCAGCAGCGGCAACACGGTCCTCGTCTCGCCCACAGACTTCAACGGAAACCTCATGCTCGCCGACGCCATCTGCTACGCGAACCGGTTCAACCCTAGGTACATCGTCAGCGTTGCCACCCTCACCAAGGAAATCCAAACGGCCTTTCACCTCTCGACAGCCGGGTTGTTCACGAAGAATGAAAAACTTTGGCAGCTCTTCAAGACCGCCGCGATCCACAGTGGAGACCGAGTGTGGAAATGTCCACTTTGGAAAATGTACGAGCGAGAAGTGAGAGACTCGCGGTGTTCCGATCTATCCACCCTCCAAGCGAGCGCTCTCTACCCCCGTGGCATCAGCTGTACTTCGGCTGCCTTCCTCAACCAGTTCACTTGCCGACAGAACTTCGCGCACATCGACACGTTCGGCACCCTCTACGAGAACGGGAGAACGCCCTACTTGAAGAAGGGAATGTCCGGTCGGCCGACTAGAACGCTTATTGAGTTTCTAGGACAAGTAGCTTTTCCTCCAAACTCGGACGGCTTGAAAACTTCTACACAACAAACTGCTGGAATGACCTAGTAACTTAATTGTATTGTATTGTCGATTATTGTTATTAGGCGTTTAATAATTTATTTAATAAATTAATAGCGTAGCAACCGGGATTGATATAATTTTTTGTAGAATTAATTATCCTAGTCTCATCATCACAACCTCATAATGATTATTATCATATCATTGAACGAAGTTCTGCAACACAACAAGTTAATAACACGTTCTGCGAACCACTACCCTGTCAATAGTTTACTCAACTGCTGAGTACTGTACTCCCGTGTGGTTCAGAGATATACTAGTGGTAGTCTTCATGTGGTTCTGACATGTACTAGTGTGCATGTCAGAGATATCGAAGTCCAGCTAAACAGGGCTATGAGAGGTGTTAGTATGGTACACTCATATGGCAACTCCCGTCCCCTGGCTCCCGGTCCTGTGTAATATTGCTCCACCTGAAACCAGACGAAGGGATGCACTCATTAGGGAATATACTAAGATCTTATCTGCTCCACATCTGCCCATCCATGATTACCTACCCCAGATGACAGGCCGATTGAGGTCCCGAAAACCACCACTGCGGACAGCATCGGAGTTGACGGACTCAAACTTTTCCATCCATACCGACTGGCCTTCCTCCTGGGAATCTTTCCAAGGTCGGTGTTGCTTTCTGATTGCTGGCCCGACCTTAGCAGTAGGCGGTATATGTATCTTCCTCGGAATCAGTGGATCCTAGTCAATCGATTCCGCACTGGAGTGGGAAGATGTAATTATTGGAAACACAAATGGGGAATGGCAGATCAGTCATGCAGCTTTGGTGCGGAGTTCCAGACTATGACTCACATTGTCACCGAGTTCTCTTTGAGTACTTTCCTGGAAGGGCTGATGGGCCTCCATTGTGCAAGTGAAACTGGGCTGCAATGGCTTAGCGCCCTGGATTTAGCTTTATAAGAGAGATCATAAATGTTTATTTTATTTCAATTTTAAATGTATTGACACAGGTCCTTTGTATATAATCAATATATAATGAGAATCCACCAGTCGTCGTCAGTCCAATTTCGTCGTCAACCGATCGGAAGCGACCCTATACGGGGCCAACGTTAACTACGGGCCGGCAGGCTTCCCCGCGCCGCCGCTGTGACGTCACCATCGGAAACCGACTGTTGCGTCCTGAACCCTGCGAGCAACCTGATCTCCGTACATTGTACTCGAGAGTCGCCACTCTTCCGTTCAGTGACACCTGTGTTTGACTTAATTTTTAATGCGTTTACACGTTTTAGCAATATTTTTACTTAAGGTAATCGGTGTTGTGGAGGTAATAAGAATAATTATTAAATCCTGTGTCATAAATGCAACGGACGTTTTGGGTACGGAACTGTAAATCAAATTACGATGGAACAGGAACGGTGCATAAATATTATTTAGGCTTCCATCAGACGTACATGTGGCTTTAAAAGTGAGATAAATGTAATCACGGGGAAATTTTTGAACTAACAAAGAATTTAGTTATTTAGAAGACCACTTTGTTGAGACAGACGTACCGGTAATCAAAGAATACCACTAAATCTAAAAAAAAAAAAAAAAAAAAAAAAAAAAAAAAAAAAAAAAATACTAACATTTAAAACAAACTAAATCTTTCTCAAAATATATAATCCCATAACTAACAGTTTTGTATGGTATATTTTTTTTAAATTGTCTAACTATAATAATTTTAGCGTGGTATTAGTTTTATGAAAAAACGACAATATCGTGTGAATGTTTTAACTAACATTGTATTAAACCGGGTGTCCATAATGTCTTGCCCTGATAAAAAAAACTAATAGTAAGCCTATGAAAAAATTGTGGTAAGATAAAGTTTTATTTCCAGTTTTTACAAGTGACTTCTTAAGTTTTTTACAGCTATACTCAAAACCCTTCTAAACTCAAATAAACTTCTGTGTGTTTGCCTTGGGTAACCTGTAAATCTTTTAAGCGACTTTTTATTAAATTTTTTCAATTAAAATTTCCTGAGTAATGGTTTATTTAATTATCGTTTTGCCTTTTATACTTTCACAATTAAAAACTGAGAAAGAATAAACCTAATCTTTGACAAATCAGAGAACATTAAGAAATGCAGAGAGGTCAAGCATGGTGAACGAGGTGGCAATTTAATATGGTAATCACGATTGTGTTTTGTAGTGCACATAAGTAAACTGCATTGCTGTCATTCCGCAGAGTTTATTTGTTAATGAATCAACAGAAAAATAGATTGCATTTATTTGAGAAAAAAAATTAAAGATGCGTGTGCCTTTGAAATCAAGGAAAGACCTTATGACATATAAACGGTACTTATAATTGACAGGTGGTTTGGGGCATCAAGAGTTTATAAACAAAAAATATTAAGAGAAGCAAACAATTCATTAAGATATTTAATGAATTGTCATTAAAATTACAAAAACTCACAATGAAATAAATTTAACGCTATATAATTCTTTAACTATCAGACCTTATTTTAGCAAGATTAAAAAATTAAGCATCTGTTTACAAAAACTAATACATTGACTATAAAAAAACTCGTAAGATAATTTTCCTCGACCTCATGGTAAAAAAGGTTACCCAAAAAATTAAACCTCATAATGTAACTTTCCAAGATATTCAATAAAAAATAAATAAATACCAATAAAGAATGTCGGTCAATGTTGTGTTCGTCTGAATTCCTTGTAAAATTCCTAACTTAGTAATAGTGAAGAAATGTGTAACTATTTTCCGTAATATCCTCTTGATCAATTATTTGAAGAACATTAGAGACAATCTGAATAACAATAAAAAAGGCAATCGTAAAGTAAATACCCCCCGTCGCAGCAGATTTGCGTACTTAGCGAATTTCCAAATTAGTAATATTAATTTTGACCAGCTAAACTTGTAAACAAAATTTCATCAAGTGCTCATAAATAGGGAAATAAATGTCTATTCTCCTTAAGATAAATATAGGGAAAGATTATGCAGGTATGCTGCCATGGGGGACACTAAAAGAAGGTTTTTAGCATAGAAAAAATTTATTTCGACAATATAAAGCCATATAGTAAGTTTCATCAATATCTGTCAATAAATAAAAGAGTTTGCCTATTCTCCATATGATTAACATGGGAAAAGAGTATGCAGGTTTGCTGCCATGATAAGTACAAAAACCAAGATTTTTTACCTTAAATGGATGAATCTCAACCAAATGAAGCTTAATACCAAGTTTCATCCAAAAATATTAGTTAATAAGTGAAATATTAACACGTCCTGTTTCTCCATAAGATTAACATTGGAGCCCCAAAAGACAATGTACTGTCTTTAGACTTTGTAATATCTCGGTAACCAATGGAGATAGAGCAAAGCTTCAAAATACTAAATTGTGTGTTTTTTTGAGCTAAATCCAATGGTCAAAATAAAAATTTAAAATTTTTAAAATTTACATATGAAAAATACAAAAAACCCATTTTTGGGGTACAAAACCCCCCAAAACTACCCCTTCCGGTAGGTCGATATGTCTGGTTTTCGAACTCATCAGAATAAACGTAGGATTACACATCTCTACCAAATTTGGTGTCGATCGGACCAGTTTTACAAGAGTTATCGTGTCTAGGGACACATATATATATATATAAGTAGATAGTACTATGAGGTTCCTAGGACACTTTTGGAGACAATAAAAAATCAAACAAATTTCATAGTTTTTCAGTACAATTATGCAATATTTTTGCCATTTTTTGGCCAATTTTCAGCTTTTGTCAAATTATCATAAAAAATATGCAAATTTAATGAAATTTTTAATAAATATGCATGAATTTATATGAAATTGTTTACAGAATAAAAAGTTTTTTAAAACCAGTAAAATTATAATTTTTTTAAGATGATTTAAAATTTATTATCAATACAATTATATTAAAATAATTATTCAAATTTAACTAAAGCAGTTTCTTTATCATCAAAAGTCTTAAAAGCCGTGACAATTAAATTTAAATCTTTTTTATTTAATTCTTTAATAGTTTTATCATCAATTATATTAGTAAATCTTTTTGGTAAATGTATTTTACATTTTTCTAATTCAACAATAATTGTATATCCATATTTATCTTTAATTCTTTCAAATTTTTCAATTTTATATTTTTCATTTAAATTTAAACTTTTTAATGGTTTATATTCTTTAAATCTTAATTCTCCAATATTATTAATTTCTTCTAACAGATCCATTTATATAGGGAAAAAATATTACAAATTCATTTGTGATAGATATGTTAAAAAGTTATCATCATAATTAGGTTTTATACAAAAATCCATATTTAAATATTTAAAAATCATTGGTAATAATTTTTTATATGATATATTACTTTTCTTAAAACATAAATATTTATTAAAAACTAGTGTAATTTTTTCTTTATCTTCATGATTCAATTCGAAATTAATATTGTATATTTTGTTTAAAAATTGATAGTAAAATATCCAATTTGTATAATTCTTTTGTTTTAAAAATAATTTTATATTCTTAGGTGTTATTTCAAAATGATTGGAAATACATAAAATATATAATTCATTAATTAATTGGTGTGTTTTATATGGTTGAAAATGGTTAAATTCTCTTAAAATATGTTTAAGATGTTTATTCTTATTACTTTTTCTCTTAATCTTTTTTTCATAAATAATTCTTTTACATATATTACATCCTACACAATTTCCAATAATAGTAAAATTAGTTTGATTATGACATCTATAACACATATCCATTTATTAAAAAAATATTTTATACATAAATGAATTGAATCAATTCATTTATGTATAAAATATTTTTTATATATAAATGAATGAACCAATTCATTGTCACAAGTGTAAGAAAAAAACTAAAAATATTAATCCACAAATTGTTGAAATGAAAAATGGATTATATAGAATAGCTACTAAATGTTTAATTTGTAAAACAAATAAAAGTAAAATTTTAAAAAAAGAAGTTAAACCTATAATTAAAAAAGAATTAACTAAAAATGAACAAATAATTGAAGCAAATGAAATTCATGCTCCAATCAGAAAGAAATTTCTAAAAAGAAAAATAATTACATTAGGTATTGATGATTTATGGGCAGCAGATTTAATTATAATGAAAAATTATGAAAAAGAAAATGATGGTTATAAATATATGTTAAATGTGATAGATACTTTCTCAAAATATGTTTGGTCAAAACCATTAAAGAAAAAAGATGGAAAAACAGTTTCTAAAGCATTTGAAGAAATAATTAATGATGCAATTAAAATTAATCATAAATCACCTAATCTTTTACATACAGATAAAGGATTAGAATTTATCAATAAAGAATTCAAAGAAATATTAAATAAATATGATATTAAATTGTATCATACAGAAAATGAAGAAAAATCAAGTATAATAGAAAGGTATAATAGAACACAAAATGAAAAAATGAAAATACAATTTGAAATTAATAAAAATTATAGATGGATAAATATTTTACCAAAAATTGTTAAAGAATATAATAACTCATATCATTCAACAATTAAAATGAAACCAATTGAAGTAAATAAAAATAATGAAAAGGATTTATTAGATACTGTTTTTAAATATAAACCACCAAAAATAATAACCAAATCAAAATTTAAAATAAATGATAGAGTTAGAATTGGAAATAAAAAATCAACATTTTCTAATAAATATAAAAATAATTGGTCTAGAGAAATATTTATAATTTCTAAAATTAATAATACAAATCCAGTTACATATAGTATAAAAGATCAAAATAATGAAGATATTATTGGAAATTTTTATGAATATGAATTGAAAAAAACCAATTTGTAAATTTTATTTTATATAAATGGAAAAGAAATGTTTAAGGTGTAAATTATATAAAGATATATCAAAATTTTATAAAGATAAAAATACTAAAGATGGGTTATATTATTATTGTAAAGAATGTAAGGATTTGTATTATAAAAAATTATATGATAATATTAAAGTTATTGAATTAAATGAAAAACAATGTCATAAATGTAAAGAAATTAAAGATATTTCAAATTTTAATAATTATCATTATAGTAAAGATAGAAAAAATGCAATTTGTATACAATGTATTAGAGAAATGTTTTTAAAACCACAATTTTGTGAATGTGGAAGAAATATTAAATGGACTAATAATTATTTAAGACATGTAGAAACTAAAATTCATGACAAAAATATAACAAAACTAGAAAATTTAAAAATATGATAAAAATAATAATTTTACTTGTTTTAAAAAAGTTTAAATTTTATTGAAAAAATACTATAGAAAACTTAAATTGACTTATGAAAATACAACTATTAATTTTATTGAAAAAATACTCTAGAAAATTTAAATTAACTTGTGAAAAGTTGACTATTGATTTTATTGAAAAAATACTTTAGAAAACTTAAATTAACTTGTGAAAAGTTGACTATTGATTGAAAAAATACAATTTAAACTATAAATTACCTAGAAAAAAGTGGAAAAACTTCTCATATTTTTAAGAGTTTTATTTCTAAGTAAAAATTATTTCTAATAAATGGAACGAACAAATAAAAATATTAATTGTCCTTACTGTAATAAAAATATATTATATAAAAATTATGATAGACATTATAATTCAACTAAACATTTATTAAATAAACAAAAATATGATAATAAAATATTTGAATTAAAACATTGGTGTAAAAATAATAATATATATAATTATAAAAATAAAACTTTAGATGAATTAACAAATATTAAAGAAACATTTGATCTTACAAATTATTCATTATTTAATATAGAAAAATTAAATGAAATTGCAAAAAAATTATCTGTCAGAAATTATGAAAATTTATCTAGAGATGAACTAATTAAAAGATTAAACAAAATTAAAGAAAATCCAAATAATTTAGAATATAGATCATTAAAATATATTCAAAATTTAGCAATTAAAAATAGTATTAAAATTGTTAATAAAACTAGAAGAGAATTAATTGGATTATTAAATGATTATTTTAAAAATAGACCAATTCCAAAAGAAAATATAATAAATATTCAAGAAGCTTCATCATTAAAAGGATATTTTCAAGATTATATTTTAACAAATTCAAATGATGATTTAGATATTAATGATTATTTAGAAACTCAAAGAAATGAAATAAAAAATTGATAGAAAAACAAAAATTTAAAAATATTAAAGGACAAATGGCTTTAGAATGTGAATATGAAAGAAAATTAATAAATGGTGAAATTCAAAATAGTAATATGTATTTTTGCATAAAAAGTTCAGATATTTTAAATATAGATGATTTTATTGATGATCAATTTAAGAAATTAATAGTTAGAGAACAACTAAATCAACCATCAAAAGGCTCTGGTTGGTCATTAAAAAGATGTGTTGAATTAAATCTAAAATTATCTAAAAATAATTCATTAAATGCTGGATCATATATAGAATTACCAAATGAAATTAAGAATAAAAAATGTTGTGTAAATTTTAAAAATAAAGATGAATATTGTTTTATTTATGCAATTAGATGTGCTATTGATAAACCAAATGAACATGCTGAAAGAGTTAAACAATATCAAAAATATATAAATGATGATATTTTTAAAGGTTTTGATTATCCAATAACATTAAAAGATATTAAATTATTTGAAAAAAGATCGTTTGACTCTAAATATAACTATCCATCAATGTCAATAAATATTTATAGAATTGATGAAGATAAAAAAATAGTGCCATTACAAATATCTGAATATTATAATGTAAAATTAGAAATTGATTTATTATATTATAAAATTGGTAATAATTGTCATTATATATTAATAACAGATTTAAATAAATTGGTATATTCTCAATTATCAAAACATAAAACAAAAAAATATATTTGTAGAAGATGTTTGACTTATTTCTACAAAAATAAAGACTTGAATAATCATTTAGAAATATGTAAATCATTAGAACCTTGTAGACCTATAATGCCATTTCCTGGTCAAAAAGTAAGTTTTAAAAACTATTACAAAAAGTTTGAACATCCATATGTAATTTATATGGATTTTGAAAGTATATTAGAAAAGATTCATAATTGTAAAAATAATCCAAATTGCTCATATACAAATAAAATTCAAAAACATATACCATATGGATTTACAATCTATTTAGTATCTAGAGTAACTAATAAAATGTATAAACCTATTTGTTATAGAGCAAAAAATGAAGAAGAATTAATAAATGTACCAAATAAATTATTTGAATATTTAGATGAAATTTCAAAATATATAGCCAAACAATATAATTCAAAAAATAAAAAGCCTATGAATTTAACTAATGAAGAAGAAATTAATTATAAAAAAACTAATATTTGTCATATTTGTGAAAATAGTGGTTTTGATGATGATAAAAGAATAAAAGTAAGAGATCATTGCCATTTAACAGGAAAATTTAGGGGTGCTGCACATTTAAATTGTAATTTAAATCTAAAATTCCCTCAAAGTATTCCTATATTCTGTCATAATAGTTCAAATTATGATACACATTTGTTTATAAAAGAATTAGCTAAAAAATATGGTAAAATTGATTTGTTAGCTAATACAGATGAAAAATATATAAACTATTCAGTAAATTCTGGTTATGGTTATGAATTTGAAGGTGATAAACCTAGAAAATTTATAAAATTCTCATTTGTAGATACATTTAGATTTATGGCTACATCAATTGAAAAATTAGCTAAAAATCTTAAAGAATTTAAGCATATAAATAAATTTATAAAAGAAAATGATAAAATTGAATATGATAATGAAACTTTAAAAATATTAACTTCTAAAGGTGTATTTCCATATGAATTTATTGATAATGTCGAAAAATTAAACTATGATAAAATATTAGAAAAAGATCAATTTTATAGTTGTTTAACTAATGAAAATATAAGTGATGATGATTATAAACATTATATAAAAGTTTGGAATAAATTAAAAATAAAAACATTAGGTAATTATTCAGATTTGTATAATATTCAGGATGTATTATTATTAGCTGATATATTTAAAAATTTTAGATATGTTTGTTTGAAAATTTATCAATTAGATCCAGCACATTATCTAACATCACCATCATTAGCTTGGGATTCTATGTTAAAATTAACAAAAATTAAACTAGAATTAATAAGTGATTATAATATGTATTTAATGATTGAAAAAGGTATTAGAGGTGGTATTTCACAATGTATAACTAGATATTGTAAAGCAAACAATAAATATACAAAAAATTATGATAAAACAAAACCTGAAAATTATATGTTATATATAGATGCAAATAATCTATATGGATGGGCTTTAAGTCAAAAATTACCTTATAAAGATATAACATGGATGAATCCTAATACATATACATTAAATGAATGGGAAGAAACAATATTAGAATTAGATGAAAATGCTGAATATGGATATATATTAGATGTTGATTTAGAATATTCTATTGAATTACATGATGATCATAAAGATTTACCATTAGCACCTGAACATTATAATAATAAACTTTGCACAACATTATTTGATAAAAAAGATTATGTTATTCATTCAAGAAACTTAAAATATTATCTACAAAAAGGATTAAAATTAAAGAAAGTTAATAGAGTTATAGCATTTGATCAAGATGATTATATGAAAAAATATATTGAATTAAATACCAAATTTAGATCCAAATCAACATCAGATTTTGAAAAAGACTTTTTTAAATTGATGAATAATAGTGTTTTTGGAAAAACTATGGAAAATGTTAGAAATAGATGTGATATTAAATTAGGTGACGAAAAGTTTTCATTAAAACAAGCAAAAAAACCTAATTTTAAAACATTTAGTATATTTGATAAAGACTGTATTGCTTCACATATGATAAAAGAAAAGGTTAAGTTTGATAAACCAATCTATATAGGATTTTCAGTACTTGATTTATCAAAATTACATATGTATCAATTTTATTATGAAAAATTAAAGAAGTTTGATCCAAATATAAGGTTATTATATATGGACACAGACAGTTATTTTATAGAGTTTAAAAAGGATCCATATAAAATTATTAAAGAAAATATTAATGAATTTGATACAAGTGATTATAAGAAAGAACATGAATGCTATAGTGAAAAGAATAAAAAAATAATTGGTAAATTTAAAGATGAGTTAAATGGTGAAATATTAGAAGAATATTGTGGTTTAAGATCAAAATTATATAGTTATGAATTTAATAATAAAAATCCTGTAAAATGTAAAGGAATTAAGAAAAGTGTTGTTGATAAAACATTACATATGGATGATTTTAAGAAATGTTTATTTGATGATCAAGAACAATATAGAGAAATGACTTGTATTAGAAGTTTTAAACATGAACTATATACAATTACAATAAATAAATTAGCTTTAAGTAATAGAGATGACAAAAGATTTATTTGTGAAAATAAAATTGATACATTACCTTGGGGGTATAAAAAAAATTATAAATAAATGGAAATTTTAATTGTTCCAAAAGAATTAATAAATAATGATTTTGATATAAAATTATATTTATTTAAAACTAAAATATCAAATAAATTTTTAATATATCTTTTTAAATATAAAAATTATTTTGTATATCATTATAAGTTTAATTTTATAATAGAACCATTTATAAATATAATAAAAAATTATGTTAAAGAAAGTTTTAAAGAAAATGATCAAAATTATATTAATAATTTATAACCATATGATATTGAATTTATACTATAATTTATGTATATTTTTAAATATTTTCTTTAATAAATTTAAATATATTTAATAATTTATTATTAAATTTTTATGTTTAATTATTTGTTTTGATTCTTTCATTTAAAATATTTATTAATCTATTTTTAAATTTTTTGATTCTTTTTTAATTTTAAAATTAATAAATATAAACAAAATTTTTTTAATAAAAATAGTATGTTTTTCATTATATGATAGGGGGGACAGATCGCCTCCCCTAAAAATATCTATAAATTTTACTTTATTATCATTATAAGTAAGACCCGTCTTTAAGACGGGTCTCAAATTTGTATATAATTTATTATCTTTATAAATATCTTTTGAATGTTTAAGGAGGGTAACGTTTTGTTACCCTTAAGTTTTTATTGTATAATAAGGTTACCTCCTTTAAAATTTTTTAAAATAAATATTATAATTTATGTGGGACCCATTTTGGGTCCTACCTAATTTTAATAAGTTTTGTACGTTTTTCATTATATGATAGGGGGGACAAATTGTCCCCTCTAAAAAATCTATGAATTTTAATTTATCACCATCTATATTTATCCTTATTGTTTATCTACCTTTTTTGATTTTAAAATTAATGAATATAAACCAGATTCATTAATAAATATTGTTTTATTATCTATTTTATTGACGCCCTGTTTTAGGGCATCTGAAAACATGTTTGTACATCAATTTCTAGGGTGTCTTAATTTGTGACACCTATAATTTTTATGTAAATTAATTTATCATCATTATGTAAGTGTAACTGTTGGTTACACTTGATATTTTTTAAGTTTTATATATTTTTCTTTTACATTATCAATTAAAACTTTTCTAGAATTTTTATATTTTAAAATATTACAAATATCTTTTACTTTAAACCAAGGATTATTTTGTTTACTAAATACAATTAATTTATTATTAAATATAAAATTATTGTAATTAAATCAATTGTTTTATTATTTATGTAGACAAATTTTATATTACAAATTTTGTTTTAATCTTAAATATACAATACTTTTAATATTTTCATTATTTATTAGATTTCCATCACTATCTTGAATAGATATTACAATATTTTGAATTTTATTTATATTTTTTAAAGGAATATAATCAATTTCATTTGGTTTTTCACTAATTTTTGATCCATATTCAACATTTGGATAAAATGAATATATAATTTCTGATTCTTTATGTAAATGTGAATGATCTTTATGATTTTCAAAACTAGGATCAACTAAATTACAATGTATTTCAATAACATCAAAAGGTCTAATTTTTGGTAGTTTTATTCCTTTTGTTAATACATTTGGTTCAATTATTTTATTATTTAACCCTAATAAATCAATTATAATTGTTGTTACTATAATTTTAACAGGAGATTTTATTATAATATATGGTCCATCATTTTTCAGTATAAAATCATTTTCATCAAATTTATTAATTTTCTTTTTAAATTCTATTAAACTATTAATAAAAATATTTTTTATTTCTTCAATTGTATAATTTCCTTTATTTATATCAAAATATTGATCTATAATTTTATCATCTTCATCTTTAATAGAATATCCATAACAGTTTTTATAATCATTTGGTATATTTGATATAAAATTATCTGAATAAAATCCACTTAAACCAATACTATATTTTCCATCTAAATGTATTGGATGTTCTAATCTTAATTCTAGTTTGGATGAATGACCAATTATTTTAAATAATTTCATCTTATTTAAATGGAGAAATTTTTAGAAAAAAAAGATAATATAAAATTAGAATCATATGATAAAAATAATAAAAATGATCAACCTATTAGATTATTAATTATAGGAACAAGTGGATCTGGTAAAACTACATTATTATTAAATTTTATTTACAAAAGATTAATTCCATATTCAAATTTATATATTTTTAGTAAATCATTAGAACAACCATCTTATAAATTATTACAAAAAAGATTCAAAAATATACAATCAAATATTAATAAACAAATTTCTCATTTTTCATGTGATGATGTGATTCCACTAAATGAATGTAAACCAAATTCATTAGTAGTTTGGTATAAGCATATGAACCTATAACATCAGCGATTGGTAAAGTTGAAAATAAAATTGGTGAAGTCTTAAATGAAAATAAAAACCTAATGGAATTGGTACCTGTTGTTAATAATTTTGCTAATATATCAATACCAGAAACTGAAGAAATTAATTTACCTTCAAGTACTCCATTTAGACCAATCAGACAGCCAATAATTCAAGAAGAATCGACATTTATTGACCCAAACTTAATTTCACCTCAAACATTAGATAAAATTATTGGTCCATTAGCACAAAAATATTTACCAAGAACAAAAGATGATAAATTTGGTTTATATTGGAATAAACATAAAAAATCATTTATGATTGGTGATAAAATAACTGTAATTGATAATGATGATTTAATAATTGATGATAAAAAATATAATGGAACACATGGATTATGGAGATTGTTAACTTATGAAAAGAAACCAGATAATAATTTATATACACAAGATGATTTAAATAATTATTCAAAGATTTTATGGGAAACTAATTCAATTTATAAAAATAATGATCCAAATAGTAAAAAACCAAAATCTAGTAAAGGTGATAAATATATTAATTTAATTAAACATATTTGGGAATTAAAAGGGGAAATTGAAGGTTCAGGAATCAGACAATATACAGAAAATAAAATTGAATATAGATTTATAGATGATTTAAATAAATTAGATAATATTATTAATTATATATATGCACAAGAAAAAGCTGGTAATAATAATTTTTTAAATGAAAAGAAAGCAATTAAAGACTTTATATCAAATAAATTAGATGAATTAATTGAAAAACCTGAAGGAATTAAGTATTTAAAAAGAATTTTGGCAAATATTTCATCACCATTATTAAAAGATGGATCTGGTATTTTAAATGATGTTATAAATAATTTACCTTTTGAATTACATGTACCTGGTTATCAATATCTAGGGCCTGGAACTAAATTAAATAAAAGAGTAAAAAGAGGTGATCCTGGAATAAATGATTTAGATAAAGCTGCTAAAGAACATGATTTATTTTATAGAGATCATAAAGATACAAAATCTAGAAATGAAATAGCTGATAAAATTTTACAAGATAAAGCATGGGATATAGTAACATCAAATGATTATGGAATTGGTGAAAGATTAGTTGCATTACCAACATCAGGTGCTATGTGGATGAAAAGAAAATTTGGTATGGGTTTAGAAGTAGGATTAAAATTTTAATAAAATTTTTCATTAATTAAGTTAATCTATATTATAAAAAAACTATAAATTTTTTTCTTAATAAATGGAAAAAACAAATATAAACTTGACAGATAATCAAAAATCAAAAATAAAATTAGCATTTAAAAATAAAAGATCAGTTATAATTCAATTTAATATTGATCAATTTAATGAAAATGGAAAAGATATTATATTATTATCTAAAAGACAAATTAATAAACTAAATAAACATAAAAAATTAAATAAAGGATTAAGATTTGAATTTTCATATAATCAATTAAAAGAAATAAAAAATGGTGGATTACTAAAAGAAATTTTAGATTTTGCTGATAATATACCTATAGTTAAAAATTATACACCAAATGTTAGAAAGGGAGCAAAAGTAGTAAAAGAATCTATAATTCCTAAATTTAGAAATTTTGTTGATTGGTTAGATCATGAATTAAAAAATGTAGAAGGATCTGGTTTAGATAAAAAAACATTAAAATATATGAAACAAAATTATAAAAAAATTTTGAACCACTAACATTAGGTGAATTAGAAAAATTGTGTAAAAATATAAAATATTTTAGAGGTGTATTTATGAGAGATATATTACCTAATAAAGTTAATAAATTTGAATGTGGAATTATAAATTTAGATTCATTTGATGGAAATGGAACTCATTGGGTTTGTTATTATAAAAAAGATAAAATTAAATATTATTTTGATTCATATGGAAATATAGTTAATAAACCACCAATAGAATTAGTTAAATATTTAGGAAAAGATAATATATTTTATAATGATAATCAAATTCAAAATTATAATGATCCACCAATTTGTGGTCATTTATGTATTTTTATATTAAATGAATTAAATAAAAATAAAAAATTTGATAACATAATAAATAAATTAATCCTTAATAAATATGGATTCACAAAATATATTTGATCTGTTTGGAAGACAGAAAAAACATTCAATTAATATTAAAGAAGATTATATAAATTCCAAATTAAATACATTTTTTAATAATTTTAGTAAAAGTTTTAAAAGTCATGTAAAAAAGACTGAAAATTTAGTAAATGCTATTGGTTTATCAAAAAATTATATAAATATTAATGGTAAAAGAATTGTTAATGTTAAACCAAGTATAAATAAATATGATGTTGTAATAAAATCAGAATTAGATGAAGTTTTAGATTCAATTATTAAAATTGGTAATGATCATTCAGAAACTAAAAAGGATTTAAATAAAATTACAGACTTTTTAATTAATATTGGAAAATATGTTGAAAATTTAGAAGAAAAATTAGAAAAAGAACTAAAATTTCTATTTGATGGAGTCAATGAATCCATAAAAGAATTAAATGCTGAAATACTACTAATTAAAGATGATATAGATAAATTACAATAATTATTTTATATAAATGGAGTTGATTTATTGTCTTAAATGTAAACAAAAACTAATTCTAAAGATATTCAGATAATAAAATTAAAAAATATAAATATAATTAAATCAAAATGTTGTATTTGTAATTCAAAGAAAAGTTGTTTTACAAAATTTTCTCCCTAATAAATGGCTCTATACAGTTCATTTGATTTATTCATTATCAGAAACCAAAATCAATTAAACAAAGATGATTGGGATGATATTTCTGAAAAATATGAGTTGAGTATTAATATGATGAGATTGTTTCAAAATAAATTAAATTGGCAAAAAATTGCTCAACATCAAAATTTAACTATAGATTTTATTACTGAATTCATAAATTATCAATTAAAAGATTATATTGATTTGATTTGTAAATATCAAGATTTAACTGAATATTTCATTCATGATTATGCATTTACATTAAATTGGGAATTAATTTTAGAACAGCAAAAAATATCAGCAAAATTTATACTTGATCATGCTACTGAAATTGAATATTTTAAAAGTAAAAATGAAATTGATACATAAAAATTATAAAATTTGACATCATAAAATTATAAAAATTTTACTTGTTTTAAAAAAGCTTTTGATTTAAAAAATTTATCCTTAATAAATGGCTGATTACAAAAAATATATAAATGATATTGAAAGAGCTGAATACAAAAATTTCTATCCATTATCTAAATTACATTTAAATGAACCTAATAAAAAAACTGAATTTAATATAGATTTTGGAGATGGATTTTGTACTTCTAAATTTCAATTTTATATATCTGGTAAATTGACTAAATCTGATGGAAATGCATATGATAATGGTGCTAATATAAAATTAATTGATAATTTTGTTCCATTTTTATTTTCAAAAATTGAAGTTAGAAAACATAATAAATTGATTGATGAAATTGAATATCCTGGTCTATTAAGTACAATTAAAGGTACTATAACTTATTCAAAATCAGAAATAAATCAAATAAATAATGGTTTTGAATCAAATTTTAAAAATAAATTTGAAGCAATTGGTAATTTATCTCATTTTGGATTAGGATTTTTTGAAAATGTAAATATTCCAATATACAAAGGAGGTTTTAATATAACATTTATTAGATCAGAAGATAATGATGCAATTTTTAGATGGAAAACTAAAAAGGCTGATGGATCTTATGATAATGCTACATTACCAACTGAAGGTAAAATAACAATTGATGAATTTTTTATTAGAGTTCCTATAATTGAATACAAAACAACAAGTAAAATTCAATTAATTAATGAACTAAGCAAATTTGAAAAAGTAAATTTTCATTTTAATCATTGGCAATGCATTGAACAAAAAAATATTACAGGAAAGAATTTAAGTTTTGATATAACAAATATCTATAGAAATATTTATAATCCAAAATTTATTATAATTGGATTTCAAAAATCAAGAACAAATGATCAGTTATTTGATACTTCTAAATTTGATAGTATGTATGTAAAAAATATAAGAGTAAAACTAAATGGTCATTATTACCCTGATGAATTGGAAAATTTTGATACAAACAATGAAAAATTTAGAATTATGTATGAAATGTATCAAGATTATAAAAAAGTTTATTATAATAGTAGTAAAATGTATTATAATCCAACAGAATTTCTAGAAAAAAGACCAATTTATGTAATTGATACTACAAAAAATCCAACAAATATTTCAAGTTCAAAAAATGATATTATTATTAATGCAGATTTTGATTATGATATAGTAGCTACTAGTAAAACAAATTGTTATATTATTATTGTATCTGAAAAATTACTTGAATATAATATAATTAAAAATGATATTACTGAAATAAAATAGTTATAGAATAATGATTTTAAAATTTTATTTAAAAATAATAGTTTATAAAAAATTTGGATTTTTAAGGTTGAGGGAAGTAAATATACTAAGTTTGAAAAATAATAAATTAAGACTTACCTTAAAAGTAGTAAATATATACAAAACCTAATTATAAAAAACTTTTAAAACCACATTTTCTCAAATAATTTATTAACTATTTATGATATCATAACACTAATGTTATTTTTGAATTCTCTATAAGAATCTAATGTTATTTCATGTATCACATGTCCTAAATTAATAAGAAATAATTTAAAAACTCAAATATGTGATTATAAAAGAGTTATCAAATTAATAATCTTGAGATAAAAAGATAAGTATTGATTTATATGGAAAATAAATATCAGCAATGAAAAGCTCATTGAAAGTTAATGCATTTTCATATATTATAAGTCTTTGTACGATCAAAAATAATAAAGAAACCTTAATAAACATAATTCAATGGCAAAACAATGTTTAGACAAAAGGCTGACTTTAAAAAAAAGACTTTTATAAAAATATGTGTTTGCAAAAAATACCAATTAAAAGCCCATTAAAATGTGATGTGGATTCAACATGTTTTTATTTTAAATGTTATAATAACATATTGTTTTTTCCAAGTGAGTTTCTAGGTTACATAGTTAAAATGCAAGCCTGTGTTTAGTTATTGCATTGCTATACAGATTGCCAACTCATTACATTGGGTGTGGCTGTTAAATATAATGGAAGCAACATCTATGTTCTTTGAAGAAGATTTTAGTATGGAAATTCAGAGTGAAAATTCTATTTGTAGTGAAATTAAAGAATTGCATAAATATCATTTAGAATGTATTAGTATAATTGAAAAGATTAATGAGTTGGATGAAGTGCTTATAAGTCATTTAGTTGAAAAAGGTGAACTTGTTATACCTAAAAAGCCAAAGAAGGATTTGAGTGAATTATTAATGTGTTTGAAAAATAAGAAAAGTGTTAAAAGTGTTGATAAAGTACATAATTTATTAGTTAAATTACTATCACCAACTATCAATGTAAAAGAAGTTATATTTCCAAAAGTAAGTGATTTGGCTGAAATTAATAAATTTTTGATAACTTATAATATAACTATAAAAAACAACAAAGCTTATTCTTTTTACATAACTACTAAGTTTGGATATTATCTAGATATTTATTTCCATAATTATAAAGACAAAAGTATTCCATGGAAAAAATATATAAAATCAAATTTTAACATATCAGACAGTCATGGAAGAAAATTAAGAAGTATAGGAGTGTTAGCTCATAAATTTCCAAAATTACAACAATTATCAATTACAATAGAGCATTTGTGGAGAATTTACACTGATGTTAAACGAATGTTAGATTGTAAAGACTATGCTTTATTTTGGTGTGAAAGTTAGATTGTGTAACCAACAGCTGAGTTCAAGGACAGCGTGCATCAAATGCACACTCTGATATGAAATAATATCAAGGTCAGCGTGCATGGCATGCACACTTTCAATGTATTTCTGATTTGTGTAAAATAAATGAAAGTTGTTTAAAGATGCGAGTTTTATTTTCCTATACCAAATGAAATTATGGTAAAATTATGGTATAATCATGGTACAAATATTGTATCAAAACCTTAAAGTGATATATCTTCAATTCTTTTCAACCAATTTTTATTAATTTTGGTACACATTCTTATTAAATATTAAATAATGTTTTGACTTATGTTAGGGGTAGTTTAACCCCTTATTTTAAATATTTTTTTTATTCTAAAAATCATCTAATAATTTTGAATTTTTGGTAAAAAGTTACTTCAATGTTTAATCACTTGATTTTAGTAAATTTTCATGTTTTGGGGTAACTAGCCATAAATATCAAACCTTAATATCTTGATTATTTTTAAAGATATATTCATGAAATTTGATAAATATTCTGTTTTGTAGCTAATTTTATTGATACTAAATCACCTAATAAAAATTATAATTTTACTGGTTTTAAAAAACTTTTTATTCTGTAAATAATTTCATATAAATTCATGCATATTTATTAAAAATTTCATTAAATTTGCATATTTTTTATGACAATTTGACAAAAGCTGAAAATTGGCAAAAAAGTGGCAAAAATATTGCATAATTGTATTAAAAAAACTGTGAAATTTGTTTGATTTTTTATTGTCTCCAAAAGTGTCCTAGGAACCTCATAGTACTATCTACTTATATATATATATATATATATACATATATACATATATATATATACATATATATATATATATATATATATATATATATATATATATATAAATTTTAATGACTATTATTTTTGGTCTCTGGGCACCTCAAAACGAAAAAGTAACATGGTCCCGGGCTTAGGTCTTACCATGAGACCTACGGTAATAGCTTATTCCCTATGGGAAATTCGCTAATAAGTTGTCATCACAGTAGGCCCAATACGCTAAGTTTAATTCTTCAAATACTTATGTTGCGCACAATATAATATTATTTAACTTGCACCTTTCGATTCCCTTTTTAATTCTCTTTAAAATTATATATAATTTGTAAATATCGAATACAATTTGCGCCAGTTAGAGCAGATTATAATGCTCGACGTCGGGCGCGCGCAATGCTTTGCAATGTAACGCCGCTCGGCTGGTCAGCCCCCGCCTGTGACGTCACAGTCACAGCCTGCAGGCCCGTAGTTTACGTCGGCCCCGACCTATACATGCAATGGTCGGTCGGACGACGAGGTCTGTTCAGACGGATATGTCAGTCCAATCGTTACGTGTATGCGGGGCCTAAAAAATCCACCTGTGTGGTGTTGGTGTTAATACAGCAAAAAAAAAAAATAAGGACTATTCTTCTGATCCAATTTTTATACCTCCATTCCAAGTGCACTTCAAAGCTGCATGGTTCAATAAAACCTTAGCCCGCTTTTGCAAAAAAAATAAAAGACCTCCACAATTATTTCCATTTCTCCTCCTCGCCAGTCGCCGCCGACGGGCACGGCCGACGTCTTTAAACAGCTGATTAGGTAGAGGCAGAGATTATGACAAATAATTATTTACAAAATAATCTTGTTTGTAAATAATTTACTTGAAAATGGAATGAATGCTTTAAAGTATTAACTCATATTGTAGAATGATAATAAGTTTATTTTTACGAAGTAGAGCTAGATTAGTATTAGATTCATCTTTCACCAACCTTAGGTAAGTTGATACTATATTAGTTGGGCCATTAAAGGTTAAAATTTGCTAACCTTAAATGTACTGAAATCACCTTTATATTCATTCATAGATTTATTTTGAGTCTATTTTAAGAAAAACTATGCCTGCGTTTAAGTTAAGCCTAACTTTGCCCTTGGTTTTTCAATGTTAAACTCCCCGAGTGTAACGTAACACATTTTTTAGGTTTTGCAGACTTTTAAAGAAAAATTAATAATAAAAAAAAAAAAAATTTAAGACCTAGGTAGTACTAAATGTATATATAATATTTGAAAGTAGATAAAATGGACTAACAATACAAAAATTGTAATCCTAACTTTTTGTTACCAAAATAAGGCTATAGGTTAATCAAAACACCCATCCCTGCGTAGGCCTACTCAGTGAATTTCCAATAGAATTTTGGAATTTTTCTTTTTCCCCATAAAAAACCACGGGGTTGAGTCTGTACGTTTGCCTCCATATGTGTTTTGTAAGTAGATATGAGTTAAACTACCTAGAAAATGTATTCGCGTGGTTTAGCCCTACAGTAGGCCTACCAAATTTTATCAAGTTGTAGGTATCCTTTGCATTTTTCCTATAAACCCCATGGGGCGAGTATGTAGGTTTGCCTCCATTTGGGCTTTATAAGCAAATATTAAGTTAAACCCTTCCTAATGGATGTTTATATAAAATTTTATAAGCCTATGTCAATAAATAAGCAAGATAGAAGATTTTGTTGGTTTCCCATAACAATAACATGGAAAATATGTTATAAATTTTTCTCCGTACCGTAACCATTTAGGTAGACTAAAATAAAAAATTCAAAATACCAAATTGTTTAATTCTTTTTAGATCTTTCAAATGGTTTGACCCAACTCAATGGTCTATGGTTTCAACTATTTGATTTGAAAAATTATTATATAAAAAATGCAAAGAACCCATTTTTGACCCTTTCAAAACCCATAAGGGGGTTATGGGTTCCTATAGACCGATCATTCTGGTTCGCAAACTCATTCAAGGATAGACCCCAGAGGCTTAGACCCCTTTAACAAATTTCATCAAAATCAGAGGTTTTGTTCAAAAGTTATTGTGTTCACTGACAGCGGTTTGAACGAATGGTGTTTTTTGGCTGCTAGGGACCTCTAAACTAAAAAGTATCATGGTCCCGGGCTTAGGTCCAGAGGCGGATTTGGAAATATGCCGCCCCTGGGCTATTCAAAAAGTGCCGCCCCCTCCCTCCGTCATAATTTCCTGATTTATATCCGCAATTATTGCCCCAATTAATATGTTATTTCGACGGTAGGGGACATAAAAAGCTGAAAATAATGGTTATACGGAACTTAAAATTTTTAAAACTTGAAATCAAAGATTTTGCGTTGCGATGCAAGAACTACCAAAGTGTGGCTCAAAGCATGGCTATTAGTGTTTGACTGGTTCTTTGACCAATCCGAAACAATAACAAGTGACGTTGCGAACAGTCGAAAACTAGCCTTAGCCTTTGTGCGCGTGCGTAGTTCACAGCCGATGGAATAGGGCGGAATACTGTGACCTTCGTTCCCAGTCCCAGTAGATTTTTTGAGGTTTGTTAGACACGCCTGAGTGTAGCAATAATAAATTGGCTTAGTGATTTTAATTTTATTCTAGATACCGAACCATATAGGCCTACTACAGTATTTGAAATGAAGTATTAGATAAAGTGCATTAGCTCAATTACGGCTATTTATGTGTTTTCCCGTTAAAGTTTGAAGTAACAATAGTGTCAATAGCAGTATCAATTATCACTGCCACATAACCATAACCTGACATAACCTCAAATCACCCCGAATGCATTGGTGCAGCTCGGCTGTGGCGGATGTAAATACGGGGGGAGAAAGAGGGGGCGGCGAGGTGGCGGATAGTTCCTTCGCGCCAAACGAAGCGTGGATCGCTACCGTGACAAATCAACGTAGTGCTGAGTTCTCCCAGCTCCTCCCTCTTTAAAGCTCTTTAATGACCCCTTGCGCTAAGATATTATGATCTCGCTTAGAAAATAAGCACTCTCGGTTCTCAAATTTTTCTGTACGATTCTTCCAAAAAATTTCCGCCTCCAATAATTTGAGTTTTTTTCATTTGAAGTAAAAAAATACCGTTTTTCAAAATTTGCCACCCTCCGAATTTTGCTGCCCTGGGCTATAGCCCATACATAAGAAAATTTTTTATGTTACTTTGCTTGAGTTGCTTAGGTAATTATTACCCCTAAAATAATTTTTTACACACATAGGCCTAGTTAAATTCTAGTATATAATACATTTTGGTTTTAATTTTATGGAGTACCGGTACAAGAAAATATAAAATTACGATAGACAAGAAGTATATGATAAAAATTTATTATTAATAAAAAATAAAAAAATATGTACTACGTACATATATTCGTACCCTAATCCAAGAAAAACGCATGTAAATTCAAGTTAGGAATATTACACTAATTTGAACTCGTATTTAAGTATGGTTTTAAACTCCATGAAACTTAATTTACTCCAATCTATACTTATTAATTACGCCAGGGGATTTTTGTGTAGAGAACTCCTCCAACTTTCAACCAATTTCAAGTTTTTGGTGTCGTTGGATATGGCTTGGTCTGTAGTTGTTTCCGCCAAAAACTGGTGAGAATCGGCCTGAAAATAAAGGTGCTATCCACCATTTAAATATCAAAAGAAAATTTCCCATCTAAGTTATCTTCTTATTTCTATAAGAGTTTCGTCTGTTACGTCCCTTTTTCTCTCGACCTACTGAACCAATTTAAAATGTTGACCAACTTTCATTGTACCATGTTTATAAATGGGAATTGTAACTTAACAGCTGGTTACTTTCAGACGAAATTTTAAGTTAGATTGTATACAAAAATAGATCTCTGTCACTTCATAACCTACAAACATGAACTTTAGGTTAGTTTCTCTCATACAGAATCATAAAATGCGCATGGGACACCTCGTTAAAATAATATGCGGATTGGGTGAAGCATTTTAAACATCTGTTAATAATCAGCTTTAAATATGTGTAGTTTTTTTGTGATTACAGCTATGCACAATATTGGATTGGGCGGATGTCATTGATTTAGAGCTAAAAGTAACATTTGCACTGTATTAAATTAAAATAAATTGCTCGATTTTGAGCACCACGTATTAATACTAGTAATGTAAATTAACAGTATTAATAATACTTTAAATCACTCATAACCTTAAAACCATTTGTAAAATATGTATTTCCTTGTTGACGAAGTTAGCAGATGGCAACAGTTTTGTTCCAGATGTTCCACCGCATATTACAAGTAACAAATCACACTCCGCAATTTGAAATGAGTGTGTTCAGAGAGCTTGGAATGAACCGATAACAGCTGTACAATTCATGGCAACAAAAGCAGTAACGTTCATGGCACCATTCTGGTCGATAACTATGAAGTTACGATATGCTTTCTAACCGTCTGAAAATTGATGCAAACACTCGAAGGTTAGAAAGCTGGGCCGAAAAATTGACGACAAACAACCGGAGGGTTAAATATTAATCAGGCTCTAGGCCTACACATTTGTATATTTAGAAAAGATAGCCTACAAAGACACTAAGACATAAATCAATTGAAGACCAGTATCAAATTCTAAGTGTATTTTTACAACATTTTGTGGATCAAATAGGCACATGAAGAATTTAGGAAGTTTGAAATATTTTCAGGGGAATACTTCGATGGCAAGGAAGGATCTAGAGTTCTGACCTACTCCAGACTAAAAAAAACCCTACAACCCAAAACTTCTAGACCTTTGCTTGTACAGGTTCAAGTTGCATGAATACCTACCAAGGCCACATTAACTGCATGAATGCCTGGTAATTTTTTGACATGGTACAGTATGTTTAACTTCATTTTCAAGTTCCAGCAAGTGGCCATTTAAGTTAAGTTACAGTACAGAATGAGACTCTTTCAAAGAAACCGCCATATTCTGGTGCCAAACTGTGCAACATGCTGCCGACCCACATTAAAGCGGCATCCATGAATCCTGAAGAATAACTTGATGACGTTTTTGAAGTTTGAGACCATCTAGGCCTACTCTGGAGGAATTTTATGTGGAAGTTGGGCATGCTCAATTTTGTTTTTTATTTTCCTTTTTTTCTTTACGACCTGTACTGATTATTGTTGTAGTATATGAATGTTTTATGTTATGTATTTTACGCAGATGTGTACTTTATGTTCATTAATAAATTATTCGGATTCTGTATATTGTTTAACTTTATTCCTCAACAAACCTTTTTGAAATTTATATCAAGAATTTTACTCGTTTAACTTTGTAGGCTATGCCTTAACATAACGTACCAGTTATATTTATCATGGTATTTGAAGAGTGGAATGTATTCTATCAGTTAGTGAAATAACATCTTATAAATTTTCTGTGTTTAGGTGTAGGCCTATTCATAATGAAGCCTCAAAAGAGAGGGAGAAAAAAATTCGCAACTATGTACTATCAAGGTACATGCGATATGTACAACAGTATGCTGATTTGTTGGAAAAGAGATTTCCAACTGCAATACGAGTTTACCGAGTCTTCACCATTGGAGTCAAGGTATTTTTAATGTTTTCAAATTAAATTATTAAGTAGGCCTAGATACGGTGCTGATATTAATAAATTTTGGTACAGTATCTAGCATTTTACATTGTAGTGCCTATGTTTTTCGGGAAGAACATTTTCCCAGTTCACAGAATAAGATCATTACGTATTGATAGTTAAACAAAGTAACTCTTTGACAACCATATCCTATATTCTCGGTCAAAAGCCTAGATGTGTTTCATATAACTTCTGCCCTGCTGATAAATTGTAATTCTGCAGATTTAAGAAAATTTAGATTATTTTATTGGATTAAGTAGTTAAACAGAGTTTTAATTTTCCAATATGGCTATTGCTAGTAAAGCAGTAATTTTGTAAAAAATCTTAATTTAATAATTTGTAACAGAACTGCATTCCATGAATATTAGAAAACAATTTATTGGGGATACATCTTTTATCAGTTGAATTTTATTCTTCTTTCAATTACAGTATATATGTTTACCTTGATTTAATCATGATTAGGCAAGTCAATAATATGTATTAAAAGTATAAAACTTGAATTTTATTGCAATTTAAAAAATTTTTTTGAGGTAAATTTGTCTTAAATTACCATATTGGACATTTACACTTGCGTGAATAGACTTCTAATAATGAATATAGTAGGCCACTAATCCACATCAATTAGTACTATACCCTGTTTGGTTCAGCAAATTTTTGGACCGGGTGAATTATCTAAATTATAAATTACAGTTCTAGAGTTTTAATTGCGTAGGTACATTTATAGGAACACTTCTCGCCACTTATTTCAAAAATTTTTTGTTAGCTTTCTTGTTCACTGTAATTAACATTTTCAATTCAAAATGACAGTAAGAGAATGTTGTAACTGTTTTTTTTTTTTTTTTTTTTTTTTTTGCGTGAAATATTCTGTTAACATATTCTAATGTAGTGCCTCTCCATATTGCAATACCATAAGTTAAACGACATTGTATGGTGGCACAATAAACCATTCTTAAAATTTTACCGTGACGCTGTTTAATAAAATTTGTAAAGCAAAACGAGATGAATTTATGTTTTACTTAATGCATCAATGTGTGTAGAAAAATTTAATTTGTGATCTATGGTGACTCCATAAAAAATTGCAAATGTTATTTCCTTTAGAATTTAGGTTAGAATCATGTATTTTAAATTTGATGATTTGTGTTTCATTTTCATTAAGCAAGAGACCATTTTTTTCTAAACCAATCACTTAAGTTTTGAATGCCCTCACTAACATTCATATCTAATTTTCTAAGGGTTTTTACGTCAAGTAATAGAGAAAGCTCAGTTCCTTTTTCTAACTTCATGCATTTTTATAATACAGTATAGTTTTTTGGGTGACCTTTTAAGATATATAACTACTTTGCTACTTTTTATGACTGCACTTATGTCTAGTTCACTTGTGAGGTCTTGTACATTTTTTAAATGTTTTCACTGTCGTTCACTTGTGATATGAATGATGCCGTGTCACTGTAACTAATAATAATAATAATAATAATAATAATAATAATAATGCTTTATTGTCAAGAACACATTATTACATTTGTGCATAGACATAGTCAGGTCATACAACATGCATCATACAACAATAAAATATAACAGGCCCATAAGAACTATTTGAAATTTATCTCTAGGTTATAAGGAACTTTGTTGATGAGGGGTGCTTTAAGTCTGTTGTTGAAAGCTTTTCCATTTAATCTTTTTAGCGAATTTCCCATAGGGAATAAGCTATTACCGTAGGTCTCATGGTAAGACCTAAGCCCGGGACCATGTTACTTTTTCGTTTTGAGGTGCCTAGAGACCAAAAATAATAGTCATTAAAATTTTTATATATATATATATGTATATATATATATATATATATATATGTATATATATATGTATATATGTGTCCCTAGACACGATAACTCTCGTAAAAATGGTCCGATCAACACCAAATTTGCTAGAGATGTGTAATCCTACGTTTATTCGGATGAGTTCGAAAACCAGACATATCGACCTACCGGAAGGGGTAGTTTTGGGGGGTTTTGTACCCCAAAAATGGGTTTTTTGCATTTTTCATATGTAAATTTTAAAAATTTTAAATTTTTATTTTGACCATTGGATTTAGCTCAAAAAAACACACAATTTAGTATTTTGAAGCTTTGCTCTATCTCCATTGGTTACCGAGATATTACAGAGTCTAAAGACAGTACATTGTCTTTTGGGGCTCCAATGTTAATCTTATGGAGAATAAGGATGTGTTAATATTTCACTTATTAACCAATATTTTTGGATGAAACTTGGTATTTAGCTTCATTTGGTTGAGATTCATCCATTTAAGGTAAAAAATCTTGGTTTTTGTACTTATCATGGCAGCAAACCTGCATACTCTTTTCCCATGTTAATCATATGGAGAATAGGCAAACTCTTTTATTTATGGACAGATATTGATGAAATTTACTATGTGGCTTTATATGGTCAAAATAAATTTTTTCTATGCTAAAAACCTACTTTTAGTGTCCCATGGCAGCATACCTGCATACTCTTTCCCTATATTTATCTTAAGGAGAATAGATATTTATTTCCCTATTTATGAGCACGTGATGAAATTTTGTTTACAAGTTTAGCTGGTCAAAATTAATATTACTAATTTGGAAATTCGCTGAGTACGCAGGTCTGCTGCGACGGGGGGTATTAAGTTATTTGGCAACATATTGAAATATATAGCTCCTCTAATGTAGGGACTGTTTGAAGTTAAATTTAATTTGCAATTGTTTCTATGTATGAAGTTACTTTGGCGAGTATTGTAGCTGTGAATTTGATAATTTTTTATTGACAATTTATTATCATTTTTAACCAATAATAATATTGTTAAGTAAATGTACAATCCATAAATAGTGAGTAAATTATATTTTATAAAAAATTGTTTACAAGATGTTTTGAAATCAACATTTGCGATTTATCTCACAGCTCTTTTCTGCAAAGTAAAAACCCTCTTAGTGTATGCGTAAAAGGTACTACCCCACAGCAGTAATCCATATGAAATATAAGGATAGATTACACCAAAATAAACAGTTTTTAGCCCATCAGCATCTAAACTAAAAGCCAATCTTTTCATTAAATACAAACCAGAAGAAATCTTATTACAAACATGATCTACATGATTTGACCAAGATAAATTATTATCAAGATACAAACCTAAAAATTTATTTTTGTTATTTGAGTGTATAAGATCATTCTCAATTTTAATCTCAATGTGGTCCATTTCATTACGCGGCCTAAACAAAAGCAATTCAGTCTTGTCAGTATTCATTGAAAGCTGATTTTCCTGAAAGTAGCCTAATGCCTCAGAGATAAAATTTTGCACCCTAACTTCAAGGTTATTCACATATTTTGCCCAGCAGAGAGCTGAAGTGTCATCAGCATACATTGAGATAAAGTTTTCTGGCCGGATAGGGAAGTCAAAATTATCAATCGCTCCTTCCAACAGGGTGAATGCCCAGACTTACTTAAGTTCTCAGTGGTCAGAGCGATCCCAAAGAAGAGTAATTTGCACACTCTAGACAATCTGAGGCCTATCTCTTTGTTGTCCGTCTTTCCATGGTTATTGAAAAGATTGTTCATTCTAGACTCTGTGAATTTTTTGAAGATAACAATGTATTATCATGTTTTCAGTTTGGGTTTCGTAGAGGCAAGAGCACTGAACATGCAATTTATGAGTTTGTCAGTGGGGTCGCTGCTGCTGTGGATGGGTCTCAGTTCACTGTCGGTGCCTTTTGTGACCTTTCTAAGGCTTACGACACAGTGAGCATTGAGATACTTGTCGAAAAATTAAAATTTTATGGTGTGACTGGCACTTCTCTAAGATGGTTGAAGTCCTTCCTGGAAGGAAGGCTGCAGAGAGTAGAGTTGAATGCGAGTGCTCAGAGTGACTATCACAGTGTAACTTCTGGAGTTCCCCAGGGCTCCATCTTGGGGCCTCTTCTGTTCCTTGTTTACTGCAATGACCTTCCTGATATTTCAACTGATTTTCAGATTTTGATGTATGCTGATGACACTTCTCTTGTTGCTTCAAACAAAAATAAAACTAACCTTTCTCAATCACTTCCTGAGGTCCTGGACAATATCAATTCATGGTGCATAGCAAATGGTCTAAAACTTAATCCTTCAAAAACTGAGCTTATAAATTTTTACACCAACCATAGCAATTCATCTCATTCTGACTCGTCACACTTACCCCCTCAATTTAATTGTGTTCATTCAACAAAATTTTTAGGCCTGAATATCGACTCAACTTTGTCTTGGCGACAGCATGTGAACACACTTCTTCCTAGACTCAGTAAGGCATTCTATGCTTTGCTATCCTTGTCCCAATCTGTCAGTCAAAATGTTCTGAGGCAAGTGTATTTTGCGTATTTCCACTCACTAATCTCATATGGTCTCATTTTTTGGGGCAACTCCTCTGAATCAATCAGAGTCTTCAAAATGCAAAAAAAGGGCCATTAGATTGTTGTCCGGTATTAGTCCAAGAGAATCCTGCAAAATACATTTCAAACGGCTTCAAATTCTTCCACTTCCTTCATTATTCATACTCCAGTGTCTTATGTTTGTTAAATCTAATCCAGAAAGTTTTTTTGAAAATAATCATCTTCATCAATACTCCACCAGAAATTCCAACATTTTGCAATACCCAATTCATAGAACGACTTTTCTAGAAAAATCACCTTCTTACTCTTGTTTAAAGATCTTCAACAGTTTCCCCCGAAGTATTAAACAGGAACCTTCAATTAAAAAATTCAAAAAGCTGGCTATAGATTATCTTTTTCAGAACTGCTTCTATAGTCTCTCTGAGTACCTGACACACAGCACAGGCGGGGCTTGACAGGCTCATATGCTTCCAGATCATGTCATGAGAGTCTTTCCCAGTTGGTGGCATTTGTTTTCTTTTATTGTAAATAGTTTTTTTCTGTTTTAACCCTCACGAAACAAGATTTTTGTTATGTAGAATAAGCATTTAGGCTAAGACAATATTGTGACAAATCTACTGCCCAGGCAATCAATTGCATGTAAGGGCGTCACTAGATACTGTAAATAAATAAATAAAATAAATAAATAAATAAGTCATTAACAAAAATAATGAAGAGATAAGGACCCAAAATTGATCCTTGTGGGACCCCACAAAACATTTTTTCTGGTGGAGACTGAATTCTTTGTAAGAAATTATGTTTTTCATTTAATTTTTGGGTGCTCTGATACCTAAATTCCAAGTAAGATTTTAATATTCTCAAAAGTTTTCCTTTTACACCATAGCGTACCAATTTAAGAAGAAGGAGGTTATACTCTCCAAAGTCTCCTCAACCTCCATTTTATCTTCGCTGGATTCTACTCCGTCAGTTCCACTAGGATTTGCTGGATTGTTATCTTTCTCATCTGCTCTCTTTACTTCACATTTTTCTTATAGGCCACTTTTTAGCACAAAGGACACCAAATGAATCCCATGAGCTCATTAAGTGAATGAATAACAGTTGGTGCTCTGTATTTACCAGTTTTTTAACTTTCACCATATCTTTAGGACCGCCAGTTACGATAGCGATAATATCGTTATTTAATGATATGCTATATTTTTCGAGATATCTACTAAGAACTTGCACACATTCTTCAGCAGCAAAAGATCCTTCAATTGGAACCATACCTAAGCACCAAACCTCTTTAGTTGAATGAAAGTTGACATTCATAAATCTTTTACTTCTGGTAGAAGTCCATTCATCAAAAGATAAGCTTAACCTATCTCCAGAGTTTCATCTATTCATCAATGACGTTTTTAACTTGCTTCTTAATTTGTTTACTGTAATTTACTACCCGATCCTTTTTTGTTATGTGCGATGAAGGTAAATCACTAAATCCTTTGGCAATAAGCAGCTTCCTCAAATCATGCGAACTTAAAAAACACTGAATGGTAAACCGCCTAACGCGGTCATCCGAGCAAAAGTAGCATCTAATGTGTCTTTTTCAGTTCTAAATAGTCATCAATTTTTCTCTTTTTACAAATGAAAGATTCAGAACTTGTACCTGATGTATGAAGGATGAATTACATGTACTAGTTGTAGGTTGATTAATGGCAACATTTTTTGTAGAATTTTCTTCTGGTGCCTGCTTAATAAATGCGTGTCTAGTCCCTTCGTAAATCCATCTAATGGTTTTAGAGTTGCTTTGCAAATTTTGCATTGGGCGCTTTCTCCATCTTTGGCGGTAGGAAATAGTGCCAGAAAGAAGATTCATCGAGTCTTTCTTTTGCACCACAAACACATTATACACACACATACAAAAAAACATGCACAGGAACAACTTTACAGGAACACACACTCAGACACTCGTGAACCAAATACTTAACTTACTCCGTACATTTGTTCACTACGAAAGCCTTATAGCAACTGGAAATATTATGTCTCACGCTAAAATAAATACATCGAAAATGGAGACAAGCGTGGGACGGAAGCGCACCGGAAGTTCCTTGCGATAAGAAATTACTCTGGACTTTGAACGCATTGTACATTCCGGTATTGTATGAATAAGGATGTAGCTGATGCGAGCAATTTTAAACATTTTATTAATTTGGCATCTTCTCTTTACTACAGTGAATTTATGAAACAATTATTATTTGAATTAAACAGTAGTTTTAAAACTCTGAACTAATCAAATACTGGTTTTTGGCAATCTTGGTAATCCCGGGATTGAGGGTAAAAAATCCTGGGTATTCGGGATCCGATATTGACCAAGATCACGGGATCCCAGATCTTGGGATTGAACTTCCTACCTTTCATCTACCTTTCCCATATTCCAAATATGAGTCATTTGGTTGTTGCACTTTGCATTGTAAGAAAGCAATTACTATAAATTAGTTTGGTTTTTGTCAATTTGTATTGGCTTTCCATTTGACAAACACTTTAAATTTTACAAACACTATACATTTCGGCAAAAAGCTATTGTAATATATGAAATTTATTGTAGGAACATCTGCAAGCTCGAGTGGAAGGGGCAGACATTGATCTTTGATGAGAACGCAGACAATGTTATAAGAATAAACCCCCCAATCTACCTGTCATCTACCTTTCCCATATTCAAAATATGAGTCATTTGGTTGTCGCACTTTGCATTGCAAGTAAGCAATTACCTTAAATTAGCTTGGTTTTTGGCAATTTGTTTTCATTTAGTCTTTCCCTATTGTTTTAAAATATATTTTGCTCAAATATACAGGGTGAGTTTTAAATTCCTTCCTTCCTATTTATTTTCTATACGGTATAAGTTCGAAGGTTTAAACTCCTCACATCTATGTTAGACCTAAATATCTTGTTTCTCATGGGTTCATTAACTGTCCACCTCCAATTGGGGACGGTCTACGAGGAGTAAGCCGAGATTCTTAAATGCAAGCATATGTACATCAAATGAAAGGTCTCTATTAGCAAAATATAATGCCAAAGACCGGACCTCAAAAGGATGACTGAGTCAAAAATGGCAGGCAATCAAACTTTGCATTGAAATAATATTGCTGAAAACAAAAAATGCAATAACTCCTTTAATACCTTACCTTTAATACCTTTATTGAAATGGCGACCTAACTCAATAGGTAGTTTAAAGCCAAGAATGAATGAGGGATGAGTGTTGGATGATTGTGGCGCGATCTTGTAGTCTTGTTACTGACTAAGGCCGACATTCTCCTTAGACAGGACTGTTAATTCATAGCCCAACAGCCAATGCCCAATACACTCGACCTTTATTGGTCGGGTTTATAGCAAATTGCTCAGAATTCAAAGCCCTTTAAAATGGATGTATCATGTGACATAAGCCAATGCAGTTTCCCTGACGACTTCCACTAGGGATGTCCTTAAAGGAAATCTTGGGAAAAACTTCATTGGGCTACGTCATATGATACATCATTTTAAAAAGCTTTGAATTCTGAGCAATTTGCTACAAACCCGACCACAAAAGGTCTAGTGTATTAGGAGTTATTGAATTTTTTGTTTTCGGCAATATGATTTTAATGCAATTTTGATTGCCTGCCGTTTTTGAGTCGGTCATCCTTTTGAGGTCTGGTTGCATTATATTCTACCAACAGAGACCTTTAATTTGATGTACATATTAACCTATGCTTGCGTTTAAGAATATCGGCTTACTCCTCATTGACGCCATTGGAGGTGGAGAGTCAATGAACCCATGAGAAACAAGAGATTTAGGTCTAACATAGATGTGCGGAGTTTAAGCCTTCTTACTTATACTGTATATAAAATAAATGGGGGGAAGTGACTTAAAATTCACCCTGTATGTAACTTTTTTCAAATTACCCAATTGACTTGTTAGTAAAACAATAAATATATTTGCACAGAAAGAAATCCTAGTTCTGGAATTTTCCTGATAAGTCTATAAAATATCAGTGTTTTCCTGTCGGAATGTATTAGTGAGGTTCGGACTTGTAAAAGGTGTGTTTCAACTGATTGAAGTTAGTGCAATCTCTTTGTGGCATATATGAATTACAAGTAATAAATGATAATTAAACTAGTTCTACCACTCTTCTTAACCCGGTATGAAACATAACTGGGGATTCTGTTTATGTTTTGATAATGAGATTTTGCATTACTGAATAGATACCCCCGTCGCAGCAGACCTGCGTACTCAGCGAATTTCCAATGGAATTTCAGATTATTTACTTTCCCCATAAAAACACCATAGGATCGAGTATGTAGATTTTCTGCCATTGGGTGTTGTTAGAAAATCTAACTTAATCAATAATTAATTGGTAAAAGTAAACACAAAATTGTATCAAACTCTGGCAGTTTTTTATTTTCCCCATAAACCCCATGGGGGTGAGTATGTAGGTTTGCCGCCATATGAGTTTTTTAAGCAAGTATAAGTTAAACCTTATATAGATAATGTACATACCAAATATAATTAATTTATGTCAATAAATAAGTAAGATATAGGGTTTTCTTGATTTCCCATAAGAATAACATGGAAAACACATTTTTGGATTTGCCCCGTAACCAGTTATGCTATGATAAAAATTCAAAATATCAAATTGTTTGTTTTTTTAAGCTCTTTTAAATGGTTTCAGTTAAAATTGATGAATTTTAAAAATTAAGGTCCAAAAATGCAAAAAAACCATTTTTGACCCCCTTGAAACCCCATTAAACCCCGTTCCCATAACCCGACAATGCTGGTTCGCGATCTCATGAAAATAGACCTGGTCTTACACCTCCATACCAAATTTCATCAAAATCGGAGGTCCCCTTCAAAAGTTATCAGTACCACGGACACATAGATATATATATATGAAAATGAACGGTGTTTTTGGCTTCTGGGGACCTCAAAATGAAAAAGTAAAGTGGTCCTGGGCTTAGTTCTTACCATGGCTACTACCGTAATAGCGTATTCCCTATAGGGAAATTCGCTAAAAAAACTGAATAATTAATTGTAGTATTAGTTGCAGTGCCTTTGGCGGGGTACATGAACAGGTCCAACGAAACGAATGAATGCATTGTATGTGAAGTCATTCAAGTTGGTGTTCATAGTCTATGGTACTAATTTTTTTTTTTTTTTTTTTTAATTAAATTATCTTGTTTGGGGGCCTTTATGATGGGACTTAGTATCCTACATTTCTTCATCAAAGAAAAAATCAGTAATTTTTTTGTTTTACAGGACTTTTACAGTGACCTGAAAGTGTTTTTAGCGTTATTTCACAAAGTGAACCTTACGTCTAAAGGTTTAGAAGCTTTAACTAGACGAGAACTGGAGATTTACCATAAGATGCCAAAGGACATGATTAAAATAGCTCCAGTATTATTATTATCTGCGTTACCTTTTGCTAACTACGTTGTTTTTCCTCTTGCGTAAGTACGAGTATAAAATATAATAAATATATCAGGCCTAAGTATTTTTAATTTTTAGGTTTTTCTTTGTTTGTGAAGTGGCTTATTGGATTAAATCTTGAAATCAATGCACAATGTATAATTAATAGAACTTAAAGTAATACACCTAGTAGCAGTAAAATGTTTGTAATCAGAATGTATTTTAACATCTATATAATTTCTTCCCTTGTTGTATTGTATGTGAAATAGTAACTGTGCTATATACTTGCATAGTACAGATATGTAAAGATAAAGTTTCTAATAAAATATATAGGGTAATTGTTATAATGATAAGATTACCTCATGGTTTCACTTGGTAATTCAAAATATTGAAAAAGTATCTAACATTGTTTTTGGTTCTCTAACATTAAAATATTTGAACACTTAAACCTTTTTTTTTTTTAATTGTGACTAACTTTATAAATTTGAATACATTTTTAGAGTGTTAGCCTCTGAGAAACCCCAGTTTGGCCTTAAGCACATTTCACTTTAAAGACACCAACGTAAAATATATGTGTTCAACCTGACTATTTCTCTGTGCTGACATCACCTTTATACTTCTAGGTCATCGTGGGTACCTAAGTGATTTTTATTATTTATTTTCTATTGTCTATGCCGGAGGCATTTTTGTTGAGAGTGTTGCACAATGTAACTTAAACACTTTAAGGAGGAGCGGTCTTTTTTAAGGGAAGTGATGTTTGATTGTGATTCGGTTCATGAATTGTTGAGTTTTAAAAGAATTTTAATTTCAAAATATTTTGTTTTGCTGGTATCCAATGAAGCATTAAAATGAATTCATACAAAAAAATCCATTCATTTTTGTGTACCGGTACTCTACTATAGTAAACAATAACATCTGGGTGTCATGTTCATAAACAATCTTTAACAGGCGTAATTTTAATTGGTTCCTTCAGTCAGTCCCTAAAAAGGGTGTATTTAGTGTTTTCTCTAGTTATTTCTTAGTGTTTTATGCTCAATGGTGTAATTTTGTATATTTTCCTTTTTCCATTTAAAAGTAAAGTATTTTAATGCTAAAATGCCGCCATTTACCAAAACGTTTGTATTCTGACCAGAAATTCTAAACTGCATCACATGCAATTCATAATGTTATTAGTACATTTTGTTAGATAGATATATGTATTTTATAGGGAAATTATTTACTTTGATTGACTCTCCTACTGACATCATTAAACAAATCAATAATTCATCGGCCATTTTTAATGTGATGGGAATGAAGACTAAATATTTCTGTTGGATGAAACAATCCGTTTCGAACAGTACATTTTGCAATCTCGCATGAATGTAGCAATAGCGGCTATTTGTTGCAGCTACTACTTTCCCCGGCACCTGCTCACATCGCACTTCTGGTCGCTGCAGCAGCGGCACGAGTTTGCGCTTGTTGACCACCGCAACCGCCTGCGTCACTACAAGGGCGTGTTCCGTGCGCTGCAGTGGCATATGGATGACCTCAAGGAGCACGAGTTGTTTCCGCGATGGGAGTGCGTCATCAAGTATGTCATCTGCTAGACACTTATTTGCACCGGGAGGCCTTCTGGCCGGTGACACAGCTTGTCAGTAACCTTTCTTCACAGTAACACTTTAATTCTTTTAGGTTAGCTTAGTTTAGATGATCAGCCATGAACTGTACTGGGATGATATCCCAGAGAAGAGATAGCTGTGAGGATTGCAAAATCCGACGAGAAAAGTTAACTGCTGGAACTGATCCGTTTGCATTGACAATGAAGTTAGATAATGGCTGACTATACCAACTTACTAAATTAATTTAGGCTATATGATAAACACTTTTTGATCTGTTTTTTTCTACCCTGTTTTCGAGAGACCTTAACATAATATCACGAGCCTAAAATTGCTTTTCAAAACTACATTTTTTACAAAATTGTGCGAAAGCATCACTTAAGGCTCGGACTACACGAGCGGACAAAACGCCGCCGAGTGTACGCTCCATTGATTAAAACCATGACTTCTTATGAAGTGGACTACACGAGCGGTTCTACCGCCTGGCGAAGACGCGTCAATGCGGCGGCCGACGGATCGAACGCCTCCGGAGGCGTCAAATCGGCGCGCCGATCGTCGGCTCACCGGACTACACGTAGCGGTAGGAAGCGTTTCTCCCGCGCCCCCTTCCATCCTCCCCACAGTGGACGAGTCTATTGTTGTTATCTACACTCTACAGGCAAGTGGAATAATGTTTGGCAAATACAACGTGTCTGGTTTCTGTTGTACTTTTTTCGGTTGTTATAATGTTTGATACCGAATTTTTTATATGTGAGGTGGAGATGCGTCCTCCCCTATATGACGTAACGTCCAAGGAATATAGCATTAGAGAGATAAATATGACGTGAAACTGCCCTGTTACTAAACGATGCGATAATATAGGGTGTGACCACCAACGCCTCTTTGCACGGCGTTTTTTAATAAAAACATGCTGTAATATTAAAACAGTCGCAACACATCCAACCTGTATGGAATCCATATTGGAACTATAAAAGACAACAATCAGAATGTCGGAAACCGCGTCGCAACTGCTTGGTGTAGTCCAGGCCCGCGGGTGCAACGCGGTCAGTCCGCCGCCGATTGTCGGCTTCGTCTAGTCAGACACAATTCGGCGCGTACAATCGGTGGCGTTTTGTCCGCTCGTGTAGTCCGAGCCTAAGACATTAGTGGTAAAATATACTGGTTTTTAATCCTATTATTAAAACATGTAATTTAAAAATAGCTGTTAAAAATAGGAGCAAAAGTGGCTATTTTGTTGCTTATACCTCGCTTTTGAAATGATTAAGCACCAAAAAGACACTTTTCTCCAAGTGATGTTTTTTATCATAATGCGGAATTATACTTTTAATCGTTAAAGATTTTAACTACAAAGTTGTATTTTGAGATTATGTATACAAAGTACCCAAGCAATATAGGTACAGCGTTTGCATTTCTGTTATTTACATGTTATATTAAACTTTGAATTTCACTATTCTGCATATCAAATTAATACATCAAACATATATACAAATATAAAAAATATCACAGCTTGTTTTTTAGATCTAGGACAAAAAAGTTATGTTTTGTGTACTATTTAGAGAAAAAAATAGATGGATTTCATGCAGAATGATAAAAATAAAATATTATTGCGTTCTCCTGGCACGTGTTTGTTGCCTGTTGAAGATGTGGAAGGCACTAACCTTGACAGCAATAGCTTTTCCATCGCACTGGAGGTGGCCGAGTCAGCCAGATTGGCGGGTTCGGAGACTCTACTGTATCTAAAATCCAAGTGTCTCGTTCTGATCAAGATCATTGTTCTCAAGTGCAAAAAGCTAAGTTTAGCTTTTTAGCACAAAGTTGAACTAATTCAAAAAATGTCATACAGTAGAAACTCTCTTAACCGACCCCACAGGACCGGACTATGGTTAGATAACGAAAAGGTCGGTTAAACCGAATAATACCGGCAATGTCTGTTAAAATCAATAAAACAAGTGAAAAATATCAAAAAATTTTGCAAAGAAATTGGTTGTTCATAACAAAATGAATTAAACTAGTTAATAAAATAAATAGACAGTTGTGATGTACCGGTAAAAAAAAAACTGTTGAATAACAAAATAATTACCAAACTCAGTAAAAACTGTCTGCTCGAAATATTGAGAGCAATGACTTGATTGAATTTTAGTACCTACTGAGACGTTAGATCGACCTGTTGAAATGTGAGTTATTTTTAGGTCGTTATCGCAACATCGGGCCTGTATGGTACGCAATGGGCTTGTATCGGCTTGTCAGTGGAAGTTTTTATATTCCTGAAAAATGGTCGGTTAATCCAACGGGCTGATCCAAGGTCAGTTAAGAGAGCTTCAACTGTATTTATAAATACAAATAGAATTAAACTATGGTCAACCTTTTCTAATTAGGTGAACAATTAAGTAGGGTCAAGTGGGGTAAGTGTACGCCCGGGGCAAGTGGACTCCCAGCTAATAAAAATTTGGTTTATTATCCAAAAAAATTTCAAAACTTAGCCAAAGGTATTTCAAACTATGCTCTTTCAAATTATAATCACTAAAAAATTACCTGATTATTATTTCTGTGTGTTTTGATGAGTTTAAAAACATCTTAAGTTTCTACTCTAAACGCAAGTGCCGCTCGGAAAATTTAAGAAATTACTAAAAATTCAAAAATTAAGGTAATTATTTTAAAATTGGTAATCTGACTCATTTTTTGAAGAGAAATTCAAAAATAATATTTTTAATGCCCTACAGAGTCATTTTGGGGGAGTTATGGGGGGGGCGTACACTTACCCTGTGTTACATCGCTGTTGGGGCAAGTGTACTTTTACCAATGGGGCAAGTGTACGCCCCCCTTAAATAATGGATAAATTAGCTGATGATAAGGCAAACTGTTATCTCATGTATGAATGGCAAGATAAAAACTGCTCTTTGTAAAATTAAGATTTATTTTTTATTCCAGGAGTAAAAGAAAATCAAAATAACTTATTAAGGTTTCAAGTTACTTTACCAAGCGGACGTTTACAAGAAATTTCCTAACTACCGTATCTTTCAAGATATTTTGATGGATAAAAAATCAAGATGAAGATTATTTTCTGCTCTTTAAGACCTATTAGTTGTCAATTAATTGAAACAGTGTTATCTCTATATTTTCATCTACTTTACAATTTCTTAAAAAACGGGGTTTTCCGTTTTACCGTGCGGAGGTTCACAAAAAAGTTCATAACTCCTGGACCGTTTGAGATATTTTTACAAATAAAAAATCAAAAGAAAGCTCATTTTCTTCTCTATAATCCACTTGCCCCAACATCAACATATATGCAATGCAAAGCTCCATTGAGGGGGGGTGTACACTTACCCCAGATTCAAGGGCAAGTGTACCCCCCAAACATAACTTTACAAAAAAATTTCTAAAAAATACAAAATTGAAATTTTTAACAAAATAAAAATTCTACATATACAAAACATTCCAAAGTATAATCATACAAAATTTTATTTTTATATCACTTACATGTTTTTTTTAATCTGCACTCAAAGTGGTACTATGTGATTTGGGGGGTACATTTACCCCACTTGGCCCTAATGCATCTTGGCTATCAGTCTGGAATGTCTTATATTTTACTTTGTACAGTTGGCTGACATGTTTTCTTTGCAGGCTGCTCGGGTCAGGGTTACATCCCTCTCCGAGGCAAGTTGTGGAATGTAAGTCTCTTTTCGCCGAGAGTCCCTACCACTTGAATTGTATCTACTCTAGTCATGTGGTGAGTTGCATACATTTTTTTTTAATTGATTAAAATTTCCAATGATTACAAGGCTGCAGTTTTTTAAGGGGAAGGGAGGGGGAATTTTAACTGGCACTCTTTGTTTTGTAGATGTACAGAATAGTACTCTAAGTTTTTTTTTTTTTTTACTCTTGGTCTGTTATACATTTTGAGTAAAATTTCTTTTCAATATAAAGAAATAGTATGAGAACAAGCTAGATTATTAATTTATTCCTTCCCTTTCTAAAGTACCATGTAATTCCATACGCAGTTTTCTTTTAGAGTGATTGAACAGACGACTGTTATGTTGCGTTGAGATGTATTGAAGTTTAGACTTTTTTCTCCTTAAATGTATGTTATATCACTATATCACTACAGTATTTTGAAACTTTACAATTCTGCCACCTACTTTGCCCAACCAAAATTCTTGAATATATTTTTTTTTTATTGCAGAAAACTAAACTTATAGTCTACTATATTACAAGGAGTGTCTGAAGCGATGTATGTATTTTTCACGATCTGGAAACCTAGCGGGTATATTTTGCATAAACTTTGTATTTAAGTGTGTTTTGGCCCAAAAATAAAAATTGTAATATTTAACATTGGTCTTAGGGGTTGCCACTTTGGTAACAAAATAACAAAAGGTAAACAAAAATAAAATAACATTAATTTCAAGCATTCATTTTGAAACAACTGCTGTTTACCTTGAAAAGGTATAGTTGGTTGTTGGTGTAAACATAATAGCCTGATTACCATGATACTCTAACAATACCCCCGTCGCAGCAGACCTGCGTACTCAGCGAATTTCTAAAGAATTATTGTTTCAACATCAAAGAACTTTTTGGCTATCTTATATAATTAATAATCTTTACAAGGAAATATAATATATTTAATAGCATTTTATTTCTGAGTAAATTATTTTTATTTAATAATTTATATATTATTATTTATATTGCAATAAATGACTTTTTTAACAGTAATAAAAGTGGACATCCAAAGCTTCAATGCAAAAGGAATGATTTGTTTACAAATAACAAAACATAAACATTTCAAATTTGACAAATATGCAGAAGACAGCTGATCAGCTGATTAGGAACAGATACCTTATTATCTTCATCTCTCTTGCTTCCATTATACACTTATTTTCCATGAGAATACCGTGGGATTTAGCATGTAGGTTTGCTGCCATGTGGGTTTTTGATCAAATCTTAATTACTCACCACCTAGTGAAGGTTCATACAAATTTTCATTAAGATATGTTGATAAATAAGCGATGTATAACTTTTTAAAGATTTACCCGTAAGAATAACATGGGAAACTTGATTTGAATTTTCTCTATAAGCAGTTAAGCTATTTTAAAGATTCAAAATACTAAATTGTTTGTTTTTTTAAGCTATTTTAAATGGTTTACGTTAAAGTTGATGAATTTTGAAAATTTAGGTCCAAAAATGCCAAAAACCTATTAAAAACCCCATAAAACCCTGTTCCCATAACCCGACAATGCTGGTTCGCGAACTCATGAAAATAGACGTGGTCTTACACCTTCATACCAAATTTCATCAAAATTGGAGGTCCCCTTCAAAAGTTATCAGTACCACGGACACATTATATATATATATATATATATACATATATATGAAAACGAACGAATGGTGATTTTGGCTTCTGGGGACCTCAAAATGAAAAAGTAAAGTGGTCCCGGGCTTAGGTCTTACCATGGCTACTACGGTAACAGCGTATTCCCTATAGGGAAATTCGCTAAAAGTAAATTAAATTCAACGAGCAATTTAATTTTATCTATTTTTGTACTGAAAAAATAATTGATAAATAACTAACTGCAATGAGAATGACTACCCTGAGACACAGTGTGGGAGTAAACTGTGAACTAAAGTAAATTGCACAAGAATAGAACAATGGAATTGTCAGGGCCGGCATTGATATTCAGGCGCTCCTAGGCCCTATATTTTTTGTGCCCTTGGGTTTTAGGTTATTTGTCTCTAAATCCTTCATAAATATTGTTAACTGTCAATTATGGCAATCTTATTTTATCCTGTTTTAGGTGATATAATTTTTTAAAGTCTATATTAAAACATTTAAAACTTAAGCCCTACAACAAATATGACAGAGAGATTGCAAGTAGATTATGTTCTCTATAGACTGATCACCAGACCTGAAGAAAGAAATGACAAGAAATTACAAGATTGTAATGAGTGCGGCTTGATCATTTCTCCGAAAAAAAAGCATTTTACTTGATCTATTTTTGTTTTAGCGAATTTCCCTATAGGGAATACGCTATTACGGTAGTAGCCATGGTAAGACCTAAGCCCGGGACCACTTTACTTTTTCATTTTGAGGTCCCCAGAAGCCAAAAACACCATTCGTTCATTTTCATATATATGTATAAATATATATATCTATCTATATATCTATCTATATATCTATGTGTCCGTGGTACTGATAACTTTTAAAGGGGACCTCCGATTTTGATGAAATTTGGTATGGAGGTGTAAGACCAGGTCTATTTTCATGAGTTCGCGAACCAGCATTGTCAGGTTATGGGAACGGGGTTTTATGGGGTTTCAAAGGGGTCAAAAATGGGTTTTTGTCATTTTTGGACCTTAATTTTTAAAATTCATCAATTTTAACTGAAACCATTTAAAAGAGCTTAAAAAACAAACAATTTGGTATTTTGAATTTTTATCATATCATAACTGGTTACGGGGCAAATCCAAAAATGTGTTTTCCTTGTTATTCTTATGGGAAATCAAGAAAACCCTATATCTTGCTTATTTATTGACATAACTTAATCAAATTTGGTATGCACATTATCTATATAAGGTTTAACTTATACTTGCTTACAAAACCCATATGGCGGCAAACCTACATACTCACCCCCCCCCCATGGGGTTTATGGGGAAAATAAAAAATTGCCAGAGTTTGATACAATTTTGTGGTTATATTCACCAATTATTGATTAACTTAGATTTTCTAACAACACCCAATGGCAGAAAACCTACATACTCGATCCTATGGTGTTTTTATGGGGAAAGTAAATAATCTGAAATTCAATTGGAAATTCGCTGAGCACGCAGGTCTGCTGCGACGGAGGTATTTATACTGTTGTCATTTACTGATATCAATGTTATATCTAGCTATAATTTGACTAAGTGGTAAATCAGCGTAAAATTATTATTTTCAGAAATATTTTTGACTAGTTTTTTACAACTAGGGGAGAGGTGGGTATAACCGGGTGGTTGGGTACAAACCGGGTGGTCGGGTTTTGAGCAAGTAAGTGCTGGTACCTGGCGATAAATGCCGAAAGAGGGGAAGTGGCGGACATTGCGCCATTAGTCTCTGAGCAGAACTCTGGCTGTTAAGAGCGTTTCTTTGTTTTTGATATTTCGTTTCCCAATGTTACGGACAGTTTGATCGTCTACTACGGAAAAACTACATGAGTTTCAGTGAAGGTGACTACACTATTGTGTAGTCTATGTCTTTACCTTTACATTGATATAAGCAATATCTCAAATTAGTTTTAAGCACTCTGAATATGTTAAGTTTTTGTTAGTTACTACCAGTGGGGTGAAACCGGGTATTATGGGCGGGGTAAAACTGGATGGTATTTATACATGTTATATGATCTAAATATTTAAAATTTGATTTTTCGCTCATACATTAACTGAATATGTTATCTTTGATACTATTTTTGACTTAATTGTGTGTACTTAGTAATAAAATTTTAGGCCTATTAAAAAATTTGTTTTTTTCTATTTCCCATATACTTAACATGTGTACCCGGTATCACCCCACTAGTGGGGTGAATCCGGGTACTTGCACTTTTTTAACAAAAAAATTCACAGAAAAAAACGACAAGACTTATCAAGTTTTTAAAGGAAGCAATTCAAAAACAAATAAACACAAGATAAACTGAGACATTATTTAAAATTTTCTGTATAAAAACATGGCATCTACATGTCACTAAAGATTAGCCACCCGGTTATACCCCACTTTCCCCTATTTTATTTTTTCGTGTGGAAGTGACAGCTTACGCCCCTAAGCTCAGGCTTCCTGGGCAATCTGACCCTAGAAATTGTAACAGCGTCTCGTCTCGCTCGCTCACTTCTTGAAATGTTGTCATTCACCTACAAGTGCCATGAACAAAAACTGGGTATAGAAATTTTACAACAATAAGAATTGATCAACTCTCGTTGGATTGTTCTCATGCATTTATTCGAGCTGAGCTTGCTACATGCCTTTACGTTGGGCGCCATTTTGCTACACACCCACACTCTCTTACAAACTATTTCTTATTTATAAATTATGGTATCTGAATAAATAATCTTGGTACAATTAACAAACAATTTTTATTTAACTCTAGATCACAAACAAATAAAATCTGATTAAAAATATGAAGGGACTAACAAACAATAGCTTACAATTACTGGGGGGAATATTTAATTTAATTGATTGATATAGTCTTTAATGTCTTTGTGCTCCGGTCTAGTTACAGTGGGTAGAAATGATGACTCTGTATCTCAGGGGGTGTTGGATCGTGGGGACATTCTCTTGTAAAATTTCCAATTATTGAAAATAAAATAACGATTCTTGATATTAGCTGAGATTTGTAGTTATGTAAAAGTTAAGATTTGATTATTCTTTGAAGAGATTAAAATGGATAAAATATGGTCATTCAATCTAGGTTCAGTTGTAGGCCATATCTGTTTGGAAGTTAATTATAATTGAATCTTCTTGCAAAATTGAAAAAGTTTATTGATGGATAAATTTAGTCTCTTGATAAAATTCTATTTGATTTCTTTGAGCTTCTAGGATCACTGGATAAAATTAGTCTATTTGAGATGGATGGAGATTACCAATATTTATTCTTCGCCAATAACCACTTCTTCTTTGGCCAACTGATAAAGGGATTATTATTAGTGGTATTGGCTCTTCTTCCTATTTAAAATTTTGGGATTAAATTCGACCCAAATACTATTTTATGGGGTTACTTTACACTTGGGATTGGGACCCTGTTTAAAATGAAGTTAACACAGTGAGGCCATAAATGCAAGAGAAAGAAATTGGAGTTGGTGCTCAGCAACAATGTAGTGATCACATGTTTATTCTTCAGGTCTTGATTCTTGCTTTGGAAACACTTGACACTTCACTGAATTTAATTCACTATTTTGAATCACACACTATATAAAATTAGAATGACCATGTTTATTTAAATTATTAAATTTGGTATGTGTTTGAAGTAGTTTTGTTTACATTGTAAATATATTATATTAGGCTATGTTTAAATAAATATTTACTGAGATTAGGCTATTATTATACTTAGGTGAGTGATGAATTGATTAATATGAATATCTAATATAATTATTGAATTAGGCCTAATTAACATATATGACAGGTAAGTTAAATACATATATAGGCTATCTGGGATTTTTCTAATAAATATTTACATGTGGATCCGGGTTGGATTGTTTATTTATTTGTTTATTTACCAACATAATTTGTGAACTGTTGCAAGCTTTACTAATAATAAAAAAATCATCAATCTTGAATTAATTTGAGTTATTATTGACTCACTTGTGGATCATTACTTTTTCAGTCATTAAGTAATTGATCAGTGCAGCGAAGGGTAATGACCCTCAGTAGGTTTGGCAGGAGTCGTAATCCCCGTGTTACCGTTCACAGAAGGAGCTGCTCCGGTCGCACGGGATGCACACGGGGTGGCGGCGCAGACGACGACTAGCCGAGCGCGCCAAGATGTTGCAGCTGTTGGACAATGCTATCTGTCGCGAGGGAGGCGTTGCCAACCTGTCCCAGGACGAGATACGAGCGGTGAGAAACCTAACATAAAACTGATTGATCTTGTTTGATGTTGATTGGTTTCGTTTGCATTTTTGCGACAGGGTTGTATATTATTTAAACTTGGTGTGGAAATATTTTTATAATGTTATAGATTTGTATTGCTTTTGACATTTAAATACAGTAGAACCTCGATAGTTTGACTCTCAATAGTTCAACACTCTTAATAGTTTGACATGGTCCTTGACAACTTAACATGTTACAGGGTGTCTACTGATATCTCATTTTGGAATTCCAGTATATTTTCAGTACCTTTTTGCAAAAAAATTCAGTATCACTCGCATACTATTAATCTGGAGTAACAATAATGAAATTTTATACATATAAACAAAATTAACATGGATCTTTGTATTAAGAGATCGCCACTGGTAAAAATTCTACCAAAAAATCACCTGATTTGGATTTATTTAATAAATTACCCTTATTCCATAAGATTGAATTGAAACTTTGAAAGCCTGGAGGCTGATGTAAATTATAAAGGCATTCTGTTCATCTACGGGGCGAACCTTTCTAACAGTACGTGCGGATTTCACTTACGATACACACAAGCTGAGAAAAAAGGAGGAAAATAAACATGCTTGCCTATATAGATATTTATGATTGTGATTAATAATACTTTCCAATGATAACACTTTTTAATATTAATTTTTTATTAGGTCATTTAAACTCTCCTAATAGCCCTCCAAACCGCCCACTTTATTTTGTATTTTTTCGATACCACACAAAATATAATAAAAAAGTACAGTTAACTGCAAAAAATTAATGGAATAGAATACAGTACACTCTCGTTCATCGGACTCGGCGACATCGGAACTCCGCTTCATCGGAACTGAAAATCTGGATATTATTAATTTTTTTTCTTACGAAATAAATAATTTTTTCATTTTAGCGCTTCAATTTCCATTCGTTTTATCCGCACAACAGTGAAGTATCACATTTTGCATCAAACGTCATCAGGCATTTTCCATAATCTATACTCATCGATGTGATTTATGAGGCCGTGGAGTATTCGCACAAAAATAGAATGAGGAATTAGTAGAAAGTGAACATCCGGTCGACCGCTTCCCAAACCGTCATTCAGTCTGTCTCGCGTCGCGACTGCACCTGTGTTACATGGAAGTCAGTTGACTGCTGAGTTGATGAGTGGACTATGAATATGGAATATGAGAATAAAGATTTTGGATCTTTATTTCCTGTGTTGTTTTCATTTCTATCTGTTCATTGTTACAATGTTCAATGTTTGAGTGCCTTATTTTCTTAAAATCTCTTGTGTTATCTTAAAAACAAGAGTGAATACAATCACGATTGTTCACCGTACGGGCGGAAATGAAGACTCACGACGGACTCCGCTTCATCGGAATTTTTTGACATCCGAACCGGCCGTCCGCCACATTAGTTCCGATGAACGAGAGTGTACTGTAATGCTAAAAGTAAAATACTCACATGAATAAAATTTAAGAAAGAAAACTAAATATTTAGTACAAAAAATAACATTTTCTAAGCTTAATCTCTACACAAATGTTTAGATTTCTTAATTGCTTGATTAATTATTTGAACAGAACTACAAGTTTTCTGATTTTGGTTTGCAAACATACTTGAACAACAATAATAACATGTGAAACATTTTTATTTCGGAATGTACGGATCAAATGACAACATCTATATTTTATGTATTTTAAAAACAACAATTTCCAGATTTTAATAAAATTCAATTATTCCAGTATCTATATTGAAATTCCAGTATAATTCCAGTATTTCCAGTAATTCCAATATCAGTAGACACCCTGTGTTAATAACGACTGTTAATGTCCATGTTGGAAACTGACAAAGGTGAAAATGGAAACAAAGTGGCGAATGATTTGGATATTGATTATGTTAAAGTTCAATTAAGTTATGGTTTCATTAAAATTTTGTGTTTCCTAAATTCAAATCATGATTTTTATTTAAGATCATTGTTAAGATTTCCCATATACTCAAAATTTCCCATAGTTCGACATATCGATAGTTCGACACCCTCTTAGTCAACAAAGTGTCAAACTAACGAGGTTCTACGGTATACCTTTTACTACCACTGCATGAAAATAATCACATTTCCATACCTGTAACTGTACGCAAAACAGTTCATTTCCGTTTTCTGTTTCATTCCCGCTCTAGAGTATCAATGTAAAGACTCCAAGCCATATTAGATTTGGATTAATCTATTATGAGAAATTCCTCATAGTGTTTGGTCCATTTTTAAAGCTTTGTGCCATCTAGTTTATGATAGTAAGTTTTATTTTAGTATTAACAAAAATATCTTGACCAAATTAATAATATTAGATCTCATCATCCTACTGACTGCGGTTTTATTATTTTTTCTCCTTCAAAAATTATTTGATTTTATTCTGTCATATTCAATAAGATTAAACTCATTTACTGAAGAAAAAAGGAAGAAAATTAAAAAAAAACCCAGAACCTGGATATTGTTATTGATTATGCTCAGAAGTTACTGGCTATCATATGAAAATTATCACATTTTTATGATTATCTTACTACCTTTACACAATATTATCATTGTCAATTATTGTAATCATTTTTCTCTAAATTTGATACATATTGTAAACACCCATACCCACTGTGTATTTACACCAGCCCACTTATCTAGTTCACACTGGTTTCAGAATTGGGTTGTAGATTTTGGATTTAATTCTCCCTTCAGTTATCGCTTGGCATTTGTGTGGATCACCCTATCATGAATAATTGCCTCCACTCCGGGAAATAATTTCAACCTTTCGCTCCAGGCTTGCCTTTTCCGAGGCCTGAACCCGGCCAATATGAAGCGGGAGGACATGGAGGCGTGGTTGGAAGACTGGCTCTCCGTCTCCCAGAACTTGACCAAAGACTGCCGCTCTCTGTTGCTGCACGGCCCCGTACTGCTGGCATACAACCACCCCTCCAACTGGGTGCTGCGATAACAACCTGACATGTTACCTAAACAATAAACTTATTTATTAACCAAGAGTGTGGTTCTTATTTTATTAAATTGGTGAGAAAATATTTTTGTTTGGTTGTAAAGAAATCTGTTAAAATCAACCGATTCTCGTTTCTGGCCTATTTTAACAAATAAAATCATAAGTTTGTCACAGCTTGTAAAGAATTAAGTCACTGATGATATTTATTATGTCTTTTTATAAATGATGTTTCCTGTTGCAAAAAATTGGCCTATCAAATATTTTTATTTTGTGCAGCCGCAAAAAATTTAACAGTAGAAAGATTTACAAATTGTTACTCCCTTTAGAAGTTTGTTTTAGAACTGTTAATGATTATTTTTATTAAAAAATTTAATTTAAAAATGTATTGTTTTATTATTTTCATAGCGCAATTCTTATTTAAGATCACCAAATTTTTTCTTAAAAGATGTACCCAATTTGAAATGTGTTTTTACTCTGGGTCCCTATTCCGCAGGGTCCAGGCTGTGGCTGGTACATCCAGGGATGGGTGTTACAGGGTCAACACCAGGGCCGGCGCACCTAATAGGCAAACTAGGCAACCGCCTAGGGCAGAACTTTCTCGGGGGGCGGCAAAAAATAAAAATAACTAAGCCAAAATAAATACTTTTTAAAATAATGAAACCCAGGGGATTATTTTTAATAACCAAATTATTGTTATTTTTTAAGTTAATTTATGTTAGCACTGAATGTATCCCTGCCGTCCATGGCAACGTTGTCGCCGCGCTAAGAGTCTGAGTCGAGCGAGCTCTTGCACTTATCAGCTGTGAGGGCCATGTGCAACATTGCCAACCCACCGACCCCACACAGTCACGGCACTTCTATTGAAACTACATGTATTAGGGTGTCTCCCACATTGGGCCACCACACATATCAGTAACAATTATACCGGTGGCTTGGAGCGCTGGTGATGATTTACTAGCATGTTGTGTTAGTGGCTGCAGAGTTAACATGGATGCCAATCACAATGTCAGCTAGTGAACCATCACTAGCGCTCCAAGCTATAAGTATAATCTTTACTGGTATGTCTGGTGGTTTTTGGTGACTCGGGTAGTGATGGCAAAATAAAATTGGGGTTTTTTTTGGAAAAATCTATTTCTACCATTCGATACATTTTTTCAAGACGATATTTTCTGAGATAGATTTTTCCTACCGCACTAAAAGAAAAAAAAAATTTTGAAATCGGTTGGGTAAAAGACAAAACATTGCAGTTTTTTACTTCTCTAAAACAGTATATTTTAAGTTCCTAAACTTAGTTTGGATTTAAATTTTAAAAATTTGTTGCATTAGAGCCAATTATCAAAGTCAAATAACTTATTATTAGCTGTATCGTATCAATGCAAGGCTATTTCTAGTAACAGAGAATTTACTGGAGATGGCCATGTTTGTTGCTATGAGTATCGCTACACGCATTTCGCATCGGCCAAAATATCATATAAACGATAGTATACTCTACAGTTTTATTCAAATCAGTTAAAAATACGGTTCATCCTTTTTTTTATAATTTTTAATGTAAAATAAAATATTTAAAAGTACTTGAATGATGTTAAACATGTATAAATTTCCGACTCCATTGGCCTTATATTTGAATTTGTGTTTATCTAGCTTTCCAATACACGTTGATTCTCTAGCTCAAAAACAAAAACTGCATTAAAATGCATTCCTGTCTTGCGATATTACACGTAATTTACCTCTTACAGTACTTTAAGTAATTTAAATTATTTTCTTTTAGTCTGCGATCTAATATACCTTCTCAACAAACAAATAATAGTTTATTTTCAAAGCTCTATTTCATTTTATGTGCATAGGATGTATAATCATTGGTTTGATCTACAAAATCAATGATATAATTGAAGGTGTGATCACTTACTATAAGTACTGTTATATAGATAGTATTAATTAAATGTTTGTTGGTTATATTTTTATATCCTGGTATAACATACTATATCCAATTTCAAAGCGTCAATAAAAAATAAATTTTCTTAAAACATTGATATTTTGTCTGCGATGGTTTTAACGAAATCGATTGTACTCTTTCGATATATTGAGAAATCTATTTTTCAAGAAATTTTGCCATCTTTAGACTCGGGAAGTGACTGTCTCCCACATGCCTTATAGCCTATTATTAGCATTGACTATACCGGGTGTCCCAGACCCGTACACCCCTAAAAATCTACAAAATTGTTTATTCACAAAAACAAATTGTGCCATTATAGTTAAACCGGATGTGCTCTATCCATTGATGATGATTTAAATGTACAGTAGACGCCCTCTAGTCCAGCCTCGGGTGGTTCGGCCGCTGGATAATCCGGCCGCAGTATTCCGGATATGAAGTGTTCAGCCCCAGGCATTTCCCACGGAAAAATAGGCAAGAGTCAATGTTGTTCCATGTTATATCACTGAAATCTATCAGTTTAATTGACGATATCCGGAATATTTGGTTTCGGATGTCTTCTAATATTTTGGTTAGTGTTCTATTTTTGATCTTTCTCTTTTAATTGGGTGTTTCGTGGCCCGATCGTCGATGTAACACGGAAGTTAGTTAAATAGAGATATTCTGTCGCTTTTGCAGTCCCATTTATACATTAGGGCCTTCGTTAACAAAAGACCAATACTATTGTTTATTAAAAAGAGGTTCATCGCTAGCGCCCGCCTGTCCGTTTCCGATCATCATTTCGGCGCTATAACGTCTGAGAGGGAGCAAATCATGATGTCTATAAATTTGATACATAGCATTGATTGGTATGACACCTTTCACTGTTAAATATATCCTATAATATTTCATTGTTGGAACACACATATAATACAATCTCCACCCCATTTAATAAACCACCAGTTAGTCTGGCCATTTTGAAGTCCGGCCGTTAGTCCGGACCTGAGGTGGCCGGATTTGAGAGCTTCTACTGTACAGGGTGTACCAGAAATAACCTACCCAGACCGGAAGTCATTAATTTTAAATATGAACCTCTACTTTTTATGGCATTTTTTTATTCTAAACATAATTTTAAGACTACTTTACAATTTAATGTGTATCCCTAATTATAACAGTTTGGGAGATAATGGAGGTAGAAGTTTGATTTTTTCCCATAAGAATAACATGGAGCAAATCGTCATATCCATTAACACTGAAACTTTTACCTTTAACATAACTGTCGAAGCATAAAAATATCTTATAACCTCATTTTAGATAATATTTAATTAAAAAATACTGATTTTCACCTCATTAATTTTAGTTTTCTACATATTTTAAATAATTTCCACCATATTAACAAATTCATGGAGAAATAAAATAATTTGTGACAAAACTAATAATTTATGATGCCATAGTGTTCAAAAGAAAAAGCTAAGGCTTTTTTGTGCTAGGAATTTTTAGTTTAACGGGAAATTTACAGAGGTAATGTATGTGAAATTTAGCGCCATGTTATTCTTATAGGAAAAATAAAACTTCGACCTCCATTATCTCCCAAATCGTTAAAATTAGGGATACACATTAAACTGTAAAGAAGTCTTAAAATTATGTCTAGAACCCAAAAATACCATAAAAAGTGGGGGTTCGTGTTTGAAATTGACTTCCGGTCTGGGTAGGTTACTTCTGGTACACCCTTTACAATGAAAATATCATAAATCGATAGAGCGAAACCAGTTTACCTATAATGGCACAATTTGTTTTAGTGAATAATTAATTTTGTAGATTTGAAAAAGGGTGTACGGGTGGTCTGTGACACCCAGTATACACCAACGTGAATAGACTTCTCATAGCATAGGCATGTTTGAAACTAATTTCCGGTGGCGCGTAACATATGATAGGTAAATCATTATTACCAGTCTTCTTAACTAGGATGATATATTTTATAACTGATGGTTATGTTTATGTTGTTATGTTATTCTTTTTAATAATAGCAAATTCTAATAAAATCATAGGATGAATAATATTCTTTTAACTGATTTGTATAAAACTGTATAATAGAATATACGTATCGTTTACATATTTTGGTCGATGCGAGATGTGTGTAGCACTCACGCACCAATCACGGTCATCTCCAGTACCTTCTCTGTTACTGGAGATGGCTTTGCATCAATACGATACAGCCGATAATATTTCACTTTGATAATTGGCCGTAATTCAAAAGATTTTGAAAATTTTCATCCAAACTAAGGTAGAAAATTAAAAATAGTAATACTTTGTCTTTTACCCAACCGATTTTAAAATAAATATTTTTAGGGAGAAAAATCAATCTCAGAAAACTATCGACTTGAAAAAACCGATGTCGAAAATCAATGTATGGTAAAAATAGATTTTTTTGGAAAGTCAATTTTTTGCCATCCAGCAGGGTGGATCATTTCTTCGGCAACACAACTAACACAGGCATCATCACTATGTATCTTCTCCCAATATTAGAAACAGTAGCTCTTAAAGTGTAAAATCCTACTAACAAGTGCAAGCGAGGTTTGGCATGCTCTAACTCAGTCAAGAGATCTGTATCTCATCATCATCATCATCAAAAGACGTAACTAACTTATTTCATTATGTTTTCTTTCTATTCTGGATCATATAATTGTATACAAGCATTGACAATTAAAATCTCTATATAGATATAGATATAAAAGCGAAATACAACTCACTCACTGACTCATCATGAAATCTCAGGAACTACCAAAGGATTTACTTGAAACTTTGAACACAGGTTCGTCTTGTCTCTTAGGTGCTCACTAAGAAACCATTTTGCAAAATGGCTTCAGGACTCCCCACCCCTCAGGCGTTCAAAATTTCAATATACTGTTATCCGTATGGCCAAATTGAAATACAAATTAAGAACCCTGCGGGGTTGAAATTTGGTGTGATTTCTTTGCTCACTGGTGCTCAATAAAAAAGTGTTTTGTACATCTCCTTTGGGGCTCCACCCCACAGAAGCTCACAATTAATTACTGTTTAGCCCACGTGTTGAAATTTGACATGGAAGATTCTCTTTGCTCATAGATACTCACTAAGGAACTGTTTTGCAAATATAGCTTTTTAAACACATTAGGGCTCCACACCACTGGAATTTAAAATACTTAAAGGCCTCCGGGGTTGAAATTTGACATGGACGTTCCTCTTTGCTCATAGGTGCTCAGTAAGAAATACTTTTGCAAATATCCTTTAGGGCTCCTCCCCACAAATTCTAAAAACTACCATAGGATACATTACAAATACTAAAAAATACAGTCCTAAATTGCTATGGGGTTTCAATTTAACTTTTACGTTCTATTTCTTTAATCTGTATTCACTAAGAAACAGTTTTACATATAGTTTTTTATGTTCTTGAGGGCTCCGCCTCACATGGCTTCAAAATAACTGTAGAGCCAACAGGGCTAAAATTACACAAGGTCGTTTTTCTATTTGCCCATAGGTTCTCCTTAAACAAAGGTTTTGCAAAATTCCTTCAGAGCGCGACTCACACTAGTTAATTGCTTCAATGTCATTCTTAAGGACGAAGATTTTGTTGCTCTTTAAAAAGCTTTTATTACCTATTAAATAAATTAAATCATGGGCAAAGCCGTGATAAACATTTCGTTGCTCTTTAAAAAGCTTTTATTACCAATTAAATCATGGGCGAACCTGTGATGGGTAACAGCTAGCTTTTTTATATTTCTAATAAACAAAAATTACTTCCATCTACGGAAACACAAAAAATTTCAAGGTTTTTACAGTAGCTTTACCATCTTGTACAGCCGTGGAGCTTTCCCCGAGGTAGATGATGGCTCCCCTAGGTTAAGGGAATTTGATTTCCAGAATCATTTGAAAAAAAAACAAATTTAATAATTTTTCTATATTAACAGTTATGACTTGAACTCTTCTCTTATTTGCTCTTACAGTATTTGTAAAGCACATGATAAGGGGGTGGGGGAAGGTGTTTCCATAATAGTTGTAAGACAGACAGTCATTACAAATCTTGCCCCCTATCAAAATTTTGGAATTACACCCATAGAAATTCCTTCTATGAAACTTTTCCAAACTTATGATGCTTAATCAAGAAATTTCTTCAGGCAGTAAAGCAGAAAGGATAAGTGTCGTGGATTAAAAATATGATAATAAATGAAAGGATTGTAACATTAGGCCTATCCATGTGTATACATAATAGGCCATACTTTGGTAAAGTAGAATTCATAAATTTAATAATTATTGACTGAATTTACTAAAATGGAATAAATTTTATAGAGCCAGGTTCAAAATTTTTGGTTAAAAATCAAAGTTGTGTTTTAACTTTACACATTTTTTTAGAGGTAGGAATTATTCACGACACCATTGACTATGTACACTAACGTGAATAGACCTCTCATCCAATGCATTTAGTTTGAGGCAAAAACTTGGAAGTTCGGTGGACTCCGCACCAGAGTCGCTGCCATCGATGTTGTTATTATTCAGCTGAATTTACAGTGCTGCCAAACCATTTTACCAAAACATAAACATAACTTTCAGTTATAAAATGTTTCGTCCTTGGTTTAGAAGAGTGGTAAAACTGATTTATCTATCATATGTTACGTGTACTTCGATGTACGCCGCACAAGATCGCACCACCGTCAATATGTTTCACACACGCCTATGCTATGAGAAGTCTACTCACGTAGTGTACAAAGTCAATGACGACACACTCTTTATAGTATTAATAATAAATAAGTATGAACAACAAAGGTTAAAATAAGAAGACAAAGTTGGTTTCATTCTTTATTAAAAAATACATTCACAAATTGTTTTCAGACAACAGTTTCATTGGTAACAATTAATCATAAACATGCAATTGAAAATCATAAAATCACAGAAAAACAAGAATGTCACCCTCTATGCTTCATTTTAATTAATGTGCAGCTGAAAGTAAGAATTTCATTTCCTGACCCTGGATACACTCAATTCCCCAATTTTTTCCATAGCCATATATTATAACTGTTGTTATTCATTTTTAGTAACGCACCCTGAAATTTAGAGTGGACAATAGTGCTTATGACTGTGTTTTACAGACAACACAGAATATTTTGGCCTCTTTCTGTATTCAAATTGGAAAACATATGGGACCAAAAACAGCCTGCGACAATTTGCAACTTCGTTGCTCTACTCTAATTGAGTGAACTGTAAACGGTCATCACAGGCCAAGATGTTCTGTGTCATCTGTACTTCTTCTTTTGTAACAAATTAAAGTCCGTCATTTTACATATCGAACCTCAACAATTAACAAATTTCATTAAAATTTGATATAAAATATCAGAACAAAACATTTAAATTTATTTTTTTTGCTGTGTAAATAACATTGTTTACTTTTATTGCTAAGGGGGGAATTTCAATCCACCCTTCAGACGCCCATTTATTTTGAATGAAGTACAGTAAAGGCTATTATGACTCAAGTTAGAGATACCCATTGTATTGAAAGCAGAGAATTGTTATTTTTATTATCTTCCATGATTCATTTGTTTTTATTTTTTACAATTAATTAATTACAGTGGAACCTTGATAGATCGAACCTAAAGGGGAATGTACAAACTTGCTAATATCAAGGTCATCAATATACCAAGGTTCATTATATCAAGGTGATTTTTTGCCTTCTTCGATACACAGCACAGTCTGATATAGTTTATTGGGAGGCATTCATGACACTCGTATCGAAGATGAATGTTAAATGTTGGGCAACTAGCGCTTTGTAGATGAAACCGGCGTTCCCAGCCGTTTTCGCTATGGGCAGGAACTTTGAATGTAACTCCAGTGAGCGATATTTTTCGGCCGTTACCATTCGATTGGGATTTAATTTGAAAATTTTGATTTTAATCAGCATTGTATAGTCAATGGCATTATTGTCAGCTGTGTTTGTGTTGCGCTGAGAGCTGTGATTACTTATGGCAGACAGCAAGGATACTTCTTCTTCTTCACATCAGCTGGTGACCCGGGAGTCTTTTTGCAAATCGCCAGATTGTATTTTAACTAGCTGATTTCTCCAATCATGGTGGGGTAAGGAAGGCTTCGACCTCGTGTGGAAAGATTATCCTTCTACCGACTTCGAGACAAACGACAGGCCGAGCTCCACGCACGTTATTTTACTTTTTCCCCGGTACGTTTTATTCTCTTATGGTATTATTTTTCATTCATAATTTCTTTTCAACGTTTACCGCAACCAGTTTTACTAAATTATCAAACCATCACTACCATTTTATTTGTTTTCTCCAAAGTTTATTTTATTTTATTATCACCGGCTAACCTGTCACAGTTTGTCTGGAACGACCGTTCACCGAATTTTATTTTTATTTCCGTCCCAATTCCCAGTTAAGTTTGATTGAACCATATTAGTTTATAAAACCCAAAAGACGTTATTCGTATTTTCTTCATTTATCGTTTGTCAGTTTTCATTTTAGGAGGGACACGCATGTCCGCGTCATCTGGTGATTGCCTAACGTAACTCGAATATATTCTTATATTTGGGTGAGGCCTACGGGATTATCTACTCGCGAACATTAACTTAATTAATTAAACCTTTTAAATCCCACCTTTAAGTAAAATTCCTACACATATTTCGAGGGCAAGGATGAACACACCCACCACTTCGAATTGATCGTTATTCTATTTACGGTTGGGTTCTGAGCCGTGTGCATTTTGTTGTAAATTCTAATTAGCATCGCTTAAAATTATTTCTAACCAGCAATTAATTTAATCGACTCCTGGAATTATTTTTAGCTCCGTCTGAGCAATATCCGTGGCATTTATTTCAGTGGCATATTTTTTCAAGTTGGGAAGCCATTCGCAACGTTATCTATTTTTTCCATTATCCGGAATTACGTCACAACGTTTTCTGTTTTTATTACTTAATACAACTTTTTTAATCACCAGTTCAAATATATGGTAATAGTAATATATCACCAACAAACATATACAATACAAAGTTACTGATAGGTAGCACTTATACGTTCCTGGGATACAACCGATGAGCTAACTGCAATCTAGGAAACAAGAACATCACTGTGGACACAAAGGACCATAGACACGGGACTCAAGGCGATCGACTCATCTGACCTCATCATCGACTCGACTGTAGAGGCAATGCAAAAAAAAATGGATGAGTTTGATAATTCAATCCTTTTCTTCTCTTTTTCACTCCGATATGTTGAGATTTTGTAAGCAAAACTTTGATATGTGTAGATAGACAGGTTCAAGGGGAATGAGAAAACTTCCTTACATCCACGAGTTTGATATTTAGGTTCGATATGCCAAGGTTTCACTGTATTTAATCCTGCTTAATATGAAAAAAAGAAAAACTTATAAACCTGAAAAAGGAAGACGTAAGCCATATCTAAACATTAAAAATCAAATATCACAATTCAACTGATTTAATCAGCACTTGAAAAAAATCATAGTTTATGAATGCATATAAAATTATGATTACACAAATAAAATGCACGTATAAAACATTCATTCCTTCATTGCCTTCATTTATTTTCAAATAACTTAATAAACATTATTTATATTATTTACAAATAAATTTAACACCCTGTAAAATATTTACATATTTTTTTACAATATAAATAGTAGTTTGGAGATCAAAAACAGTTTGGCGATTAGAAAGAAAGTTTGAATTAACCTTCAGGAAGATGCAAAGCAGAGGATTCCTCTAGGTCAACTTTGTTCTTTGAAGTAATTAATCATTTTGGGTTTGGCATGAATGCCCATAAATTAATGACTATATAAGAAACAGTATTTTACCCTTCTCCCAAAACTTCGCAAACCAAAGATTAGCAAATGTTAGTTGAATTTATAACAAGTGCTACACTGAAGTCAGACGAAACCTCTGCTTAGTGAGTAATGGTGGATGGGGTTTTTAAAAACTGTAGTTTCTCCTTAAGAACACTCTTCCCTAAGGCAGTACCTACGCCATTACGGCATTTTTTCCTATAAGAACAATGTTAAATTTGAAACAATACTGTGAGTTTGTTTTTGTCTGAAAATTACAAACTTGATATCATTTTAAATGTTACCATAGTGTCTTTCATTTGACGTGATTGAAAATTAATTAAAAAAATTATTCACTCATATAATGAATAAAAAAACGATATACATTATCACCATTTTAAAACCATGTTAAACCATTTTTAGGAGGTTTATTAAAAAATCTATTTACGTCACATGAACCGCCATACCATTATTGTGAACGTATTCGAGTTTCATGCGAATCCGATGCAACATTATTGAGATAAAGTGTTTCAAAGACACCTATAATTAACATTGTTTTTATGGGACTAAAAATCAAGATGGCGGAGGTATAGCAGACTCTTAAGAGTTAAAACTATACCAATATTCCTTTTTTTACCTTCAACATCTTAGTTACACCCATGAAACTTTTCAAACACTCAGTTTGAAAAGAAATGTGTAGGAAAAAGGCATCACAAATAAAAATAAAAAAAAGAAACATTTTAGTCCTATTGGTATTGGTATGATTTCAAATTTAAAACAAAATTTCAGCTCTTTCAAACAAGTAAAAATGTATATCAACGTTTTTTTTACATTACATATTACTTTGAACAATATATGCTCTTAACCGAGAGCATATGTCCAACAACATCGCGAAAGCTCTGTTAAAATAACTCTCTGTTCAGCAAAATTTTTATGAATAGTTATTCTCCTGATAGTGTTCAACTATGAACTATAAGTTCAAGTATCAAGTAAAAACTGGTTTGCTATAAAACAATACAGTGACTTAACATTTTTTTATGCAAAACAATCTTCATTGACAAAGTTGTTGATAAATATTTATAAATATTTTACTATTTCATTCAGCCATAAAAATTACTTGCAGAACGTTCTTTTTGTAATGATCCAACATGACCCAAAACTTATCACATATATTTATCGGATAGCTATGATCAACAATAAAGTTAATCCTCGAAAATAATTGACCCATTATCACAGGATAATATAAAACTCAGACTAATTTATAAATATACAGAAATAAAAATCCAAATTACACAGATCACTTCATAAACAAGCGCTTTTTGTAAAAAAAAAATAAATAAATTAGTAGAGTCTCAATCGCAAAGTGTTCATCATGAGTCTTTCTCCTGAAGGCTTTGGTTGAGAGGGATGAACGACGGAAGCTCCCCCAGTTGTGGTCGTTTCTTCAAGCAAGTAACCTCCGTTTCCTCTTCTTCGCTATCTTCACTTCCCTTGGAGTCTTGGTCCAGTTTGATTGTATTTTGAAGATTAACATCTTCAAAATATCTTAAATTAGGAGTACTTACCGTTTCAGTTTCCCTGGGTGGTTGCACTTTCCTCTTGATATGTTTGAACTTGCCCTTGAGCTTGTCTCCTGTTTTGCTCTTGGGATGCGGGTAAGGGCAATACTTACCTCTAGCGCAGATTCCTTTCTCAAATGATGGACAAATTTCAAAATGTCTCTTTGAGCACTGAAACAAAATGTTGTTGTTTTATTGTTATTTATTCTTCTGCTATTCACTCTTTTTATTGTGGAGAATAAACGTGATAAATTTTGTAATAGAACACGATGATAAATTTGTAACAGAACACTATTTTGGTTTTTTCACTTTATCTAAACATTGTAAATGTGTTAAGATAGTTATCCATTCTCAAAACACGAATGTCTAACTTGTTAAACTACCTAGTATTTATTAAGTAATTGGAAAAACTGATGAGCAATAAAATGCCCAACACATGACATATTTGTAATTTTGTTCATCTTTTACGAGTAGTTTTAGTTGTGAACCAGACACCGCTCACATTATCAGGCATATTCTTTTATTAAAACATCAACAACTTTGGGTAAAAATTCTGTTGGACATCAGAGTGAAAGGAATTAACACATTGAACCCTTAAGATATAAGAGCTGGTCTCTAAACCCCTCACCAATAGCTGCTAATTTTCATTTTGGATTTTCTAACTCGACTTTAAAACTAAAAACCAGAGATGTCCTAACACCATATTTTTTTCATTCCGTTTGAAATTTGGTTTGTAATGCAACTAACCTAGCTTACTGTAGTTACGAAAATTGTATCGTAATTCCTCACTAACAAATACAATGTTTTTTCAAGTACATTTTAGTATAGACTATACAACAAAAGTCTCGTTCACCTGTACTCTGATTATAGGATCGGGATTATAATATATTTTTTCTTTTCTTTTCTTTAGCCTTTACAGCTGATTGTGGTGATTCCATTTTGCCGTCTGCTTATGAATCCACTGGTTTTTGAGGATAAATGTTCATTCAACAGCTTTATAAATTAACTGCCTTAGTTAAAGTTTTTAAGTAGTTTTATTATTTATAATGCAATATTCTTTTCTGCATGGTTGGAATAAAATAATACGACCGAGAAAAAAATTCAGGATGGAGGAGTTTTGAGTTTTTAACTCTTGTTATTAATCTCGTGGCAAAAATGTAACTTTGAATTTATGGTAATTGGTTATTTTCCTTAATTTTCATCATAATAGTTTCATTATGATTTTCCTGGACCATTAAATGGACTAATAATAAAAAAAATATCCTGAAAAGTATCAAAAGAAATTAATTATAAGTTCTCTTTATTTTCATTCTGCCTAGTGAAATTAGGCCGTGTATGATGCAATAACCTTGTTTATATTTATTTTTGAGGATATGGTTGTACAAAGAATATTATACTGGGTTTGACACATTGTCTCGGGTCCATGGGCAGCATATTCGTAAAGCCGGCCCTGGTTAATATTCGTAAAGCCGGCCCTGGTTAAGAGTAACACTTTTGAAGAAAGAAAACTGAGCCAAAGACACATTGTACAGTTTAGACGTCGTATTTGTATATGTGTCGTCCATAAAGTAACCGCCGTTTGAGGGTGGTGCGATAAGTAGAGGGGGTAGCACCACCATTCTTATATCGGTGTGCGCAGCCGTTCAATACGTTCCTAGCTGTGCAAGAGAGGGCATCGTACGATCGCGCGATCTTTTGTTATAACGTAAAAACATGGGCGCTGTGATAGAAAGTCCCACCAAGTATGAAGTTTGAGGTGAAATAATATTTTTGTGGTAAAAAAGTTAAAGAGCAGCTGAAATTCATGATGAATTGAGTGCGGTGTATGGCTTAAACATTGTGAGCAAAGGGGGTTGTCCGTCAATGGGTTTGTTTTTCGTACACAAAAACAAGCGTCGTGGTTTTCTGACATCTGGCGTTGTGTTTGTCCATGACTGTGTAAGGGCGGGCGTTGTTGTGGACAAACACAGCGCCAGAAAATCACGACATTGAAAACAAACAAATCCATTGACAGACAACACCTTCTCTCATAATGTTCAAGACATACACCGCACTCAATTAACGATGAATTTCAGCGGCTGTTTAACTTTTTGACCACAGAAATCTTACTAAGCCACACACTACGCACTTGGCGGATATTTCTATCGTGGTGCTCATTTTTTACGTTATAACAAAAGAACGCACGATCGTACGATGCTCTCTTTTGCACAGATAGAAGCGTACTGAACAGCTGCGCAAGCCAATGTAAGAATGGCGGCGCTACCCCCACTACTTACCGCGCCATGCTCAAACGGTGGTTACTTTGCGAACGACCCTCGTAATCTATCGAGAATGTTGCACAAACCTCTTCGCCGAGTGGACAATAGCCCTTCAAGAAGTGGAGGCAAACGGGTGCGGTGTCGCTGACCTTGATGTGCGGGTAGGGGCAGTTATCTCGGCCGCACTGGCCGGCCAGGAAGTGGTGACAGGTGGGCATGTTGTGGCAGCTCGGGGCGTGGCTCAGGAGACACTCAGCATCCGTGCACGCGCCTTGGATGAACCTGCACAGCCAATGAGTCAACCAGCCTGCTTGGGACCAGACAGCGGTCGGTTCAACTGATAAAACTGGTTAACACTTCGAGTTTTCCGTTAATTCTGATGAGTGACGGAAAATTATGCAAAAACACCTTAATAGTGGTGTTTCCAGGCAGGTGGATGCAAGCTGACATAAATATAAATATATAAAAATATTTTAACTCAATAATGCTAGACGATATTTTGTATCTTGAATATAGAGAAAATTTAATAGAATGAGCAGTGTTTTAAAATAACAATCAACACAACCAATATTCCCAGCGGACAAATGATTTATTGTTCCAAAGCACTTTTCATTAGAAAGGGACTCTAAATTTCATACTAAAGAATTTTTTTGGGAATAATAGCAAAAACTATATTTTATTGCAAGGCGCTCATAGGGTAGAACAGGTTTTCATGGCTCATTGTAAAAACTATTTGCAACAGGTCTACGATGTACCCTAGGCTCACTGTGTGATAACCCAGAGTTGTACCACTAAGCAAAGACATTTTCAGTGGAAAATATTATACCACAACAATTTTATTTTGGATAAATAATTAATATTACAAAATTATTAATTTTGCTCAAGATTAAAGTTATGTTTTTTTTATCAGATGTTTTTTAGCGAATTTCCCATAGGGAATAAGCTATTACCGTAGGTCTCATGGTAAGACCTAAGCCCGGGACCATGTTACTTTTTCGTTTTGAGGTGCCCAGAGACCAAAAATAATAGTCATTAAAATTTTTATATATATATATGTATATATATATATATATATATATATATATATATATATATATATATATATATATGTATATATATATGTGTCCCTAGACACGATAACTCTCGTAAAAATTGTCCGATCGACACCAAATTTGGTAGAGATGTGTAATCCTACGTTTATTCGGATGAGTTCGAAAACCAGACATATCGACCCACCGGAAGGGGTAGTTTTGGGGGGTTTTGTACCCCAAAAATGGGTTTTACGCATTTTTCATATGTAAATTTTAAAAATTTTTAATTTTTATTTCGACCATTGGATTTAGCTAAAAAAAACACACAATTTAGTATTTTGAAGCTTTGCTCTATCTCCATTGGTTACCGAGATATTACAAAGTCTAAAGACAGTACATTGTCTTTTGGGGCTCCAATGTTAATCTTATGGAGAATAAGGATGTGTTAATATTTCACTTATTAACCAATATTTTCGGATGAAACTTGGTATTTAGCTTCATTTGGTTGAGATTCATCCATTTAAGGTAAAAAATCTTGGTTTTTGTACTTATCATGGCAGCAAACCTGCATACTCTTTTCCCATGTTAATCATATGGAAAATAGGCAAACTCTTTTATTTATGGACAGATATTGATGAAACTTACTATACGGCTTTATATGGTCGAAATAAATTTTTTCTATGCTAAAAACCTACTTTTAGTGTCCCCCATGGCAGCATACCTGCATACTCTTTCCCTATATTTATCTTAAGGAGAATTGACATTTATTTCCCTATTTATGAGCACGTGATGAAATTGTGTTTACAAGTTTAGCTGGTCAAAATTAGTATTACTAATTTGGAAATTCGCTGAGTACGCAGGTTAATAGGGAGTTAATAGGGATTTCAAGCCTAATAACGGAAAATGGCATAACTGACAGTGAGTGTTATGAATTAAAGACTCGATTTAAAGACTACAAATCGTTCAAAGTATGTGTCCCTTCTGACTTTGAAAATGACATTCTAAATCCTAACTTGTGGCCAGCAGGCATACTAGTAAGACCCTATCTACCATCTAGACGAGGAAATAGTTCAAATTCTTTTTTAGGGAGAACTTTCTATCGAACAGTAGTGAAATAGTGGACAAAGAAACTGTGAGTTTAGGTTGGGTGACTCTGCAATCAACACACCCCTCGGATAACCTAAATCTGACAGAGACTAGGCCTAGGCCTTTACCGATTAAGGTGAGTGGTAATGATTTTAAACCAGTAAATGTTACTTTTGCTGCCATAAATGTGCAATGCCTGAGAACAAAACTTGAACTTGTATCCCTATTTATTGAGGATAATAACTGTGACTTTCTGTGTATTTCTGAGCATTGGTTGAATGCCATAGAATCTACCTTTTATACGAACTTAGCTTCCTTGCAGCAAGGGAGTATTTTCTGCCGCAACGACCATAAAAATGGCGGTGTAGCTATTTTTGCAGCTTCTAATTTTACTTGTAAACAAATAGACGTAAGCATTTTTTGCATTGAACTTGCCTTTGAAGTGACTGCTGTTGAGATAACCAATATCTCAACAACCCTCTTGTCTGTGTACAGATCTCCTGATGGACCCTTTGATATTTTTATCACGCAACTTGACTTATGCCTTGACTTTCTGACTAAGATTAGCTCTAGGCTAATCATATGTGGAGATTTTAACATACACTTGGAACGCCCATCAAAGGAGGAATCCACCTTTGTGAACCTTTTGAGAAGCTTCGATATCCACGTAACATCAAGGGCTCCGACCAGAGGAAACGCGTGCCTGGACATCATCGCAACAAATCTGAACTCTTGGGACCATAAAATCGAGGTCGTAAAATCACTGGTGGCGGATCACGACGGGGCTGTGCTCTTATCTCTGGAAACTGATCAGGTAAGATCCCAACCTGCATGGTGTGACAAATATTTAACTAAGAAAAGAGTAGTTGATATTGAGAATTTACCTACCTTTTGCAATGAACTAAAACAAGTAGACTGGGACTTAATCCAACATATTCCTGATGCAGAAGCAGCTTTCTCTGTTTTCTCCCAAATCTATCAAGATAAATTTGATGATGTCTTTCCTACTAAGATCAGTAAATTTAAACCAAATTCTGGTGAAAAACCCAAGCCCAGCAACAAATCATGGTACACCCCTCAACTTGCCAAAATGCGTACGCTTATGATATCAGTTCACGACCACTACAAACTCTCTAATGATGATAACCAAAAAAATTGTCTGTTCCAATTGTACAAAAAAATAAAACAACATTATAGCTCTATGGTTAGGGACGCTAAGAAAGCACACAATGCTAAAATCATCTCAGAATCCTCCAATGCCTGCAAAGCCGCTTGGGGGATCATCAATGAGCACCGCAAACAGAACCCTGGCCCTATGGCTGTGGCATCACCCGATGACTTCAATGACTTTTTTGTTAAAGTAGCTGATGATATAATCTTGAATCTACCTCTGTTACAGCATCAGGACCCTGTCGACCAACTAACTGACATTTCTTCGTCTCATTCACTAACCCAGTGGAAAAAGGTGAGTGAAAACCAAATTATTAAAATAGTCAAAGGTTTTAAAGACTCAACCAGCCAAGATATTAATGGACTGTCATCTACTATACTTAAGGGAACCATAGTCGCAATAGTTAAACCCCTAACATCTCTGATAAATCTTTGCCTTGTTAATGGTATTTTCCCGGCCTGTTTAAAAGTAGCTAGAACCATTCCAATTTTCAAGAAAGGTGACTCCTCTCAATTATCTAATTTTAGGCCCATTTCCATATTACCTGTCTTCTCCAAGATTTTAGAGACTGTAATGAAACAACAACTCATGACATATCTTGAAACTCATAATTTAATTTCCGATGCTCAGCACGGTTTCAGGTCCGGACGCTCCACGACCACTGCATTAACGTGCCTTGTGGGGAAAATTACCGATGCCTTTGAACAGAACGAGTCAGTCCTTCTGAGACTCTGTGACCTTAGTAAGGCCTTCGACGTAGTGAGCCATGACCTTCTTATAGCCAAATTAGGAAAGTATGGTGTGAGTGGCGTTGTACTAGACACCTTGTCATGCTACCTGGCCAACCGCAAGCAGGTTGTTTCCTTGAATGGTGCTTCCTCTTGTGTGAGAGACGTCCCCCATGGAGTGCCGCAAGGCTCGGTTTTGGGCCCGATCATCTTCAGTGTCATGATAAATGACCTATGGCTTAATAAATGGCTATGGCTTATGGCTGATATCAAGAGGACGTGACACTGGGCAGGTACGGATTGAAGCCGACCATTTGCTTGAACAGGCCAAGGACTGGTTCGTCTCGAACCGCTTCAAGATTAACGAGGACAAAACGCAGTCGCTGCTGTGTACGCTAAAGATCGACAATCCGAAGGATGATGCAGTGAAACTTCTCGGGTTCTGGCTGGACCCCAAGCTAAGTTGGAATACACACATAGATAAGGTATGTTCTAAACTATCTAGAGTAATTTTTCTCTTAAGAAAGCTTCGTTTCGTCATCTCGAGGCCCTATCTATTGTCCGTGTACCACTCCCTGTTCCATAGCCATGTGACCTATGGCATAGCTATGTGGGGTCATGCGCCTTCCACCCACGACATACTCCTTATGCAGAAGAAGGCCGTAAGAGTAATTACATCCTCGGCATACAACGACCATTGCCGGCCTCTCTTCAAGGAGCTTGGTATCCTGACTGTCTACAGCCAATATGTCTTAAGCAGCCTGTTACTCCTTAAGGAAAACCTACACCTATTCGAAAAGAGGGAGAACCAGCATAAATACGGAACCCGGAAGGCACAAGACCTAGACTTGCCACGGTGTAGGTTGAGTCACTCCCTAAAGAGCTACCCTCGCGCCGCTATAAAACTTTTTAACACCCTACCCAAAAGAGTGCGAGATCTTGACAACACCCACTTTAGGACAGTGCTGCATAACCATCTGGTTGACAGACCTCTATATTCACTGGAGGAGCTCAAGGACGAGCCTCTTATAACTAACTAGAGAAAATCGAGAAAGCCACGCCACAGCCAAAGTGCAAAGTGTCCTTTTTTATGTGAAATACAGTTTGTAGTTTAAGTTTGTAAATATTAGTTTAATAATCATCTGACGCAATCTATCCGACTTTGTCGGTCAGAGATGAAGGAAACAAGTATCAAGTATCAAGTAAGTAAGTAAGTATGCTGCGACGGGGGTATTTTTATTTTCCATAAGGCACAAACTCAAAAATTCTGTAGACCCCCTATAGTACACCTAATTCTATAGAACCCCCCCACCCACCCCCCCCCCCCCATAGTACACCAAATTCTGTAGACCCCTATAGTATACCAAATTCTGTAAACCCCCTTTAGTACACCAAATTCTATGTACCCCCTATAGTACACCAAATTCTGTAGACCCTAATAGTACACCAAATTCTATAGACCCCCTATCGTACACAAAATTCTATAGAACCCCCTTCCCCCCCCCCCCCATAGTACACCAAATTTTGTAGACCTCTATAGTATACCAAATTCTGTAGACCCCCTATAGTATACCAAATTCAGTGTATCCCCTATAGTACACCAAATTCTGTGTACCCCCTATAGTACACCAAATTCTGTGCACCCCCTTTAGTACACCATATTCTATGTACCCCCTATAGTACACCAAATTCTGTAGACCCCCTATAGTACACCCGACTCATTTTAGCACTTTGAGTCAGATTGGCAGATTGAGGTAAACATTGCAAAATTGCAGAACACACACAAATTTCATCACAAGGGGCAGTAAACTGTACCAAGGAGGTGCAGTCGAGCGGCAGTTATTTTGGGCTGCAGGTGCCAAAAGCAAAATCGCATGACTGGAATGAAGACGTCAGAAGGGGCAGTAAACTGTACCAAGGAGGTGCAGTCGAGCGGCAGTTATGTGGGGCTGCAGGTGCCAAAAGCAAGATCACATGACTGGAATGAAGACGTCAGAAGGGGTAGAAAACTATACCAAGGAGGTGCAGTCGAGCAGCAGTTATTTTAGGCTGCAGGTGCCAAAAGCAAGATAGCATGACTGGAATGAAGACGTCAGAAGGGGCAGTAAACTGCACCAAGGAGGTGCAGTCGAGCGGCAGTTATGTGGGGCTGCAGGTGCCAAAAGCAAGATCGCATGACTGGAATGAAGACGTCAGAAGGGGCAGTAAACTGTACCAAGGAGTGCAGTCGAGCGGCAGTTATGTGGGGCTGCAGGTGCCAAAAGCAAGATCGCATGACTGGAATGAAGACGTCAAGTTATGAGAGTAAAATTTATGGGGCTTTAAAGTACTCATTTTACAATTATGTATGGATAAATCCCTGGATAAGTCCCTAAACACTTAACACCAACTGCATGTATAGGCATGCATGGCTGAGAAAAATCCGGTTTTCGTCCTTGAGCTCTTCAAAGTTCCCATGGAGAGACTATCCTTATGGAGATTTTTGTAGCTACTAAATTGAACAGAAAATCAGCTGATAGTTATAGATATAAAAATATGTGTTATATAATATTTAACCCGTCATTCAACATTAGTATGTATAAAAAAGTGCACCTATTGGCCTGGCGAGTGAGCGAAGCGAATGAGCTAGTTTAAAAAGAAAGAGGGCGAGTGAGCAGAGCGAACGAGCTTTGTTTAAAAAGGAGAGTGATGTTTAATTTTACCGAGCATAAGCTCGGTCCCCCTGGAACTGAGGGACTTAATTTCTCAATTACAAGATTATCAATTTTCAATAATATCGGTTAGAACCAGCACCCATAACAGAGGAATAAAATACCATGTTCAACCCAAAAGCCGACCTTGGTAAACATAGCCAACTGCGCTACAAGCCCGAGCATGAAGATTACTCTTAAGAAGGACGAATATATATTTTCAGGTTCAATCCGCCAAATTGTAGCGGTCCCAGTTTGCTCTACAAAGGGGGTGGGGGAAGGTAAAAATTTAAAGTCACTCTATCAATCTTCAGTAGACACAGTTGAAGGGCGCCACCTTGTTTTGAATAAGGTTAGGTAGGTTGGGTTAAAACAAGGAAAGACCCAAACCTGAATGATGTTGAGGTGAGTTTTTTGAAGTTGAATGTCAACCAATATGAAACCAGGATTATGGGCTGGAAAGGTTAAATTGTTTTCATGAAGGGGTTTTGACTTACCTTTTACAAACTGCCACATATTTTCGGTCATGCAGCCGCACACAGTTGCCTCTTTCTTGCCCAGAGCATCGTCCATAGCGGTGGAAGAACAAACAAGGCTCGTTGTTTTTCTTCATTTTCTTTGTTAACAATTGTACACTCTTCTGTTTAGCTTGGCTATATTAATAAAAGGAAAAAAAAATATTTAAAAAAAAAAAAATTTTTTGAAATTTGATTATAAAATGGAAGCACTTAGCGTGGTTAATTAATATAATACAAACGCATAATTCTTGGCATTGTTTTTTTCTGTTCTAGGCCCATTTCTTTCTTGTAAATTGTACACCCTATATTTTAAGGTTTTAGTAAAATGTTTATGTAACTGATATTATGGTAATAATAAGATAAAATACTATTGAAAATTTAATCTACTCTATCAATGTAAGAACTACTGTTGTCACAGTGGTAAGTAATGAAGAAAACTTAAATAAAACCAACAATAGAGATAAAATAATGGATCAAATGGCAAAATATAAAAATACCTAGTTATACTTCTAAGATTGTTGTCAAGTATTAAGTATAGTTTTTCAACAACCTAAAGTTATTTGATAAATGACTGTTTGATACACCAGTAAAAATCAGATAAAGACATCTTACGTCCAGCGTATCAGGAGAAAGCTCTCTTCTTATGTTGCCTTCAAAAAATATTTCAGATTTAAATCTTCTGAAAGCACATAAATTATAGTGTCCATTTAAAACCAAAATTTTACGTATTATAAAGCCATCGATAAGTTAAATCGTATCCATAAGCAAATTTATTCTTTTTCATCCCTGATCATTTTTTTCATTTTTTGTTTTTGAATATGTGTTGTTTTTAAAATTGAATTGTTAATTAGTTTTTTATTATTTCCGTCTTATCTTAAGTAGTAAAGTAGGCCGATTGTATAAACTTTTAAAAACTATTACAGGGTGTCTACTGAAATCTGAGTTTTTATCATTCTGCATAAAATCAGCCTGTTTTTTGTTTTCACAATAGTATCAAAAACATTTCTTTTTGTCATACGACTGAAAAATCAGCTGGAATATTTTTTAGATCCTAGGATTGAAAAGTCAGCTGTTTGCTAAGTGTTATTTATTAATTTTCTGTGCTGAATACACAAATTTAAATATTTTATTAAAGCAATGTTTGTAAATAACATAAATAATGTAAACACTGTATTACTTACTTTGTAAATATAACCTCAAAAATACAACTTTATAGTTAATATTTTTAAAGATTAAAAGTGTAATTCTGCATTATGATAAAAATTTTGTTTGGCTCTTTTTAGTGCGCAATTGAGTTTTTAAAAACGATTAAGCACACTAAAAAGACACTTGCTCCAAGTGATGAAAACCACTATTTGAATTCCAGTATATTTCCATAATTTCCAGTACACTTTTTCCAAAAACTTCATTAGGCTCTATTACTCGGAACTATTAATCCAAAAATAGAGTAACAATGATAACATTTTATTTGTATGAACAAATTTAAAATATATTTTTGTAAAAGGATAAAACATTAAGAAAAAGATTAAGTAACTTAAAGATAAAGTAGTTATTCTGATTATGAAGAATAAATACTTCCTAACGATAACATTTTTTGTTTAATATTTTTAAATTATTTTTTTTATGAGGATCTCCCAGCTCCCTCTATATAGCCATTCGTCCCGCCACTTTATTTAGAATTTATTAAAAAAATAATAATAATACATTTAACTAAAAAAAAAATAAATAGGCCTAGATAATTAAAAGTTAAAAAAAAACATGAATATAATTTAACAAATTAATTTAATGAACAAAACCAAACATTTTCTAGCATTACTACAACAAGCCAACCCCTAATGAAGATTGAAGAACGATGTGGTTACATCTTTGTATAACTCCTTCTTTACATAAATGTTTACATTTCTGGATTAATTATTTGAACAGAACTACAAGTTTTCTGATTTTGGTTTGCAAGCAGCCTATTTAAACAGCAAGGATTTTAATTCTCAAACATTTTTACATTGGTATGTACGGATCAAATAACAAAATATATTTTATGCATTTAAAAAAAGTTTTACGGATAATAATGAATTTTTAAAAATTCAGTAACTAGTTTGTAGTACCAGTATAATTATTAAACTATTTCCAATATGGAGATAAAAATTCCAGTATAATTCACGTATTTCAATTGCCAGTATCAGTAGACACCCTGTATTATATTATTAATTTCAGAATTAATCATTGTTTTTTTCTGGTAGTTTACCTACCTGTATAAACCTGCATTTCAGTAATCCAAAATGGTGCATCAGCAACTAGTTTCAACCATTTAGTTTTTTGGTTGCAAAGATTTTAATTATTTCAATAATAATGGTTTTTATTGTAAAATATTGGTGAATAAAAATGTAGTTTTTCTGTGAACAAACACAGAAAACCTATACCCCCCGCACCTACCTACCTACCTGTACCCTCCTATGACTGCATCTGGTCAGCTAGTTCCATGACAATCAATTGATGTTTAACAAAATAAGAAAGTTACTAACTCCTTGAAGACTGAAGGAATTATTTCATTATTTCATGGAGAAAGAAGTCGAAACTAGTTGCTGAAGCAAAAATCTACATAACTTTCAATGCAGGTATAAAATATACTAACAAAATCAAACTGACTGCCTCGTATCTGATATTCATTACAACATTTTGAACATTTTTTAATCGGAACAAAAACAAAGCATTTTACTTAGACAACCTAAAAAAAGGCCATAAGTGCCATAAATTATGGCAAGGAAACCCTCACAATTATTTGATTAAAATCACAACATATAACTTATTGATTTTCTATATAATGTCCTTAAATCATCTACAACAGAAAAAAAACTTCCAAATAAAGAGTAGCGAAGGCAGGCCCAATCTAGTGATTAGAATTAAATATGTAGATGTCAAAAACAGCTACACACCACAACTGTATCAATTATGTAGTTAATTTTAAAAGTTTTAAAACATAGACAAGGTCAGGAGATAATGTGAATTTCCAAACTAGTGAGAACATCCAAGCAAGGTGTCAAACTATTTGCTAAAAATGTTTGCTAGGTATGACTGGGACTTTAGCGTCGTCCTGTAATCCAGCTACTTGGGATCATGAATTGTGGATAGTTATGAGCGATGGCTTGTGGATGCGATATTCCCTAGTGGGGATTAACGTCTGAACTAGTGAATACTGTTTCATCCATAAAGACCATCCTCATAATTAGACCAATTCGTATATGAGATCAATATTGTGGTTCGGACCCCACGTTAAACTGTAGGTCCCTAGATACCATTGGCTGTTGGGCTATTAATTAACAGTCCTGTCTAAGGAGAATGTCGGCCTTAGTCAGTAACAAGACTACAAGATCGCGCCAAAATCATCCTACACTCATATCCCATTCATATCTACTTCATATCCCATCCAGTGGGTAAAATACCCACTATGTGAGGTCCCTGGCTCAAAATAGTGACATAGTGATATACATACTTATTATTTACGTAATTATAAAATGGGGGGGGGAGGAAGTTATATACAAAATAAATTAATTATTCCCAACAAAAAATAAAAAAATTAGGCTAAGCTACTTAGTTAGCCAAAGCCTATACTAATTTTAAAAATATTTCTCAGTACCACTATGTCTCTTTGGTATACAGTTTCTTAAGGATAAGTAAAAATTGTTTGTAATTCTTACGTGAGAATGGATCTAGCAGAGCCGTGACTCGTCCTTCTCCAAGACATTCCTGAAGGTGAGGTGACAAAAGAAACCCCACTCAAACTAGTTCTCTTCTTTCTGGGATATTTGTCTAGACAGAAACGACTCTGCCTTCTTTCTGACAGGACCTGGGAAATTCCTTTGGCTCGGAACTGTGAAACTAAAAAAATTATAAATTATTTCTTAAGTCTGATTCTTTGTGTGATATTTTAGCATAAAAAATTTTACTTTTTCAACTTACCCGGTTCGGTATTTTTTGCAAGACTGGTCCGAGAACACCGATAAAAAACTCCTCCTATCTTCTTAATACTCAAGTCTTTCCTAAAAAAAGTCAACAAAATTATTTGGCTGTATATAATTGCAAAAATTAACATTTGTAATTGAATTGTAATGGTGTTTGTGAATAAATTTTATACTCATGAATTATGAGAAAGCTAGTAGATCGGTCCTTATAATATCTGTATCAGGGGCAGATACTGAAAGTCCATTTGACACTGAAAGGTGTGTTATTACAGGAACAATAAAGCCTAAACTCTGTTGTTCATTGTTTTACTGTTGATCCTACTGACACCTTGAAAGAACATAACATTCTCATTTTTACTGCCTCAGACTAGAGAACAATAGGTTTTAATCACTCATTTCATACAATAGAAATGCTTTTTTTGCTTCTACTGTTATATTTCTCAATTTTTACATCTAAAGCACATCAAAATAAACTACTTCCTTAAATGTATAACCTTCCACATGTAATGGACTTCTGATTGATTTCAATTTTCTTTTAGGGTGTTAAAAAAGTATTGATAAATCTACTAAAAATAATATAAAAAACTAAACTTATCAGCTATTTCTACCCATTAAGACAAATGCAATGTTTTTTCTGAATTTAACTCTTTCCACTCATATGTCGGGGCAGCCCCGCCCACTGTTTATAGCCACAATGTCGGGCACCAATGTCGGGCCTGACCTGACAAACACTTAAGTGTTTATATTGTATTAATTTGTATGTATATGATTAAATTGTATGTAATTTATACGTTTTTATACATTGTACATGTTACTATATATATTAGTATGTTATTATACATATGTGTGTACATATAAATTTATGTAATGTACATATACATGAATATGTACATATGCTTGTATATGTACATGTGCATAATATCCGTACATGTAAATTATATAATATGTATATCATATGTGCTTATATATTTTTTTTATATAGGCCTTATAATAAGTAAAATATATACTGATTTATATTCCTTATTATATTATCATTTAAAATACCCTATGGAAAAATTACATTTTTATATGTAATATTAGCTGACATATAGTGATTAACATCTAGAATTTTATGATTAAAAAATAAAATGTTACCTAGGGGCATATATAATATTTTTTTTAATTACAAAAAATTTTTCTCAAAATTATATTTTTTTACAACTTATCAACTAGGCCTAATGTGGGATAAAAACACCAAAGTCAGCTTTACAAAATTAAAATACACAAAATATAAATTATTGAGTGAACAGCTGTTTTTTCTGCCTCCAATTAAATACATGTGGATAGGTATAGGTCAGTCGAGAAAATGAGATTGGAAAGAGTTAAAGGAATATGCAAGTTAAACATACCTTGTAAGTCTTCTCCTGGGAGTTTTACATTTGCTCTTGGGGGTCCATTTCAATTTCTTACGTTGCAATAGTTTATCACGAGTTGTAACTCTACCCCCTATTTTCTGACCACATTTGTATCTGCCATTGTTCATGGTTTGTTTTCTTATCAAGCGATATTTTGACTTAATGAATTTTGTCTTGTCCAAGGTGTTTCTGTACTGAGATTTAGTTTGAAAATTTATTGTCTCACTCTTACCTATAAGAGCTGCCTTTGTCAAAGGTTTCCTAGAAATTACATTATTTTTCTTATACTGATATTCATTTTTAGTGTAACCCCAAGAGTCTGATATTTTAACAGGAACATTGATTTTTGAGAACTGATTCCTTCTCAGATGGCTTTGAAACAAACACATAGCAATTTTACTGGCTTGTTGTCTAAGTTCTGTTTTCCTATTATTCACAATATTCTGTGTTTTCACCTTTTCCTCACGTTGTGAAAAAGGCGTTTCTGGTACTTTCCTGATTAACTGGAGGGATTTCCCATTCTTTGACCTTATTTTTGTAACAACTGCAGGTCTTTGCATTTTCAAAATAACAGTATTATCAGTAAAACTTTTTCTTCTCCATTTATGTTTTTCAGACGTCACACACTGTTGACTTTTTGGGTTGAGCTGTTTAATTTTAACCTGTGTAAGACAACTATTGTTGAGTGCCTTTTTGGCAACATTTCGAACCAGCTTAGTCTTCGAAACAAATATAGGTTGTGTAGTGATCTTTGTAGTTGAATCTGTAACCTTTAGACTCAGTTTTCTTTTGCGTACTGGTTTTGTTGCACTCATGGTTGACAGACTTGATCGCCTCATTCTAATTCTTTGAGAGGCAGATTTCTTTGAGACTTGTTTTCCACGTTCCGGACCAACAATAGCACAAAGAGGATACGACAGAGAAGTGAATTTACTAGGAACCTCTTTTCTGTCTAAAAATAGTGAGATGTTCTTAGAATTATCTTGTACACTCAATGTTTGGGGATTGCTGCTGGATGAAGGAAAAACATTAGTATTAACTTTTATTTCAGTTGTTTTATCACCTATGTTTGGTGTTTCACAGCTTTTACGATCATTTACTTTCCTATCAAACTGTGGATTGACAAATATCCTTTTTACTGTTAAGTTTATGTTTTCTGTACTCTTTCTTCTTTTTTGGTCATTTGAAAGTGGTTTGTCCATATTTAAACATACTTTTCTTTTGCGATGCATGATTATAGGCAACTTTTGTTCACTCTTCTCAGTCCCAGAAACTAAATTCTGATCGTAAAATTTATATTCAGCAGAAATGTTTTTTCTTCTTTCAACTTGGGAGGAGGAATTCAAATATCCAGTTTCTAAATTAGATTTTGAGGAAAATTCTGGGTTGACAAATATGTGATGACTTTTGAAATTGGAGGACTTTTTCTCATCTGCATTTAATTTAGTCGTTCCTCTGTTAGATATTGAAGTGACTGTTGGTTTTCGGGATGACACTGGCTTACTTATTTGTTTTTGAATACTATTACTTTTTTGTAATAAGTTGTTTGTTGCATTGTTTGACCTTAATTTCTCATCTTTTAATAAATTCTGAGACGGTTTTGGCACTTCTTTAATACCAATGGCAGTAAAAGATGTTGAATCTGGTTTTCTGAAGTTTGGGTTAATGAAAACTTTAGCAGTCATTTTAAAAGTATCATGGTTTGATACTTTCGCAGGAGCTTTCAGAGTAATTTTGTTATGAACATTATTTAATTTTTTTTTATTCAAAAATATAGAACCTTTATGTATTTCTCTGATTTGGCAGTTTTTAATCTTGTTTTCATTTAATTTTACAGCGTCTGTCGTTTTACTTAGAGTTTGATTGTTCTCATAGTTACTTAAAATACCTGAAAAAACCAAACACAATTAGGCCTACATTGTGACACAAAACAATTTATTCACTTAGTGGCACACTATTTTACATAATTAACTGAACTACCAATAACTTTTTAAAAACCCCTGTGACAATCAAAAGGATGATCCAAGTCCCTGTTTTTGACTCAATGATAATCTGATCAAAACTGAATGCTCATGGTGTTAATTATTGTGGGCGGAATTTTAATTCAACAGTTATTTACTTTCCTGTTCAGCCCAATCAATGACTAAAATTTAATCAATAATTACATTTTATAATAATTTTAAATTTTTATTAATTTTAATTATTAATTTTATTAATAATTAATTTTAAATTTTAAAATAAAATCGATGATTAAAGTGATCCAATAGCTAACTTTTTTATTAAATATCTGACAGTATACTTCTTATGGGGGACCCCCTTTATTTTTTATTTTGCTTTCAGGTATGTATTTCACTTTTCAAAATTTCCCGCCATTTTTCCAATATGGCGGCAAAGTTGGAAATTTCTTATGGAACACACTACATTTTATGAAAAGTACACCCTAGTGTTTTTGAAATCTACATGTCATTTTAAGACTATTTATTCTTAGCCAGTTTTCTCTAAACCTAACGGTTAGGGAGCTAGAGGCAATTAAAGTCCTTTTTAGTTCTATAAGAATAACATGGGACAAACTTTATCTGCCCGTATCTCCAAAACCATTGGTTAAAATAAAAAATGCTCATGAATAAAAATTGCTTAAATTAATATTTTAAGAACATATTTTACATAATAACAAAAAACATTTTTAAAATTTTATTTTTTGTCCGCCATATTGTAAAGTCGGTAATTTATGCATAAATGGTATTTTTTCTGAGTGAAATGTTCTTAAAACATCAAATTCAGATATTTTTACTCTTGGGTGATTTTTATTTTAATCAATAGTTTCGAAGATATAGGGAGACTAAGTTTGCCCCATGTTATTCTTATGGAACTAAAAATGAACTTTAATTGCCTCTAGCTCCCTAACCATTAGGTTTAGAGAAAAATGGCACAGAATAAAAAAGTCTTAAAATCACATGGAAATTTCAAAAACACCATAAAATGTAGGGTGTTCTAAAAGAAATTTTAAAGTTGGCCGCCATATTGGAAAAATGGCGGGAAATTTTGAAAAGTGAAATACATACCTGAAAGCAAAATAAAAAAGTAAAGGGGGTCCCCCCTAAGAGGTAGTATACTGTCAGATATAGAAAAAAAGTTAGCTATTGGATCACTTTAAGAAACTCACTCTGAATACATACATGTTTAATATACAGTACACTCTCGTTCATCGGAACTAATGTGGCGGACGGCCGGTTCGGATATCAAAAATTCCGATGAAGCGAAGTCCGTCGTGAGTCATCATTTCCGCCCGTACGGTGACCTATCATGATTGTATTCACTCTTGTTTTTAAGATAACACAAGAGATTTTATGAAAATAAGGTACTCAAACTTTGAACATGGTAAAAATGAACCTATAATAATAAAATCAACGCTGGAAATAAAGATCCAAAATCGTTATTTTCATATTCCACTCATATTCCAGCAGTCAACTGACTTCCACGTAACACAGGTTCAGTCGCAACGCGAGACAGACTGAATAACAGTTTGAGTAGCGGTCGAAACGGATGTTCACTTCCTGCCCCCTTCCTCTTTCTATTTTTGTGTGAATAATCCACAGCCTCGTAAATCACATAGATGTGTACAGATTATGGAAAACGCCTGATGACGTTTGATGCAAAATGTGATGCTTCACTGTTGTGCGGATAGAACGAATGGAAATTGAAGGCGTTAAAATGAAAAAATTATTTATTTCGTAAGAAAAAAAAATTAATGATATCCAGATTTTCAGTTCCGATGAAGCGGAGTTCCGATGTCGCCGAGTCCGATGAACGAGAGTGTACTGTATAACATATGTACATTACGATATGTGTATAATACATACATATTTGGATATGTAAATGTATATTAGACCTAAAGCCTATACCTTTGTACTTAGAACAAAGCAATGTATGTGCTTATATTCGTGTGTATAGTACATACCCAAATGCCATGTGAGGATATGGCAGCAATTTTAAATTAAAAATTGTTATAATCCCTATAATAACTACATAATAAACATATATTAAGTTATAGGTGTTCTAATTTCAAAAAATATAATAAATTGTTGTTATAAATTAGTGATCTTCGTGTAAATAAAAAACATAACTTCATAAATTCAATTAATTCATAAAAAAAGAAAATATCCAATAGACATTTAACAATGTTTAGTTTGTATTTATGAGTACTGTAATAAAATTATAAATTAATCTTAAAGCTGATAAAAGGATTAACATCATTGTTCATTTTAAAATAGTTTCGATTTCAAACGAACTATTAGGATAAGTTTTGGTACCGGTAAGCCAATAAGAGGTACTAAGGTACTAAATTATTGAATCGTGAGACTGTTTGATTCACAAAATGTTTTGGACTATTTAATAAATTAGGCCCTACTTACATTTCAACTTTGCATACTCCTCCAGCAACTTTTTTCTATCCATTTTATGACCATATGATAAGTTCTCTAAAGCCTGAAAAATAAATAGTATGGTAACAACATTTTCACACACTTTATTTATAAAAATTTTTTCCTCTTACTAAATAATCTAGGCCATATTCAACTGCTACCTCATTGCCTCGCTATTAAACTGTCACCACCTGGAGTGATGGGTGATATGGTAGAAATGGTTTAATACGGTACTAATTCAGAATGGGTATTGCATTCTTAACCATCTCATTTTATACTGATAGGGACTACCAGGTATTCAATCTTAGACCCCTCATCCCTGGTATTACATGATTTTGTGTCCTCTAAGGCTTTTTTAGGCAAAAACCATCGTTCCTAGAAAGGAAAGTGATCTCGAAGACGAGGGCTACCACTCCAAATAAAGTGCAAATCTGTACTGTTAACACTCAGTGTTTGAGAAATAAAATTCCCCTTTTGGAGATTTTATGTGATGAACATGAATTAGATGTATTGTGCGTACAAGAACATTGGATGTTGAGTGATGAAATAGTGTATTACAATAAAATATCCCATCTCAACCTTGCTTCCTACTTTTGCCGCTCATCTCCTTGGGGTGGCGTGGCCCTATTTGTAAGTAACCGTCTGAGTTTTTCTCCCTTAGATTTAAGTGAGTTTTTGGTTGAGATGCAAGGAGAGTTTGCAGCTGTGATTATTAAGGAACTTTCTATTATTATTGTTACCATGTATAGGTCACCGAGTGGTAATATTGCCACATTTTTTAATCTATTGGATAAGTGCCTCAGTTACCTTATCACACTTGGACTTTTTTTGGTGATTGGGACTGAACACAATATAGACTTATTAAAGCCCTCAACTGATGTCCATGACTTCCTGAATCTACTTCGTAGTTTCAATTTGTACTGCAGTGTTATTCTGCCAACTAGAGGGAAAGCATCTCTCGACACTTTTTTAACCAATTTAGACTCTTGGAACTATAATGCGATAGTAAGTCAGGATCACATCGCTGATCATCAGCATGTTTTTCTTAATGTACTTTCCGAACCAAACCCAGATACTGTAGGTAATAAAGGGAATATTTTAAAGACTATCTCTTATAGAGTGTTTAATGACAGTTCTCATGACCTTTTCATGGGGTTTCCCGCAAGCCATGCTAGACAATGGCTTGATTGTATTATGACATTAAGAGCCTCTGATGCTTTTTCATTCTTTTTCAACAAATTTAAAGAAGCTTTTGATTCTTTCTTTCCAATAAAGCTCAGGACAGTCTATACAAGTCGACCTTCAATGAGGTTACCAAGCAGTGCCATAAAGGTGAAGAATTGGTATACACCCGAACTATCTAGGCTAAGAAATAATATCATATCTGTGCATGACCTAGCTTTAGTAAATCCTGATTTGTTACCATTACTTCGTAACTTAAGAAGGGACTATCGTTTTAAGCTTAAAGAGGCTAAGAGAAATGCTAATGCAATGTATATTACTAATGCAGCTAACCCTTGCAAAGCTGCATGGAATCTTATCAGTTCCAGTAAGCTTAGTCGCCCTGCAACTGACACTAGTTTTGCCTCAGCAGACGATTTTGGCCAATTTTTTGTGAGTTCTGTGGATACCATTTTGAATAATGTACCAAAAAGTAACCTAAGCCTTTTTGAAGTTGTAGATAAAGTACCTCTTGCTCAAACTACATTTGAATGGAATCATGTAAGACTAAATGATGTAATTGATTCAGTAGCTAGTTTTAAGCCTTCTGAAAGCAAGGATGTCTATGGCATGTCAACTAACCTCTTAAAGAGAGCAATTCATATAATTGGTCCTATCCTGGTATACATAATTAATGCTTGTTTTTTGGAGGGTGTTTTCCCTCATGAACTTAAATTGGCCAGAACTGTTCCTGTTTATAAAAAAGGTCCAGTAAATGAATTAGCTAGCTATAGGCCTATATCAATAATCCCTGTCATGGCCAAACTGTTTGAATCTGTTATGTTTTGCCAACTTTATGGTTACCTGGAGCGGTGGCACCTTCTAGTCCCGGCCCAATTTGGTTTCCGTAAGTCTAAGACCACAGTACTTGCTGTGGAAGAACTGGTCAGTCATATAATGGGTGCTTTTGAAAGCAAGCAATCTACGTCTGCTACATTGTGTGACTTATCTCGAGCATTTGATTGTGTCCAGCACACAATACTGCTTGAGAAGCTTAGGAGGTATGGTCTAGAGGGTGGCACACTCCAAATGGTTAGGTCCTACCTTGTAAATCGCTTTCAGGTGGTAAGCTGGAACGGGTCAACCTCATGCCGTTCATGTAAAACATGGTGTCCCACAGGGATCCATCTTGGGACCCCTTCTATTCTTGACCTCAATTAATGATCTTTATTATGATGTTAATGGTGGTGTCCTGCTATTTGCAGACGACACAACTTTATTCTCCAGCCATGCCAATATCAATGAAGCCACAGCTGCAACCAGAGAGCTGTTCATTGGAGCCTCTAACTGGTTTTTGAACAACAAATTGTCTCTGAATAACACCAAAACTCAGGAAATTATCTTTAGCCTGTGTAACAATACTGATGTCTGTAACCCTGTCAAGTTATTAGGTTTCACTATGGATTCCAAATTGTCTTGGGAAGCTCATATTGAACAACTGTGTATAAAGTTGAGCCGGGTAGTTTACCTGTTAAGGAGGCTTACCAGTGACCTGCCAGCCAGCTTTGTCAGGCAAGCGTATTTTGCTTTTTTCCAGTGTCACGTGGCCTATGGCACAATTCTCTGGGGTCATTCCTCACACACTCAAAAGCTACTTTTGGTTCAAAAGAAGGCGATCCGAGCCATATCTGGTGCGGGCTGGCTTGATCATTGTAAGCCTCTTTTCGTTGAACATGGTGTTCTCAATGGTAGTGTTCCGGGCGCCTCACCGGGTTTACCGGTGACTAAATTGTCGTCTGCTAAACAATGCAAATGCCTTGTTAGCAGACGACATAGCAGACGAAGTTACCGTTTTGGTGACACCGGTGAGGCGCCCAGAATACTACCACTGTGTATAACCTGTATATTTTACAATGTATCACTGCTGTAAAGCGGAACCTCACATCATTCATATCTGTCGACAGTGTTCACTCTCATGAAACTAGGTCCAGCGGAAAGTTATTTGTTCCTAGAGTTAGATTAGAGAAGTCTAAATTAAGTTTTCCTGTTGCAGGTATTCACTTTTTCAATAAACTGCCAGTGGTAATAAGGAACCTGCCCCTCCCTAAATTCATCCGCTCCATGAAGAAGTGGCTATCCCTTAATCCTTTTTACAATCTTCACGAATTTAACACCGCTAACTTAAAATTTATAGCCCACTAATCATTTCTCAAGCCATTAACCATCTCAGCTTCAACCAGGTAACATTTTCTTTTTTTTCTTCACTCTCTTTTCTTATCCTACTGGCAGAGGTATCTTTAATTTTAATTATTGTTGAAATGGAATGTACATGTATGTATTTAAGTTAAGATGACAATGCCTATTGTACATAATTTGTATTGAACGGCAATAAAAATCTTTGAATCTTTGAATTTTCTAAGATATCGCCATAAAAAAGCATACCTTAGGAAAAGGTATGGTTTCACAGATTTTTATGTTAAAAATAATTAAAAAAAATATATTATGAATTAGGCTCTATGGTAATTAACTATTGTAACTACTTTATGAAAGTAGATGACCAATAACTTATCTAACAATACAAAAATTGTCACCCATACACTACGTTTTAGCAGCAAAATTAGGCTATCTTTAGGTTAAAATCAAAAGGTAACAAGTTTACAGAGGTGCCAAATTTGATCCCATTCCGACTGAACTGGAACAAGATTGGACTGATTCCTTAAATGCCGAGAAACAGTTAAATGAAAAATACACTAGAACTCTAGTAGAAAAAGATTAACTCTAGAACAGTCGAAGGCGAAAACTTGAGTTGAAAAATATACACTTTTGGAGGATCAAATGCGATCCAAAATTTTATGTAAACTAGTGGCTTTTTCGGTGGTTTTTTATTTATGCCCCTCATAAAAAATGAAAATAGTGTAGACCATGGCAGATTACCAGCTCAAAAGTTTCCAGAATATTTATTTTTTATTGATAACTTTTAAGTGAAACCGTTAGCATGGATCATTCTTCTCTAAAGCAATCTTTAAAATCCTGTACTATTAAGATACCCATCTTAAATGCTTAAAGCCTTTTTTGTTCTTAGTTTGAACCCATATCAAACCATAAAAAATAAGTTTAAAAAAATACCGTGGCCATTGATGATGCCCTTTTAATAAAACGTAGAACAGTGGCATTGAAAAAAAAAAAAAATGGAACTGAAGTTCAGCAAAAAATTTGATGTTAATACGTTTTCAACATCATCATCACACACCATCCACTTTGAAACCTTGATTGCCTTGTTTGTAACTAAGTTGGATGAATATTTTCATTTAAGTTACCCTTGCATATATGTACTTTTTTTAGAGATATAAAATTTCATCACAGCAGCTCGAGCAGAAAGTAAGGGCGAGTCGTCGCCCTTCCCTACCCACCTGGACATTCCTATCAAACTCAGTTCGCAAAGAATGCTGGTCGGCGGACTTTGACATCATCACACCGCGACATTATATTCATTGGTTCGCTAATTCGTAAATACACTTTGTGTGCTTGTATTAGGGTGAATGTCACTAAACAATATCATTAAAATAAAATTTAAAACATAATATGTTTATATCCACTTTATAACCTATCTTAAGCCGTGGTCCAACTAGGGTGGTTACCAGCCGCTACTAACCAGCTGCTAGTAAATATTGCCATCAGACAGCGGATCGGAAAGGTTCACATTTAAAGTAACTAGCCGCCAGTACAGTTGCTGCTGAATGATGACTTGAAAACATTGTTTTTGGTCCTTATTCTTCAATTCGTTACAATAACTCATAATAAGCTGTCTTTGGCATTTTAGTTAATGTAGTATGCAGACAAAGCATCCAACAGGCAAGGATAATTTTGGAATAAATCAATAAATGGTATAATCTCTTTGCCCGACCACTTGGTGCTGTCTACCATAATCACTGTTAATCACAAAAAAAGTATAAAATACAGTATAATGAAACTAAACGCTGTAAACCCTGAAACAATGCATAAAACCAACTAGACATATGCTAATTGGCCAGCCGCTTGTGAGCTACTAGGGGTTCACATTGGCTGGTTGACACCAGCGAAGTGATCACGTGACTGCCAGCGGAGGGTACCAGCGCTAAAAAGTTAAACATGACCAGCTTACGATTTTGGCTAGTAAACACTAGCCCGCTGGCATTTACCAGTCGCTAGTTCTGGATCAGACTAGGCTGCTTGCTGGCAATATCACCAGCGGATATTTAGTAGAGGCTGGTAACCAGCCTAGTCGGACCGCGGCTCAAGCCTCTATCTAAAGCCCCTGCCTTAATTAAGTTATGTTGACAATATCAATGTTCCCTTTGTTCATTTTAGCAGTACTTGGTATCAAGAAATGTAAATGTAAGCTATTTAGTCTGCAGCAAAGCTGTAGCCACAAAACAATTTTGGGGGGTTGAGTTCCACGGTTACAGGAAGTAACTTAACTTCCAAACTTTCATTTTAGCAAAATTCATATAATCTAATGTTAAAGTAAGTTAGAAGGATTAGATACCAGTACTCAAAAATCGTTCAAAAAATGATAATTATTTATTATTAAATAAACAAGAAAACACAGAAGTAATTATCGTACAAACTAAATTCTACTTCTTCTTTTCACTTCAAGCATGCTAATTTAAATATCACTGCGAGATATAACAATAACATAGGCCTATCTAAAACAGATTAATCTTCAACTCAATAATCACCACTTTTCAAGCACTTGTTATAAGCATATTTTTCACTCTGTCTTCAGTCTATAGTAATCAGTTGGTTCATAACAAAACGAAAAACTAAGGCATTTTTCGTCGGAGTTTCTGTCTCCCCCTGTGAATGGACTTCAGTGCTATATTCCGCTCACTCGCTCAGAAGGCTTTGACCACAATATACTTACAAATATGCTTACAATAAAAATATACTTACAATAAAAAATATTGTATTGCCTTGTCTTGCCTAATTAAGGAGGTTGTAGCCTATTCTATACTGGAGACAGCACACAATGCTAGCCTAGTGTGATTTGTTGCCGCTGATTTGCTTAGGTTGCACTGAAGTACCAAATTGAATTATCGCCGAAATGAGCGGTCAGCCAAGGGAGTCAAACGAATTGTGAAGCAAGTCTTTTATTTTACATATCAGTCACAATCTTACTTTTACATCAAATATCACAGCAACTCAAGTTAGTTGCAAATAATAACATAACAAATAATTTGAGTCCACTCTTTTACTGCAGAGCTGTCAAAATAATTAACTGTCATAAATTTCATAGAAGTTGCAACAAATCAAAAATGTCAGAAAGTAAAATCCCGTAAACAAGTTATTTTAATTCCGGGAAACTAACTTAATTTTCAAGTCATTAGTAAAACAACAAACACCAACAACTCTAAAATTATTTCCCTTGGTACATTGTAATGAAATAATGGTTTACCTAACCTAAACGAAACAATGGGAATGGAATCAAATCACATTCCTTTATTGTGTGATAACAAACTAAAAAATTAATGGTGTACTGATTCATCGTTCCCAGAGAAGATTCGTCAGCTTGTCACTAGGCCTACCGTTCAAAGAACAACAAAATGGTACTTCAGTGTTACCAACCCAACAAAATTTACCGGCACGCCTTTTCGCCATCAGCAACAAAGCGGTGATCCCTCCAGTAGCACAGAATAAGAATATAACCATAACCTCATTGGTATTGCCAAGTCAAATGAAGATTAGGGCGAGATAAAGCTGTTGATGCAGGAGCAGGCATAATTAAAATATATTTTCACTATTTTTGTTTGACCTACCTTACTGAGTTTTTACGTTGTCGTAAAGTCAATTAAACTGACACAAAACTTTATGAGTCTAATGGTCAATAATATGAAAAACTTCAAACTGCACAAAACACACCTGATTGGCACGAATAAGTTCTGATGAGTGGATTGACAGGCTAAGTTTATGTCAAATTCCAGCTCATTCATTATGGTTCACTCTCTCCCGCGATCCCTATGAAATTGCTTCCGAACAGCTGACTACCGTAACTACGACTTTCGTCATGACTTGAACATTTTAATTAAACAAATAAGTATATTTTTATTTTCTTTGTTTTTAAGTTTATTCCTTACCATCATTTAATTTTTAAACGATCTGTAAAATTTTACACATTTTTTGGGTAGTTTCTTCAAAATTTCAGGGGAGGGGTTTCAACCCCCTGACCCCCCCCCCCCCCTTTGGCTACGGCCTTGGTGAAGTTCGCTTTGTTTTGTTGTGTTGTTTAGCGAGTAGGCCTACTCGTCTTCTGGTGCATAGTGCGTTGTTTGTTTTATTACAACAAATAAGTTTATGTGAATATCAGTATTTTATAAGTTTAGTTTACTAACTGTTTACTAACTTGGCTTGTTGTACTATTATTTATGATATGTCAGAGTACAGTGTTACGTTTATCAAATAGAAATGGATGCTGATGAAGAACAAGGCCAGGCCTATCAGACCCTGTAGGCTTTAGTCAGTCTAACTCATCTGCAAATCCTCAATGAATGCTAAGATATTATTATTGTGTGAATTTTCTTGTTTTTTTAAAGATAATTTTGGACCTTTTCATTCCCTGATTAGTTTAAGGTAAGTTAGCCTAAACCAATAATAACCACTTTTTGGGCGAAACTTCGTTATCCATCCCCACCGTTATTATCGATGTGGAAATTTCGATATTGCGATAATATTGCTATTATATCGATGATACAATTACACAATACGATTACGATTTTATCCCCTGATTTAGTTTCTCGTTCTAATGTAATGAGATAAACCTTTTGGCAATAAAACAAATACCGTATATGTTCAAACAAGTACTGTAACTTAACTGAAAATAACAACAACAGAAAAAGTAAAAATTATAGCTAACTTAATGTAACCTGTAACAAAGAACAACACAAAATAAACTAACCAAGTTTGTTGTGTAGCTGTATCTAAATTCAAAATTCAAATTGTGAGAAGAAGCAGACTTCGTTAGATCTAAAATGGCGTCACACAAATGCTGCCAAATACAAATCAGAAAGGTACTTTTTTTTTTTGCTATTGTATTGAGGGAATATGTTTTGACAATTCCCCAGTCTACAAGGACGGTGGAGAAGACATCGATGGTAAATGGTACGGTATGCATTTTAAATGTTTCCAAACATCATTGATTTTGATGTTATAACTTAAACATTGCTGTCAATTAAAGTGACGGAGGTTTACGGTTACACTGTTAGGTTAGATTATTAACTTATTATGATACATATCTTTTCTCAGTATCGTTGTTGATTCGATTGTTTTCATCGCTCAATTTCAATCGCAATATCGAAATTTCCACATCAATAATAACGGTGGAGACGGATAACGAAGTTTCGCGACTTATTGTTAGGCATAGTGGTTCATTTATGTAAGTTTCAGTATGGTTTTAATTTCTTGACTTCTGAGTGTTTTTTCTGGTTATTCACTACCGTACTAGTCTTTTGTATTCAATTATTATTTAGGCCTAACTAAGGCCTACATATATTTATTCTAGATCTACATAAAATTCTGTCTTTTGAGTCCCCAAACGAAATACTTTTAAAATAGTTCATCGGATGGCTTTTCTGACTTTTTTCTGCATTTTCCTGCTTATTTAAAATCGGATCAAAGTAATTTTTAAATATTCGTAATCAGCTTCGAAATAAGTAGGCACCTATTTTAAGTAGCCTACCCATATACTGGTCTAGCCAATTGTAGACCTATTTGGCCTGGCATCTGAGTGGTTTATTGCGAACAGGTTAGCACTCAACGAATCCAAAACCCAATATCTGACCTTTTCCTTGTCCCGGGATGCTCAGCTGTCCGATCCAGTGAAACTTCTAGGTTTCAACCTTGATCCTAGGCTAATCTGGAGCTCGCATGTAGATGCACTGGTTGTCAGGCTGATTCGGGTGTTGTTTCTTTTTAGGAGGCTGTCCAATGAACTCAAACCCGAGGATGTCAGGACAGCCTACTATGCTTTTTTCCATTCTCTGTTGAGCTACGGCACTAGGCTATGGGGCCACTCTGCTCACCCACATAAAGTTTTGCTGGTCCAGAAAAAAGCAATTAGGGTTCTTTCTAATGCAGGGTATTTGGACCACTGCCGCCCATTGTTCATATGCAACAAAATTCTAACTGTATATAATGTATATATTCTTCAATGTTTATTAGCAATTAAAGACAATATTGACCTGTATGTAACTAATGATGATGTGCATACTCATTTTACGAGGAGTAGCTCCGACATTTTCTTTCCCAGATGCAGACTCTCTAAAACTTTGAATTGCTTTCCTGTTTCAGGTTTTAAGCTTTTCAATTACCGTATCTGGGTCATTCCATATCAAATCAACACACCCATTTAACTTGACCTTCTCAGATTTTGATAAAAATTGGCACAAAGGTTATACTCATATAGACCAAGAAAAATGTCAAATTTTAATTTTTTATCTCAACCAGTTTTTGAGTTACGGCTATTTAAAGTTTTCAAAAAATCGCCCAAAATTGCACTGCGGGCATTTACTAAATTTGTCATAGCTCCTCTCCTAATTGAGCTAGAAACTTGGGAGTTGTGTCAGTTTCTTTTATTTTTAATGCCCTTTCATTTGATATGCAACATGTGGGGGGTTGTGATAGCAAAATTTTTCCCAAAATCGTTACGAATTTTTTGAATTTGAATTCCCAAAAAGTCACATACCCTAATCAAAAAATCCCAAAAAAATCCTTAAAGTAGTTTGCCTTAATACTAAGAAGTATGCAAAGTTTCAAAATGGGATGGAAATGGGAACTTACTGAAAAAAAATGTTTTGTAGGTGAGGTTTTGTAAAAGGATCCGTAAAATTCAGATCAATGCTCAAGTTTGAAAAAAAAACATATTATTAATAAAGGTAATAGATAGTCTTACCTCAAGAATATTAAGTAGTATATTTAGATGTGAAGAAGTCTATGTTTAACTCATTATAATTCATTTTTCATGACTTATGTATCATCATTATAGTTTATGGAAGAGTTCAAAAAAATTTTTTCACTATTAGCCTATTCGACCCTTATTACTTTGTAATAGAGTGTAAACACTAAAGTTAAATAAAAATTCGATGCATTACTGCAATTACATAAATCTGCATATGTTAACATTGTTAGTTTCACTGAAAACTTTTTAACAATGCCTCATTAACTTACTTGCTAATATGTCCTTTTCTGATAGTAGCTAGCTTCTTCCTGTAGGCATAATAGGGCATACAAGGCAGAGTACATCTGTTATAGAAACCCACTGGACATCTGGTTTCCTTGGGTAGCAGAATGAAGGTGATGGTCCACATGGGTGGAGAAAAGTAAATTTAACTTCATCCAAGTCCCCATTTTTGTCCATTACATATCCAAGCTATCATTTTTTATCGTATACTATAGTAACATAACCATTGCAGTCTGCTGTCCTAATTTTGACTGCAGTTTGCGACACATTTACTTTAAAAGATGTGCCTGATTCACAAAAGTATTTGACTGATACTTAATTTTACTCTCAGGAATGAAGGAATGGAATTTTTGAGTACCTTTTATTGTTATTGCCTGATTAAAACGGTCTGCTAAAAACGTTTGTGATTTTGTGTATTCTTCTTGTGTTGAATAATTAAAATTAATCCCAGAAACATTCTCTTTGGCCCATTCATAAAGTTCGAAAGCAGAAAGAATCTGATTCTCATAAGGGCGCTGTAGGCTCGCTTTAGCGGCCAAACGTTTCACAGTCCCACCTAGACCATCGCAATGTCCTTTGCCATGGGCAGTAGCAAAAAAGTGCCATTCAGCTTGAATGTTTAAATCTGGAAGATGGTAACACAGATTAATAATTTTTTTTTTATATTGAGCAGCACATCCATCTGAAAAATAAAATATCTTTTTCGGTGAAGTTTCAAATTTAGTTGTTAGGAACTCAATGAGTTCCTTTTGAGAAATGTATATACTGCAACCGTATTGTGCTCAAGACAGTGTGATATGATGACGAAGTTTGTGTGAGTGACTTAATCATCTGCCTTATAGTAAATGACAAAAAGACGTACTGAAGCATGTGTACTAGCCCAGTGGTAGCTTTGGGCTTCATCTTGGACTACCATACTGTAATGTTCTGAAAAATCCAATGTTACTCTCACATTCGTTCAAGTCTTCTTTCAGTTGGTTCATGAATGATGTTTGTTGTTTTGCGATAAAGTCGTGCTGTACCAGAACTTGTAGTTTTTCACAGAGGATATCAATAAACTCAGCTGAAGGCTTTTCTACAGTTTTTACACCTATCCACTGAAACCCAATGGCAAAACATAAATTTGGCAGCAAGATTTCCCTCAATTGACTTTTCTAAAATATTTCTTATTTCAGTCTCCCCTGGACACTGAGACGTTAATAATGGCCAGATACTTGTATGAATAAGTCTGTCTGGCTGACAAAGGGCTTCCTCTTCCTTTATATTTTTATATGTTCTATCTGCAAGACAGTATTGCCCTGTATTATTGTTGATCTGCTATTCATTCAATTGGCAAAGTTAATCTGTCTTGTGTTATTTCTTAAATTCAAATAAGCTGAAGTGATGATAGAGTGAATTTTAGGACTTAAAGTTTAATTAATTGTAGATTACTAAACCCTTAAAGTACGCCCCAAAACTATATGATTTTCAGTTGCGATAGGGTAGATCATTCAATAACTACAGTATTTTAATTACAGTACACTCTCGTTCATCGGACTCGGCGACATCGGAACTCCGCTTCATCGGAACTGAAAATCTGGATATTATTAATTTTTTTTTCTTACGAAATAAATAATTTTTCCGTTTTAGCGCCTTCAATTTCCATTTATTCTATCCGCACAACAGTGAAGTATCACATTTTGCATCAAAAGTCATCAGGCGTTTTCCATAATCTGTACCCATCGATGTGATTTACGAGACCGTAGAGTATTCGCACAAAAATAGAAAGAGGAAGGGGGCAGGAAGTGAACGCTTCCTCCGCGTCGACCGCTTCCCAAACTGTCAGCCAGTCTGTCTCGCGTCACGACTGCACCTGTGTTACGTGGAAGTCAGTTGACTGCTGGAATATGAGAATAAAGATTTTGGATCTTTATTTCCTGCGTTGTTTTTATTCCTATAGTTCATTGTTACCATGTTCCAAGTTTGAGTGCCTTATTTTCATAAAATCTCTTGTGTTATCTTAAAAACAAGAGGGAATACAATCACGATAGGTCACCGTACGGGCGGAAATGATGACTCATGACCGACTCCGCTTTATCGGAATTTTTTGACATCCGAACCAGCCGTCCGCCACATTAGTTCCGATGAACGAGAGTGTACTGTAATTATAAACTCATTACTGTCCTATCATAATTTTTTAACAATCATGAATAAAAACATTTCCAACTCTACAGAATTTTTCAAATTTTTGTATAAATGCGCATAATGAGAAATACAAATTTTACATTAATTCAAATTTATATAGCCTATAAAAAAAACTACTTTAACCCCTGTTAAGTTGCATATCATATCAAAGGAATTAAAATTAGATTTCAAATGACACCAACTGCAACTCTCTATCTTGTCTAGGAGAGCTGCAATTTAAATTAGACAATAATGTGACTGATTGTAATTCTTAAATTTGCTGAATCACTCACTTCTAATCATTTTTAAAACTGAGATTCCATTTCCATCCCACTTTGAAACTTTGCACACTTCTTAGTATTAAGGCACACTACTTTTATGATTTTTTTGAGATTTTTTGATTTTGTGACTTTTTGGGAATTCAAATTCAAAAATTTCATACCGATTTTGGAAAAAAATTTGTTATCACAGCCCCCCACATGTTGCATATCAAATGAAAGGGCATTAAAAATAAAAGAAACTGACACAACTCCCAAGTTTCTAGCTCAATTAGGAGAGGAGCTATGACAAATTTAGTAAATGCCCGCAGTGCAATTTTGAGCGATTTTTGAAAACTTTAAATAGCCGTAACTCAAAAACAGGTTGAGATAAAAATTAAAATTTGACATTTTTCTTGGTCTATATGAGTATAACCTTTGTGCCAATTTTCATCAAAATATGAGAATGTCAAAAAAAATTTTTATTAAAGTGTGTTGATTTGATATGGAATGACCCATCTGCCTGTTGAGGTTAGGTCTTTGCCAAGATCTAAATTTTCAAGTGTGATTAAGAGCTGGCTCCTCCAGAATCCTTTGTATTGTATAAATCAATACTTTCAACTTGACAAAACACTTATTGTTTTAAAATGTAAGGTAAATGCATGAACTCTGCAATCTGCATGGACGTACACTTGCATGAGCATGCTTTTATATGCATGGACTGAACAATTAATTTAGGTTAAATATTATTTGACGTAGCCTATTGTATATAGGCTATGTACTTAATGGCAAAATAAATGATTTGATCATATAGCCTAACATAAACTAACCTACCCATATAACATAAACTAGGCCTAGGGCCAATCATTTTTACATCAGCATGAAATTTCTGACATTTTGAAAAAAAAAATCTGATGGTCGTAGGCTTAGCTAAATTCAAGATTTACAGTGTAGTGAATGTCAGTGATGAGTCATTCGAGTGGGACCAAGAATGGGGTGGATTCCGTTGGCGCACCAATTTTTTTTTTTTTTTTATTACACCCCCAACAAACCTGAATCTTTAGTGACCCTGGGCCCAGCCCTGAAGCCTTGGTGTTGCAATGATACCAGATGGTGTAATGCCCTAGTAGTACAGGTAGGCCTATTATAATTTAGGGCTGACCAAACTAATCACAATTGTAAATATAAAGGCAATTAGAGATTACATGCCAAAATTATTTTAGTCAAATTCTCCACTTCTTCTAGGCTAGTTAGTGTTGATAGTAAAGGAAACACTGACAAGGCCACTATTGGCATTATTAATCAAGGCTTACCTGAACAAACGAAGCCGTTACCGTATCCATTGTGTTTTCTAAATAAGCCAATGCTTAAATACTTGTAAGACTAAAATTGCAAGTAACTACTTACAGTGTGGATCCAGCAAACTGATAAAAAAGTTCTATCTTCAGAGCAAATGCAAATTTATTAATTTTTAGGGTCTAACACTGCACTCCATACCATACGCTTTATTTGAGTGTTATTGTTACGTGTACGTGACATCAATTGAAATCAAATCAGTTTTGTTGTTTTGTATGTATGACTTTCTGACTTTCATTGGAAAACAGGTTTGCCAACACAGAGACTAAACAACTTTGACTTTGATTAATACTTACCTATATAAAAATCTCTTTAATCCTTAAAGTACTGTAATAAATAGATTCATATTCAGAGTCTTCATTGATCACTAAACACATACAGTGCAATCGAGGGGCTATCTATTTTGCTGACCAGAATAACTCTTGGCTGACTGGGTACTTTCGGTTGGCCAATTCGCTTCAAATTTAGTACATGAGAGCTATAAGTCACGCAGCGTTGCCAATCACTTTTCGTCAAATTACCCTCGGTCCTTGGCAAAATTACCCTCAAATACCCTCAATAGTGTCAAAATACCAAAAAATCACCAAATTTACCCACCATCTAAGTTGTTAGCACACAGGAATGAATAATATAAGTGTATAAGCTGTTTAATTGGTATTAGCTTTCAAGTAATATTAATTACTCCTGTATTAAATCTACTTAGGATTTTAACCTATTCCCGAAAATTCACATATCTGAGTCAAACTTGACACTTTCAGTAAAATTATCCTTTTATTAGAAAAAACGATTACCCTCGAAAATACCCTCGAAGGTCCAAAATACCCTCAAAAAGGGTAATCACCCTCGAATTGGCAACCGTGAAGTCACGCCACATAAGTTGACGAATGGCCAAAAACAGCTGGGTAGGGCGAGGGGAGGAGACGGGGTACTTTTCCAAAAACATCGAGCTTACGTTGCATGCAATTTTTTATAGAACAGCTGATTATCCAATCATTTTAACTGAATAGTAGTGAAAATTCATTCGTCAAATTACGTGGCGAGGATTATACCATGGCCATCTCTAGTAGCCATGTACTAGAGATGGCCGTAGTTATACTCACTATCCTGAACAATTATAAAAAAATAACCAACCCCTATTTTTTTTAATCTAAGGGGTACTTCACTTCAACCAACCCTGCTGACTGGGGAGAAAACTTCACTGACTGGCTTCTTCCGGTTGGCCGATTTGCTTCAAATTTGGCCCTTGAGTGCTACCAACTATCCTAAACAATAATGAAAAATAATCAAATTCAAATTTTTACTCTAACAATAGGAACTTCACTTCAACAAACCCTGCTCACTGGGGAGAAAACTTGACTGACTGGGTACTTCCGGTTATCCGATTCACTTCAAATTTGTTACTTGGGTGCTACCATTGACTTTATATACTAAAGTCAATGGCTTACATTAGTATGTAAAGTCAATGGCTATAAGAAGGTTTGTCATACACACAAGGAGGGACCCTGGAAGCCGCAGAATTGGTGCCCCACCGACAGAGAGGACGTACCAATTGTGACGCTAAAATGACCTAGTTAAATTACCAGAAAATGACATTAAAATATGATTTTAAAAAAACAAATATTTTCAGGGGTGATGTTTTTATTTCACAGTATGCTTAGCAGACACTAAATAGTTCACATTGAAAAATATTGGGAAAATGTGCACCGATTTGCTGGCGCCCGACCCGGCCCTTCACCCGACCCCGGCCCGCCCCCCGGGCCAGCGTGGCGCCCCATCTTGGCCTCCAAGGTGGGGGGGCTATAGCCCCCTTAGCCCCCCCCCATAGATCTGCCACTACCTTATCGAGTAGGCCTACTGTGAGAATAAGTAACAGTCGTTTGATGATGCGAGCCCAGCAATGTTGGCGAAAGGCCTCATCAATCAAATGGTTATTGTGCTTTTTTTGGTTATTGTAGATCAATTTCAAAATTATAATCTATCCCAAATTTATTCTAATGTATACTAAGTACTTTAGGGATGTAAAGTCAATGCATCTGAGTCGACATTAATTTGTCTCTCTTTTTTAAGCAATTGTTTTGTAGTGAATATATAAACTATATTACTCTATTGAGTTTTGGGTTTTTTTTTTTTTAAATACCCCTACTACTGTCTACTGTGGTCTGTGAACGTGAACTGTCATAAATGAAATAATAAATAATACACCACACACACGTTTGTAGGCTTAGGCTAGGCCTTCTGTGTTTGTGAAGTTTTGTGTTGAAACCCAAATGTTTGGACCTTTAAGTTTCCCCTCTCCAGCCAAGGATATTAAACTAATACCATATACAAATTCATCCCTTGTAAGCACTTGTCTGTTATGTGAAAGAAAATTCAACTTAATTTTGCAGCAAGATGAGTTTCTTCAGCACATTTTTAATGTTCACAAGTTAGTAATAGCTGATGTCCCTTTCATTGCTAACCTTGAAAGGTAAGAATAGAATAGAATATGCTTTATTGTCTCTAGGTACATAGTTAGTACAATGGACAAGGTCAAAAATGCAGATAACTTAAAAGCTACTGAGTCATATTATTTTATCAACAATAGGTTGGCATAATAGGAAAACAACTGACCTTACATTTAAATAAAGTTTGATTGGCAGTGAGATGGAAATTTAAAGATAAGAAAATGAAAAAAATTACAATAAATAAAACAATAAAGGCACAGTGAAAACACAAACAAAAAAAAAAATGATCAAGATGTGTCGCTAACTTATTAAAACTGATTTTTCCAACCATAAACCTACATTGACTAAGAAAACTTACTTAAAATGCTGTTTTTTAGGAGACGTCCTAGATATACAAAATGTTACCGTATAGTACAAATGTAATATAAATTTACAATTCGGCTCAATTAATTGAGCCCTACAGTCATGTTGGATCATCGCTTGAAAATGGACGGTTGGTCCAATATGCTGATGATACCATTCTCTGTCTTCGTAAATTCACACATGTAAATTTAGAAACCCAAACATTTTTCAGTTTCAACAACTGCATCCAGTATTTTGAACAGCTGAATCTCAAAACCAATGCATTCAAATCATCGTTCATAAAATTTTGTTTTAGAGAGCGGCTCAATGAATTGAGCCCTACAGTCATGTTGGATGATGAGACTGAAGTTGCGGAAGTAAGCTGTCGATCCTAAATTCCTTAAAATTTACCTTGGTAAAGGTTTAACCTGGGAGGATCACATTGATAGCGTCTGCAAGCGTGTAACCTCAAGTATCTTTGTACTAAGATACCTTTCTAGGTTCTGTTCTACTCAATTGCTTTTAACCCTCCGAGCGTTAATCGTCGATTTTTCGGTCCAGCTTTTCGGCCTCCGAGCGTTTGAGTCGATTTTTCGACCTTTTAAAAAAGTGACGTAACTTTATAGTGAATGACAGAAACGGACCCGTGAACGCTACTGCTGTTACCGGGAGATTCTAAGCTATCCAAAAACACCCATTTCAAATGGCGGGACTTGATTGGTTGTTAGTAATATGCAATGAAACATCCGGTAAAAAACTGTTACCATCTGCTAACTTTGTAAACGAAATGCATATTTTACCAATCTTTTTAAGGTAACGAATGCTTAAAAGTGTTACTAATACCTTTAATTTACATTATTGGAATAAATTAATATGTTTTATCGAGTTTATAAACTCAAACTCAAACCTTCTTTATTCATTATATATACATTTCAGTATACAAGAATGGTGTCAATCTGTTCTTATTTCTAAATAACTTATAAATCAATACAAAACTCTTTTACATGTTATTAAAACACAACGATAAGGTAATTAGGCTAATTTAATAAAAATTCTTCTAAAGAGTATAAGGCCTTATTGACGAGAAATTTTTTCAGTTTTTTCTTAAATTCAGGTCGACTTTTTGCAGATCGTTGAACCTGCATAAGTGGGTTTTTTTCTATACAATTCTAATCTATGGGAATCTAGAGCTATTGCTTCTCGATTTCTGGTATTATAATTGTGGTTATCCCCTAAGAATCTCAAGCTTTTTATTTTGTTATCCAATGACATAATAGTTTCAAATATATAAATTCCGTAAATACTGTCATTATGTTCAGCGATACAAAGTGCTCTTTCACTGAAGTTCTTGGTTTTAGATTTAAAATTATCCTTATAGCTTTTTTCTGTAATTTTAAAATGGTATCAAGGTACTTTTAGAAGTAGATCCATATAATGATATGCCAAAGGAAATTATTGTGTGAATGTAAGCAAAATATATGTTCTTCAGAGAGTTCAAGTCCAAAAATCTTTTTAATCTTGACAATGCAAATATTCCGGACGATATTTTAGAAATCACATTTTCAGCATGTAAATTCCACGAAAGATTCTTATCAATTTGCAACCCTTATAATCATAAATATGAGTAGGAATTAGTGTAATATTCCTAGCTTGGTTTTACATGTGTTCTTATGGGATTAGGGTAAGTACCGTAGGACATATTTGGTTTTATTCAACATACATTTTTTTCAAATACTTCAAACCTTTATAAATTATATATTTTCTTGAACTGCATAAAATTATAAACAAAATGTATATCTTGGAATTTTAATTCAGTGTATCCAAAAATATTTTGGGGGAGAGCAAAGTTATATAGCCTACATAATTTTTTTTGGAATTTTTTAATTTTTAAACTATAGCCTAATTTTGGTAAAAATAAGTAAGGGTAAAAATGTTTGTATTATTAGATAGTTCATTTTATCTACTTTCATATAATATATACATTTATAGTGCTAGGTCATAAAATATATTTTTTACTAATTTTTATTTGAAAGTGTGCAAAACCTTCAAAAAATGCGTAACGCTCCAGGGGTGCTATATGGAACGCTCGGAGGGTTAATGGCTTACTACGGTCTCATCAACGATCCACCCTCACCTTGCATACGGACATTTCATTAGACTTTTCAGACTTTAAAAAAAGCCATGCGGATCATGGCACATTTGAAACAAAGAGAGTCTTGCAAGGGACCAATCAAACAGTTTGGTTTGCTTATTTTATCCTGCCTATATTCTTGAAATATCGGCTTTTTTTCTTTCAAAGTGCGTACCGACACAAGGTTGCGACATACACCTTTATGGTACAAGAGGCAGGGAGAACTACCGAACGGGAAGACACCGTACAATAGTTCACTAACGACTGCCCTCACAGGCAGGTGATCCGATTAATCATTTGCCACGAACCATTGAAAAGGTAGCAAACCCAAACTTGTTCACAACAAGGCTAAAGCGCCTTCTGGTATCTGAAGCCTTTTACTCGGTCGGGGAGTTTTTGAGCCACAGTTGGGAATAACCACACTTGGTCAGGAGCAACTATCATAACACCCTTTTTCTCCCCTCCTATGTTATCTGAGATGAATTCCTGATCAAATCGATATTTGATGTCTGTCAAATGTGTTATTTTATCCTCTTAAGAACACCTGTAGTAGAATTATATTGACGCATTCCATGCAATGTTAAATATTGTAAAAGGAATAAAGAAAGTTATTATTATTATCTATATATTAATACGCAAGCATGTTTCATTTCCTCCTTTTCCTCAGCTCGTGTGCATCGTAGAATAAATTTGCGCATACTGTTAGATAGGTATAGTCCTGTAGATGAGCAGAATCACATTCCAATTCACATCGGACTCCAGGGCTACGCCCCACAGGCTTTCAAAGTTCCAATGTTAATCTTATGGAGAAAGGAGAATTGAATGAATCATGAGACAGCTGTTGTAAAAACAACTGCTAGGAAATTAGGAAGAAAATATGTTTTATTCCTAAAGTGTTTTCAAGCTTCTTGGGTCCAGATCAACTGAAATTTTTATTGAATTTCGATTAGTAGGCGATCTCTAGTTAATATTATTACGGTACTGTTTCAACTGGTTTAACAGCGTTTGCCTGGTCTCATATAACAACCTATTAACATGCTAGCCTTTGAATAAAAAGGAAGTACATTTTATAAGATTGTGATTAGGCCTAGGCCTACTCTAATTTCATAATCTTAACTTTTAAGTCATAAACAAATTTCCCTTACAAAAGTTTATCCTAGCTTGAGTTAAAATCCAAAGTGTGATAAACTTAGACCTGATTTTTTTATGCAATTTTAAAATAAGGTGTTATCAATTAGGTAGTTTAAAATATTATGCAGGCTTTTCATATCATAGGTAGGCTACGGTACCAGGTATTGCTTCATGTCGCCTACACGGTGTTAAAAAACATTGCCCAAACATTCTTACTATACACCCAGTTTGTTAACCTTATCATTAAAATAGTCCAAATTTTATTCTAGATACGTTAGCTATTGGAGGATGAGATTCAAGGACAATCCATTGAAAGAATTCTGCTCAACAGTACTTGTTGATGTTGAGAAAGACAACCAAGTTCTGCCTAACCAGGAATATTTCCTTTTGTCTGATGTGCTGCCCGAAGACAGACATCTTAGACAAGGTCTTCAACAGCAGAGATTGGTAAATATGAGAAACAATAATCTTTTCAACAAAAACTAAAACTTTATTAGGCCTCTACTTATTATCTCATCAATTTCACAGTTTTCAAAACATATATCCCAGTGCATTAAATAACATGGTAAAAAACTGGGCAGAAGTTTAGCCCAGTTCCGAGGAGTTGTTGCTGCTCAGTGAACAATGCTAGTGCTGGCAAGATTTTACGATTTTAAATGTACAAACTTGAAACTCATAAATTATTAAGATGAAATTTGTCAAAATGAGGTATTTTCTCAGGTAAATTATTGCGTTTTAAGCTTTAGTACCAGGTTGATCGAGCTTAAACTCTGTAAAATTATTACTTTCGTTCTCACACAAAGCTCGATCGCTCCGCTCACTCGCCCTCTTTCTTGTTAAGACGAGCTTGTTTGCTTCGCTCACTCGCCAGGCCGAAGGGTGCTGCACTTTGGTATAATTTTCCTAAGCTACATTTTAAAGATGTAACACATTGGTTTATATCCACAGTTATTAGCTGATTTTTGTTCAATTTAAAAATTAATGCACTAGCTCAAACGAGCTCTTCAAAAGTCAGTCCACAACTGTCCACAGGGCCGGATCAATTGCACTGAGGGTGATGACAAACCGATCTTGGCTAGAGGGTGAGGGGAGGAGAAGGTGGACCCTCCTGCGCAATGTGGCCAACTGTAAAAACAAAGTTATGTTCAAGTGCGGCCTGCGATTCCGCGGCACGTTTAGTAGAGGGTTAAGGCCATGCATTCAAAATCGTATTATTCTTTCAGTACCGATAATCAAATGTATGGTAAGTATAAATGTCTGTTCAGGAATGGGCGTTAGAGCAACAAAGGGTGGAAAGAGAAGACAAGAGCTTCTCGCGGGATTGTTTATTTTGCACCAGTCATATCTCCGGGACCAGAGCTCAATACTTGGATCACTTGGCTTCTCAGCATAATCTACAGTTGGGGCATCCACACAATCTGGTGTTCATCGATGAGCTCCTTGATAAACTGCACGACAGAATTGACAGGTAGTGTGCTAGGGCTTAATATTCATTTTTGACTTAGGTTTCACTTGTGTTATCCTCATCATAGAGTGTTTTATGGCATTAATTGAAATTTGTGGATAAATTAGAGGCAATTATTTTCTAGTCCATAATTTTTTATCTACATGTTTACTAGAAATATTTTACAAGTCAGCCTAATTTTTATTTAGCCCACTGATTTATTGATTTTAATAATATCAAGTTAGGTTTACACTTGAGAGATTTTAACTCTCAGAGAGATTGGTACTTGCAGGAGTTTCTCACAGAAGTGTTTAAACACTACAAGCAAATTTTCCGATCACACATGTCTAAACTCGCAATATCCAGCTTTCGGAGGGAATTTGTTACTCTCAGATTGTATTGGCAAACTAACTCTCAGCACCTTTTACACAACGCGTATCACTCACAAAAACTCTCCGAGAGTAAATAACTCTCGCTTGTAAACTTAGCTTAAGATATTTTACATTTTTTCATCACAATCAATGTAAAGTGCCTGTAAGAAGTATGTAAGTCAAATGAGTTAAAAAAATACCCACCTTCTTCATCTTTAATTTTTAAAGAAATAAGTAAATTAAGTAATTTTTATGGCACAATAAAATCCTAATTTATGTTTATGTTATTTTTTCAGGCTTCAATGTTTTTATTGCGAAAAGGTGTTCAAAGATAGAAATGTATTAAAGGAACACATGAGAAAAAAGAGTTGGCACAAGAGAATCAATCCTGAGAATAAAGAATATGACAGGTTTTACATTGTAAATTATCTGGAAGCTGGGAAAACCTGGAAGGTTAGTAGAACTAGTGGCTTATGAAAATAATCCCTACCTGTCTTAAATTGTAAAATTTTTCCATGATCAATTTTTGTGTGTGAAAAGTTTTTAATGCGTGAACTTGCCCAATTAGGACCATACTTAGTAAATCAATAGTAGTTTTCATCACTTTGACAAAAAGTGGCTTTTTCCTCTGCACTGTTGCATTTTATGAGCGAGGCAAAGCGCTCGGAAATTGGGATTAAGAACAAACAGTAATTATAGGAAAACATTTTCAGTCCAAGTGATGATCAATGACGTTCATCACACAGCAAAAATATAAATTTAATAACTAAATTTAAAAATAAATTAACCCATTATAACCTAGTGTTACCATTTGGCAACACAAATACTATGATTGTAATTTCCTACACTCATCTCTCATTCATATTCAGGTTTAAATACCCACTGTGTGAGGTCCCTGTCTCAAAATTGTGATATAATTGTGTGTGTGATATATTATTTCCAGTTTTGGCATAATATGCTGTAGTTTTATTGGCATTTTGGAGTAAAAATATGGTTATCTTGCATATTTCAAGGCCGTAGTGACACACACACAGTACATACAAGGAAAAACAAAAAGTAGCAAAATCAGTGTTGACCAAGGTACAACTGTAAAAGAATCAACTGTCCTGTCAACTTCCACGCAAGCGTGCCACCGTTTATTTTACACGGGCCCTCCCACCAAGGTTGCTACGGATCGGCTAACCTTATTAAGAGTTGCACCACCAGGTCAGGTTTGGACGTAAGGGAATCGAAGGGAATCATAAGGGAAAGCGCTGTTGTAGACATCCTGGCTTACGACTTAGCCAACTGAGCTATCACGTCCGGTAGCCTTGACTCGTGTATTAGGGTTTTGAATGGTGCACGCTCCTAGCGGGGATGATTGTAGGCTGTTAGTGAGTGAGTTTGCTACAAGTGCGCAGCACTAAACTGAACTCTATCTAAAGTAAATAATTAATAATAAGTATTAATAAAAATGTAATTATTTAGTTATGTTTAGTAGTTGACTTCCATCTTAATTTAACCCTCCAAGCGCTAAACATCGCGATCGCGACGCATTTCGGCAACGCGTATAGCGCTATCGTCGCGATCGCAATTCATTTACAAGGGTTTACTACGATCATCACAGATCCGTTGTTTATTGACGAATCGGCATATATTTTATATAGTATTGAAGAGAAAATATCATTCTATCTGAATCCTTTTGGTTCAATACATATTTCAGTGGAAAATCAAAGTTGGCTAACTTGTTTGTCTGCAGCTGATGTTTTTTGGTCGTCTGAAGTACAGCTGCTACATCGCAAATTGTTATGGTTATGTTATCTTTGTTTACTAAGAACATATAAACATAAAATATCAATGGAAAGGTAATAAAATTTTCAACATTTTGGCTATCTCAGATTTTTTTATTTGACTATCTAATTATGCCCTGAAATGGAAAAACCTGAAGACGAGGGTAACAAAAAAAAAACTACCCCTTGATATCTAGAAATTTGGAAAAAAATAAATGGTAAGTAAGATCTAATGAATCATATTTTCTAATAGTAGACATTTTTCTGAACAAATTGATATGCAATATGATATACTTTTCATATCATTAATAACTATTATGCACATTTGCTTAAATGCTTGCGCGAAACTTAAAAAATGGTTAGCACTTAAGGACTAATATACGTAGCACTTGGAGGGTTAAATATTTCTTAAGAACAGCTTATAATATCATATAATTTATGTAAGTCTTATTGGTGCTTGTAACAACAGTCGTAGATAAAATGAGTCATTGAACAGAAACTCTTTGGTTGTTTTCCACAGGAGCAGCAGGGGGCGGACGGACGCGAGGGGTCGCCGGCGGGCGAGGATGCCGAATGGGCGGACTGGTTGGAGGAGGCGGGCGACGATATCGTCTGTCTGCTGTGTCCGCGCGCTGCCGCCACTTGGGACGAGGTCACCCGCCACATGGCTGCAGAGCACAGCCTCAACTATGAGAAGTTAGCCGCTGGACTCGACTTCTACCAACAGGTTGGACATGGAAAATGAATTCACTGTCGGGAATACTTTGAAATGGAACCGATAGGTTTAAACTATTATGTAAATAATAAATACAAGGTTGCCAGCATCTGAGAATTGCGGGAAAATAGGGGATTATGTGTGAATTATACACTCCGGCAAAAACCCATGACATGAATTATGCGTAAATTTTCTGACACCTTCTTGAATAAAAAAAATCTCTGTTAAGTTAAAATAACATAAGTTTTTACGTTGTGTTTTGTATTGTGGTTATTGTTTAATCTCTTAGCGACTGAGCAGAACCGAGAATGGTAGCAAGCATAGATTGCCATAGGAACAAGATATCGTCAGTCGTAGACTCAAATACTGGCCATAAGAATGAGAAATAAATTTATATTTGTCGATTTATTTGAAAAATACACAACTAGGACACAATGTTCATTGATCAAAATACAAATTTGCAGAAATGATAAAAAGAACTTCTAATTTGACAGTCTCTTCGGTATAAAGTTCAATCTAGGCAGTAGTCGTAAATCTTGGTGTTCCACATCTGGTTCATAAGGTCATTAGTTGGTAAAAGGTTCAATCCAGGCAGCAGTCGTAAATCTTGGTGTTCCACATCCGGTAATCCATAAGGGAGCAAACAAAATAAAATTCAGGGAGGCATCATAGTTAACAAAAATTTGAGGTGTCCTTTGATAAATATACCACAGAAATTTTTCTTGGGTGGACAATGGTCACTTTCGCTAAAAATTTTACCACATGGAACAAACTCACTTATCTAAGACTCGCTGAAAATTTGAATTAACGAATAGTTCTGTTTGTTTTCATTTATAAGTGATAACGTTACAGTGTTTCAAGTATTTACTGTAAATTAAAATGTCAACTTGGAGTACAAACAATTTTGGTGTCTGAGAATTTAGATACTAATGAAATATTTTATTTGTTACCTGGGTTACAACAACAATACTTTGATCAGAAGTTATAATACAACTGTCATGAAGACATGAAAAAATAACTGCATAAGTAGATAAGATCCCTAGGAAAAAACATTTGTAGTTCCCTCTAACTACAGTACACTCTCGTTCATCGGAACTAATGTGGCGGACGGCCGATTCGGATGTCAAAAAATTCCGATGAAGCAGAGTCCGTCGTGAGTCATCATTTCCGCCCGTACAATGACCTATCGTAATAGTATTCACTCTTGTTTTTAAGATAACAAGATATTTTATGAAAATAAGGCACTCAAACTTTGAACATGGTAACAATGAACCTATAGGGATAAAAACAACGCAGGAAATAAAGATCCAAAATCTTTATTCTCATATTCCAGCAGTCAACTGACTTCCACGTAACACAGGTGCAGTCGCGACGCGAGACAGACTGAATGACAGTTTGGGAAGCGGTCGAAGCGGATGTATTGTTCACTTCCTGCCCCCTTCCTCTTTCTATTTTTCTGCGAATACTCCACGGCCTCGTAAATCACATCAATGGGTACAGATTATGGAAAACGGCTGATGACTTTTGATGCAAAATGTGATACTTCACTGTTGTGCGGATAGAACGAATGGAAATTGAAGGCATTAAAACAGAAAAATTATTAATTCCGTATGAAAAAAAAATAATAATGTCCAGATTTTCAGTTCCGATGAAGCGGAGTTCCGATGTCACCGAGTCCGATGAACGAGAGTGTACTGTACTTTGCTTCTTAAAGAGTTACATAACATAAGTACAAGAGTACAAGAGTACATGTGAAAAATCCTTACTGGAGACACAATTTTTACTTTCTCCCCCTATACCATATTATATGGAGAAAGTATTGTTTTCGTCAAAATTTTCAAATTTGAGTTGTTGGTGGATTTATCCATTTTGGTTCCCCCTCCAAAAAAGTGGTTTTCGGAGTGATGTATGTGTGTGTGTGTCTGGATTTATACAGAGCTAGAGAATGCCCCAATGGTCCGATTTTGGTGAAATTTGGTACGTAGGTCCAAACCCACAATAATTCCAGGCGTTTTTTTTCATTTTTTTGAATTTTTTATTTTTAAGGGTAGTTTACCCCCAAAAACCCTCAAAAATCGTCAAAAATCAAAATGTCTCAAAAACGGCTCTAACGATTTTGATTAAAATTTTGTGGTTTATTAAGCTTATAATGGTGAATAAAATGACACCACCCGCATCTCCGAGAAAATGCGCGTTCAAAAGTTATGGAGTCAAAAGTGTTTCAAAAATCAATTTTTTGAAATTTCAAAATAGCTGCTGCCTCGAAATAAATTTTACTTATCACCATTAAATCAAGCTCAAAAAAACTAAATAATCCAGTATTTTGAATTATTGCTCTACATCAAGTGGTTGCGGAGAAAATTAAATTTTTCGTTTAGCAGTAAACGCAGTACGTTGTTAAAAGTCACAGACGCGCGTGGGGTCAAACGAGCGCTGCTCAGCTGGTAGCTATCTGACTGAGTCATCAAGACATTAATGTTTGGAGCTTTTAACACCTTTTTTATATTGTTGGGAGAAAGTATGTGTCAGTTAACTGATACCATTTATTAAGTTATGTAGCACCACTTTCAATGTTATTTTGTAGATTAAATAATTTGATATTCTTTCTACTTTTACTTTACATTCCAATCGGATTTATGGTTTAGGCTTATATTGTTATAAAGGGCTTCAACATTTTTGTATCTTTTTTTATTCTAAGGGGTTTAAACATTGTAATCAAAGTGATTTTTAATCCAATCCTAGTCAACCATACATTAATTTAGATTACTAAATTCCACAGAGTAATAATAACTTACACATGTAAAAATATTTGATAAAACTTATAGCCTATTCTTAAAAAATGCCCAATTAAGTTTGAACATTTTTTTTAAGCAGAACACTTAATTTTAAGTCATTTTTACCGAAACATCCATAGGAATGTGAAATGTTTGGAAATTCTTTCCCAACATAAAAACAGCTCTGAAAAGTAAATATATGTATATTTATATATAGTACCTACCTTTTGAAAAAAGTTAAAACACCGCAAAAGTTACATCTATTATAAAAAAAAAAAAAAAAAAAAAAAAAAAAAACTAAACACAAACTACCAGAAAAAATACAATTATTTGTAAAGTAAAATTTATTTTTTCACTTAATACTTTTTATTTCGGTAACAAATTGTTGTAGGAAGTTTATATTTGGCAAAGACCTTTATAATACCAATTTGGCCATTTCCTCAAAAAATTTTCAAAATGAAAATTTTTAAAATGGCAGCTATTTTAAAATGTTTAACTAAAATATCCTAAAACTGGTAAATGTTATCAAAATTTTACAAGGCACAAAAGTTGACAAATTTAACTATCTAACCAAAGATCTTTATCAAGTTTGTATGGATTTGACAACAAGCAACAGAGTTGTGTTTTTTCTGCAGATAAATATTAATTTTACATAAAGTAATACAAATTAAATTTATTTTAATAGAAAAATCACTTTAACTCCATTATTTTTTTTAGATCCTTACAAACTTGGTATCATTGGTTGGATAATTACACTTTTCAAATATTTTGTTTCTTGTACAATTTCGATAAAATTTACCGGTTTTAAGATGATATAAAAAATTAAAATAGCCTCCATAGTAAAAATTCACATCAGAGAAAAATAATTTTTTTTTTAAAAGGTCGGTGGTATTATTAAAGTTCATGTCAAATATGAACTTCCTACAACAATCCGTCAACGAAATAAAAATTATTAAAAGAAAAATTAAATGGCCAATATATGGGTGGATATGCATCTTAAGATATGCCTTAAAACAATATTTTTTACTTATTTTGACCCAATTGACCATATTATGAAGTTTGGTGATGGACTTTAAAGATACCCTTTATAGTAGAAGAAATGGTCTAATGTCATGTAGTTTATTTCCTGTGTCTGTTTGTCCAGGACATGGAGGGGGAGCCTCTAGATTGATATCCAGATTGAAATTCTTCAAAAAGTCAACAATTACAAATATCTGGGGGTTGTTTTTGATATCAGAATCTCATGGTCTGAATACGCCAAGTAGGCCTACATAAATAGCAAGCTGCGGAATTGCATTTACATGTTCAGATCTTAGAAAACTTTTAATTCAAGGAAAAATTATGTTAAAATGTGTATTTTATTCTATAAACAGCTTTACTAACTGCAGTGTAAAAACATAGTGTAAAATACTACAATGAAAAATACCTTACATGATTATGAATCTAAAGTAAGATTTGTACAATCTCACCCGATTTCGCATGACTACAACTCGTCTCCCCTCCACACATTCCAAAGTGATTTGTATGGGACAGTGTCGTCCCCCGCAACTTCCGATCCCATACAAACTTGAACACTCAGTATTATTTTCATACCTATCAATAAAGTTTTCTGAAAGTCGTGCCAGAGTATACAGTATCGCGATACAAGGCCATATCGCACATCATCACCATAGCAGAGCACAGTCAATTAGCTAGTTTACATTAGATCTCGGATAACAGTTTTGTTATTGACGCAGGTGAAGCTAGTGAACTACATCCGGCGGCAAGTGCACCGGCTGGCGTGCATCATCTGTGATGAGCAGGCGAACAGCCACGAGCGGCTGCTGGAGCACATGACACAGGCGGGCCACCTGACGCTGCCCCACTGCCTCCTGTGGGACCAGCCCGAGTGAGTACACCACTCCACCGCAGTGTCACAGAAAGCTCGGCTGCGTCTTATCAACAGCGTTTGAATGATCAACAGAGTCAGAAAGATCAGAAAACACAAATCCATTCGAATCTTTTTTGAACCAAAAAAGCATTCCCGTCCATCCCTGGAGGCATCTTTCTCGGCCGGAATATCTGGCGACCATCAGAGGTTATACTAGAGGGTTTGAGACTACTGTACCCAATATAATTATAAAGATCTCCTCTGCCAAAGTACCCATGGGACTACTGCAAATGATTTGACAATCGCAAGGGAAGATGGAGATTCAACCAATTATAGTTCTCTAGATTAACTTCTGAAGAATTGCCTGTCACAAGACCCAAAAATATGTGACAAAATAAAAAGAAAAATTCACAACGTTCGTTCATGTAATTCACAAAATTCATGACATTTATAAATGAGCAGTTTTTTTATCAATTGAAAAGTAGAAATTATTTTTAAGCAAGTAAATTAACTTTTTATTGTAAATCAAAATCTGAAGAAGTATCAAAATTTTTATAGGTCAAACTTTGGCAGGTCCAATTACTGTACTTTAAAGTAAAAATGCAGTTCAGTCTTGCTTAATTTTAAGTAATGCACCTTATTACCAAAATTAATTTAGAATATTAATTTTGTTATAGATACTACTTCCCAACCTATGAAAACGATCTCTTCCTTTGCCAAATCGAAGATTCTAAAGATGCAGAGGAAGAGGAATTAAAAGAAAAAATGTAAGTATTTTAAATATTATTTTATTATTATTGGGCTAAAAACCCGTTTTTATTGAAAAAGAACTTCATTGAACGGGCCTTGATGACTAACGCAAGTTTTGGGTCTTGTATTTCTTTTAATGTTTTGAAATGTTTGTTTTGTCTATAATGACCAAAGCACTTACACGTTTCAAGTGTTGTGAATATTTCGTAATGTTGCAATAATGTTTTAGTTTTATTCTCATGTATAAATCTTTATTAATTTTGAAAAATTTAACCTAAGGACAAAACTACATAAATATAGTAGACTCCCTCTTAACCGGTCACCTTAAGACTAGACAGTGGCTGGCCATATAACGAATTGGCCGGTTAAAATGTTAAACCCTAAAAAACTTTAAATTTTAGTTCTCAATATCCGGAATAAGATGAAAAATAACACTAAATACAGGGTGTTGCTCTGAAAGATAAACAACATTCCTGGCAAAACAAGACCGGTTAAAGCAATGTTATAAAAGAATGCCAGGATTTTTAACTACCACTATTGAAAAAGTTTTGAAGATATTAAAAAAATTAATACCTCAAATCGAAGTGGAAAAAATTATAGTTTTTTCATACCTTAGTACGATTAATTTGAGTTCCATTGGTTGCTCTGCAGACATAAAAGCGATATTCAATTCCTTGCCAAGTATTTTACAGCATCTCTGGTGTTTAGAGTCGTGATCGCTATTGAAATTCCCTCATGCAGATGTCTCAAGCTATCATATTAATCAAGTAAACAAAACTTGTTTAAACCTCAGATTAACATTTAAATTGTTTAGTTCTCTTGAAAAGTCTTTCATAAATGCAGGTTAAAAATCCCGGCATTCTTTTATAAACACCCTATACACGAAATATTGCCTACCTACTCACTGCCTAAACTTGTTTTACCAGTGTAGTAACAAAAACAAATTACATCTAAACATAGACTGATAAGACAAAAAAATGGTATTTTGATCAACTGGAATGATAAACCATTGATGAGGTAAACAGACGTATTCACTTCCAATTTCGTGCACTTCCGCTCAGGAAGTTCCCATGAATTGTTCTCTGGAACTAATGGCAATATGACGTGAAATCGACAAAACAACATTTCTGGTGAAACAAAACCAATTAAAGCAATGTTAAAAAAATAACTGGTTAAAAGGAAGTTGGTTTTTGTGACAAGGTAGGCCGGGTTAAGAGGAAGTCAACTGTACTAGGGATTAGCTTATTCGTGTGAAACAATGAGCAATTTCAAGTAAAAGACGATATTTTAGCGCAGTGTCCAAGAAACCAGATAGCATTAAAAAGAAAGTAAAATAATAACAAAGACACAATTAAAAATTTGATTTATTGATTACAAACTTGCGCACAAATAAAAAAACCGCTGAAAAAAGTTTGGCCTCTAACTTGTGAATTTGCCCAATCGCTCATGATTTTTAATAGGGGTGTGCGAATAGTGATTTTTCTGGTCGAGCCGAGCTGAACCGAGCTGGTAATAAAATACTCGAGTTTCGAGCCGAGCCAAGCCCAGACAGCCAAAAAAAAAAATCCCATAAAAATACCAGGTTTAATCTGCCCAAAAGGCCAGTTTTTTGCCCATTAAAAATGAAAAAAGTAAAACGTGAAACTAACAAGTTTTAATTAGGGATATGAGCATTTCCCGGTAAATTATAAATTCATTATTTTTTAGCCACCAAACTATAATGGAATGAGTAAACAGCTCTTCCAGTTGACTAAACATTGATACTGAAATGATCTCTCTTTCTTTATTGTTAGGAATCCGGCAGCCTGGCACTGGGATGGGATCACAACAAACAAACAAAACCCCCACCTGTTTTGGTTTCTATTTTTAGAACATCCTTTCGAGGGTGCAGTGTGAGTGTGTGTGCGTGGGTGCGTGTGTTGTCTCCACCAGTCAAGGTCATTACTGCAGTCCTATTGCGTCGTAAACAAACCCCGCCCCGCACCATCCTGCCATCTTACCTCCCTAACCCTGTTTACGATCACACAGCTCGATTATAAATTGCCGTGTGTCTCTGTTTTTTCCATTAATTAATAAATCAAATAATTTTTAGTACAGAGTTTTCTTCTTAACTCCTTTTTTTGGGCGGAATTGTTGCTTCTGTAATCATTTTCAGTTCGACCACTCGAATAGTTTGGCATAACCTCGAGCCGAGCCGAATAGTGCTAGTATTCGACAACAACTATTCGATCACTCGAGTACTCGCACACCCCTAATTATTATTTATTTATTTATTTCCAACGGATCAACCATTTTGTACTGAGTATTGCAATGTCAAGTACATGTATAAAATGTTTCACAGCCATTATCAGATGCAGACGGACAAGAATTTTAATCACATTGAAATAATAAATAATATTATAACCATAAAAAAATTAATAATTTAAGATTGTGCAATAATAATTCGTGCAACAACAAAATAATAATTCATATTAAATAGCAATATATTTTTATTGGCAAGCAATTGATGAAAAAGAATTAGCCGAAGGCAAAAATGTGTTAAGTAAATATTACAATTATAAATAACTAGTATATGTGTTGCTCGAAATCGAGCAATCTATATATTAATACGCAAGCATGTTTCATTTCCTCCTTTTTTCTCAGCTCGTGTGCATCATAGAATAAATCCGCGCATACCGTTAGAAAGGTATAGTCCTGTAGATGAGCAGAATCACATTCTAATTCTCATCGGACTCCAGGGCTACGCCCCACAGGCTTTCAAAGTTCCAATGTCAATCTTATGGAGAAAGGAGAATTGAATGAATTATTAGACAGCTGTTGTAAAAACAAATGCTAGCAAATTAGGAAGAACAGATGTTTTAGTTCTGAAATGTTTTTAAGCTTCTTGGGTCAAATTCAAATTTTGATCGAATTTCGATCAGGAGGCGATCTCTAGTTTATTTTAATACAATACATATTTTACTTTGAGCTCTAAACCAATGACATCCAACCAATCCAATATTGTGAATATCTTTAAAGGCCAAAATCTACTCGTATTTACAGCTGATTATTAACAGATGTTTAAAATGCTTTATTCAATCCCAATGTTATATAAATGGGAAATTTTGAGATTTCAATGGTGGATAGGGCCTTTATTTTCATTCCGATTTTCATCAGTTTTTGGCGGAAACAACTACAGACCAAGCCCTATCCAACGACACCAAAAACTTGAAAATCGGTTAAAAATTGTAGGAGGAGTTCTCAAGACAAAAAAACCCTTAGCGTATTAAATAAGTATAGATTAGTAACATGGGGTCATCCATAAATTAAATCATCTGAAAATAGGGGGGGGGGGGGAGGGTCCAGATTGAAAATGATGGTAAGGTGATGTGCAAGGGGAGGGGTTGGCTTTGATATGACGTCATTTTAAATATGAAGTTTTATATCAAATTTTAACAGTAAAACAATGATAAATTCTAACACAACTAAACTATTATAAAATAATTATCTATAAAGTACATTATACTATTTTAAGGCGTTGTTGTTTATTTTTCCATTGAGAAAGTCATTTTGGCTTTATTTCTAAAGGTAAATTCAGATTGAATTGGTCAATTTTTTTAGTGTATCATGTAGCGTTTAAAAAACATTATTTTTGCTTAAAATGGAGGTTTTTTTATAAATTACGTCATTTTTCCGAGAGGGGGGGGGGCCAGACAAATTATGATCGTAGAATGATTTTAGGGAGGGGGGGGGGTCCAAAAATTTCCAAAAAGTGATTACGTAATTTATGGACGGCCTCCATGCAGTACAATAACGTGCTACAAAAATATTTAAGAGGCATATAAATAACAATATAAATTCATTAACAAGCTAAATATAATTATGCTAAGGTAGCTTAAAATTAATTGTAATATATCATTATATCAAAATAATTGTATGCTTATCTTTCAGGGTCTCCAAACACTTGGATGAAAATAAAGAGCTGATAGAACAGTTCCAGAAGTTGATTTGTGATTCATGATCAATACAAAACTTTTGCTGAACTTCAAATAAGATCTGCCAAATATTCTGGAACTTGGGAGACCGGAACAAGATGTCTTATTACTTATAGGGTACAGTAACAAGTTTTGCTTCACAATTCTAAAAGTGTTGCCTACTTTTAAAAAGTATAGTAGGGGTGGGCGAGTACTCGAGTTTCGAGTAGTGGCTCGGGTAATTAGTCCTACTCGAACTCGAGTCGAGTAGTTGCAAATACTCGAGAATCGAGTCGAGTACAGCCCGTTGCACGAGACGTGAGACAGTCCGCGCATGGGGGAGGGGAACAAGAGGGCTGGGAGGGGTATGGAGTAGGAGTGGTAGGGGCAGCCAACTGTGTACTAGCCTGGCTGCGCACATTCGCCAAATTGTCCTAGCTTTGATTTCCATAACGTATAACCATTAAACATGTTAGAAAACCACAAAGTAATAATACAATACAGCTGAACCATAATTAAGAATAACGATAAACAGTTATTGATATTCAGTTGATTCAAATTCAATGTTTCACTGACTATTATTGAGTCAATGTTTTTAGGATGTTTTTAGCGAACGGCAACTGACAAGAGCTAACAGCTGACTGACGGTGCTGCACTCTAGCGGCGAGTGGGCGCGCATGCGCAATTGCCTCTTTTGCTCCCGCGCATCTGGTACACTGTCTCACGTCTCATGCAACCAACTGTAGTCGTCGTCGTCACTCCCGGCGGCGTGCGCCCGCAGCCGTGACAATAGTTGTTTACGTCTGGCGGCCGGCGATCTCCCTAACGAGCACAAAAAACACGGCCGGCCGCCGAGACGATCTATTGTTCAGCTTATCTATTGTTCGACGCCCGGCAGTAATTTATTCAAGAGGGGTGTTTTTGGCTCCTAGTACCAAATGCTACTTTCTGAACCAGTTGTCGTAGAAAACTAAGAGATGGCTCTTTTAATTCGTCTAATTCTTACAAATTAAACAAAACATCAACCAAAGTTGTGTGACTTTCCAAAAGGAAAGTGGCAAAGTGTTGTTAAATAAATCAATCTTTAATTGAATTACTATTTTATAATGTTAAAAGTATTTCATTATAATTAATATAATTTTTGAATGAAAAACTTCAAATCCCATTAAATATATATTTTTTCACTAAACATTACAAATATATTTATTAGATTTTGAGGTTCATAACTTAAAACCTTCATTGTTTTTTATTGATTTTTTCATCATACATTCCTTTTTTAATATAGCAAAAATAGCTAAATGAATACATAGAAATAAAAATAAAAATAATTAGGTCTAGTAGTGTATAGTTTCAAAGTTCAATTTTTATGATAATCTCTAAGTAAGAACCTGTCTCAGTTAAATCAATAAGTAAAAAAAGAACATTTCTTGGGGTTATAAATGGCGTTGGTTTGTTGAACCACTTCATTCCTTAGTGTTAATATTTATTATAATTTCAATTTCTTGTTTTTTTTTTTTTGTTTTTTTTTTTTGTTATTTTTTAACTGAGCAGGCCTTAGGCCTATTTATGTAATACAGTTTTGTTTTCTTTACAATTTTTCCATTTTTTTTTAAATCTACATTTTGATGTACATAATTTTTCTGTTAATTCTTTGTACAAAACGTTTAATATTTCATTCAACAAAACTTTTATAAAATTTTAATGGACATTTTTTTATGTATATTGTTTAGTGATTTGATTTTAATTTTTTTGGTTACAAGAAAATTTGTACTGTATCCTTATCTTATTGTATACTGCAAATATAAAAATTAGATATTTAAAATCTTTTCAACTAAAGGAGGTTCATTGTAACTTATACAAAAATAAGTGGAACAGTTTGGAAACAGAACCAGTTGATATTTAACATTCATTTTTCTTTATACGACACTCAGATAAAAGTCAAAACGAATATTTCCTGATAGCTTCGAGGAGAGCAATCCCGTCCCGAAATTGGACGGGAAATAAAAATTCCCGTCCCGAACTAAAAATCCATTCCCGTCCATCCCTAATTTTGCTGTTGATGAAATTTTTTACTTAAGCCTAATTCTCAGAAATTGATTTGTACTACACATTGTAAGAGGAAAACTGTAAATAAATATACTTACTTTTATATCAACTTTTATCTAAGTAGTTCTTATTGTCGTACCCTAATTTGATGTTATCTTTCAGTGTTCTCATGCATAAAGATGAATTTAATAATACTTTTACTTTTATTATTTAATATCATTTTTAAAAACTCATTTTAAACTTTTTCACACTACTACTCGACTTGACTCGATACCCGAGTAGTTGATGCAATACTCGACTCGACTCGACTCGAATCGTAAAACCACTACTCGCCCACCCCTAAAGTATAGCAATGTGTTTTTATTTACAGTACGAACCTCGCTTAACCTACTCTTATATTACTGGGTTAGTATAAAATCAAACGAATCGTTATAGAGTTTAATATTCAGATTTAGAGCTGTATATTATTTATTGTTTGTAATATTTTTTACATGGGAATACTTAAAGACTTATTTTACATACTGATAAAAACATTCTGAATCACTTTAAAATTAATTTCGACCATCTTAAAACCCCATAAAACCATGTTCCCTTAACCTGATCATGCTGGTTTGCAATCTCATGTAAATAGATGTGGTCTTACACCTCCATACCAAATTTCATCAAAATCGGATGTTCTTTTCAAAAGTTATTGGTACCATGGTTTATGGTAATGGTTTATGAAATTGAACGAATGATGTTTTTGGCTTCTGGGGACATCAAAATGAAAAATTAACATGGTCTTACCATGGCTACTACAATAATAGTGTATTCCCTATAAGGAAATTCTCTAAAACTTACTAAAAATAAAAATATTGGTGCTAAATAATAAAATTTAGGTATAAGTCACGCCACATAAGTTGACGAATGGCTAAAAACAGCTGGGTTGGGCGAGGGGAGGAGAGGGCTACTTTTCCAAAAATATCAAGCTTACGTTAAATGCAATTTTTTATAGAACAGCTGATTATCCAATCATTTTAACTGAATAGTAGTGAAAATTCATTTGTCAAGTTACGTGGCGAGGGTTTTATATATATATATACACCTAAATGACCTTGTAATTATAAAATGTTCACTAAAATGAGAAGAAATCACAAATATGGTAGCTAACATCAATGGTTTTCAGATTTAAATTTCAACATTTTTTATACGGTCTATTTTTGGGCTGTCCGCTTTGACAGTACACTTTTCCTTTGAAGAAATTTGTTATTTAATTTCATATTTCTAAAAAAAAACTGAAATAACAAAAAAATAAAATGATAACTGAAACACTGTTTTCACTACTAAATGAAACCCTGTTGTGAGAGCGTTTTCGGAAGAATGCAAACCGAACCTCTGGGTTTCTGAGACGGGCACGGTTTTTTCAGATCAGCTTTCAAGGTCACGACATCAAACCAAACTGAACAAACAATATATCATCAAGTAGAAGGAGGAAGGTATTGGGAAGGGTGGGCTATGTCATGTAACCAGTGTTGGCAATATGTGTTTGTGAAAATTCACGTGGGCCTGTCAGGCTGGGGTTTCAATAAAAGTGTCTAAGTTAAATGTTTAATTTTCTATATAAAAACATGTTATATTTATTAAAATGTATTCTGTTTTTCATGTGTTTGTTACGTAAAATATATAATTTGTCTAGGATAGTTCCTTTGCTTTAGTATTTCTTGCTTACTAAGACCATAAGTATTTTTCTACATTGTTATTTATTAATATTTTTCTTAACAGTCTTAGGGATGTAAATTCAAAACCGTGTTGACAACTTATGTCAAATCTTACACAATCTTACCTTGTTAACATGTGCTCGCTATTTTGTGTTCTATAGTTTATCATAACTGTAAAAATATCATAAAAATTCAAGTCATTGCTTTTTATGTTTTGTTTATTGGTTAACTGTTTGGTAAAACTAGAGTAACTAAGGCTGATTTACACTGCCAGCTAGCATTCCAGTGGAGGTTTCCAGTCACTGGATGCCAGCAACTAGAGCCGTGTAAACAGGCGAGGCCAGTCACTGGAGAGGCCAGTTAGACACTGTCACGCCAGTAGCTGGAAGCGCCAGCAGAACTATAATTTTAAGACTGGCACCAGTTTACTGACATTTTGTAAACCGACATGTATTTTAACAGCTAATTGTTATATTATTATACACAAAATAAACACCTACAATATTCCAGTGGCTGGCAATGTGTAAACAGACACATTGTCGAAGGGTCAGTTCGCTGGCATTCCAGTCACGGCTTGCCAGTGTCTTTTCAATCAAATCTCAAGTGGCATGCCAGCCACTGGCAGCGTATAAATCAGCCTTAAAAAATACCTAAAATTATACTGGTAAATATCGTAAAAAACCATTATAAATGTCCTGAAATATTTTGTAAATGTCCTTAAATGTACGGGAGCCGTCCAGAAGTTTTTGTGTAAAATTCCTGTTTTGTACAAAGTTATTGACTACCGCCTTCAAATCGACGGTAAGTTGAAACATCTATCTGTATTCATGATCAACCTTCTCAGTGAAATTCATTTGTGTCCCCTCCTTGCAGCAAACCACCATACTTAATTAGTTTTTAGTTGAATGAAATACCAACTGAATGAGTTGCTTATAAACCATAAAATTTTTAAAACACAAAAAGAATAACTGGTACTGTGGGAAAGGACAAGATGCAGAGAGGGGGTACTTTTCTAAAAATATGGAGCTAACGTGACATGCTAATTTTCATTGTACAGCTGATTATGCAATAATTTTAACTGAATAATCGTGAAAATTAATTTGTCAAGTTACGTAGCGAGGCTTTTAGCCACGACCCTAAACTATGTATATATAACACAAGAGTGGCATAGAATTGAAAATGTAGGTTTGTTGCACTATTATGTCCTCGCAAATTAAACAAATTAAATTATTACCCAAATTAAATAAAATACTATTTACAACTCCTTTGAATCCCCATAAAATGTTATTCTCTTAATCCAAAACACCCTTTTTAGCAATGTCATGAAAACAGAACTCTTTAAATTAATTTTATTCTTTATAAACATCAAGTATCAAATAAAAAATGATATTGAAATATCTACTTTTAAACAGTATATGTGTAGTATGTAAGTATATGTATAAGTAACCACAAAACAGTTGTCACTTGATCCTATGTTTAGGTCCAGTATATTGAATATTCCCTATAATGGAAATAAGTCTCTTGTTTTTCATCTCCAGCTCTGAGACCTTCACTCTGTAATTCGTAGAAGTGTATTGTTCAATGATAATAGTAAGTATTTTTTACTTATTTTGGAAGTTTTTTTTTTGATTAGCCCATAAAAATTTAAAAAACAGACATAATTAGTTACTTCAGTGATAATTTATGGCCAACTCCAGGCTAGCGGTCCTTCTCATCCATCTGGATAAACAAGAGTGTACTGCCAATTTTAATTAAAATAAACTGTCGTGATAAAATTAAAACCACGAATCAGAGAAAAGACTGAAGTGTTCTTCAACCGAAGTAGACCTAGCTCTCAGCCCTGGGCCATCATTAAACATGTTTTCACTTGTACTGAGGATCATTGAATAGAACAGGTATTTGACACCTAGGAAGAACGTTTTGTAGCTGCAATACAGTATCTGTTGTGATCTCTCAATCATTTTGTATGAAGTTGTAAAAAATTGGCTTTGAAGTCTAGGTATAGGGTTTAGGATAAACAATTTTTGATTCTATATAATATTTTTTCTTTGGTAGTCTGTTAAATATAAACTATTGTAAATTTCAGGTTTGTTTAAATTCAAATTTGAAATCACAAAATATTAACTAGAAATTAAGCTGATCTAAGCTGTATATTGAGGTTGTCTAGTTTGTTGGTTTTGAATAAAATATATCACTGTTACAATCTAAGTTTTCTTTTCCTTGGTGTGTATTCATAGACTGTATAACCTTTCATGTAAATTAGTAAGGTTGCATTCTTAAATGTGAACAATGCACAGAATGAACACTCATTTTCACCGTGTCTTATTAACAGGGCCGCGGCCGCGGATTTAAGCGTGGGCCCGTGCCCAGGGTGGCATATTTTTAAGGGCGGCAGATTTTAGGGATTAGTTAAAGTTTTGGTAAAATATCAAGAGCAGTTAATACAGAATATTTGGGTTCACTCAAGTAAAACTGGTGTATCGTTATTTTAAGTCATTAAATCCTTATTGTTAAGGAATTTGTTATATGGGGTTTTAAACTTCTAATGTTATTCTAAAAAAAAGGAATTATTTTATTTAATCATATGTTTACAAAAATAAACAAAGTTATACTTTACAAGTGATCAAGAATAATCTAGAATGGGAAGGAGGTAGGTGAAATCAACAAAAACTATAACAAAATCAATGACGTCTAAAGCCGCGTCCGCACTGGGCGAACATTCGTGGCGAACTTGTTCGGCGAACACTAAAATCAACAAACATTCTTAACGAACAATTAACCGGCCATATGATTAACATTCTAAAAGGTTAGCAACGAAGAAACAAATGTTCGGAAGGACTTTGTTCGGCAAACATGTTCGGCCAGTGCGGACGCGGCTTAATAGAGCAAAGGCTGATGTGAACATATGCTCCCCCCCCCCCCCCGGTGGGAATTTTCGACATATACATTTTTGTGTTTGTATTGACATGTACTTTATGGTTTTAGGTGTTTGCCACTTAAAAATTACAGCATATCCCGAAAAATACGAAAAAACCATGAAAAATATAAAACCTACTATCATTATTAAAATGATTCAGTTTCAAAAATCTTTTGACCGAAAATACTAACAGTTTTCTTGGCCAATTTTATTAATTAATGGGTCGTTATAAAGCTCTCTACTTAAATATTTCCAAATAATTATGAATTTTTTTTAGATTTATGGTGAAAAAGTGAAATAACTAGTTTTATATACAGTGCGGTTGAAAAGTCCCGGAACGGTGAAATATATTTTTTACCAATATAGATAAAGTTACAAGACTTGGTATATCAATAATGGCCATAAATGTCTACTCTTTTAAGGCATTAACACTTTTTTACCCCTTAAGGGGGATGGCCCATGAGGAGTCAGACAAAATTCTTAAATAGCAGCATAGGTCATGTTTGGTATCAAATTAAAGGTCCCAATTAGTAGAGTACAATGCCGCAAACCCGACGTTAAAAGGTTGGGTATAAAGAAAGTTATTGCATTTTAAAGTTTTACCCATATATTTTAATGGAAACTTTGTTTGCCTGCCATTTCCGTTTCGATCATCCTTTTGAAGTCTAGTTTGCGGCATTGTACTCTGCTATGTGAGACCTTTAATTTGATACCAAACTCGACCTATGCTGCTGATTAAAAATTTTGTCTGACTCCTCGTAGGCCGTCTTTTCTTGGTTTTCTGGAATATGCTGTAATTTAAAAAAGGCAAACAACCGAATTCTTAATCTAGTAGGCAATACCAACAAAAAAAGTATAAGTCATAAATTCCCACGGGGGGGGGGGGGGGTTTCATATTGTCGGCCCATGGTCTATAAGGTGCAGGCGATACTTTAAAATTCTTCAATCAGCTGTTGGTGTCACCTACCTTGGTTTGAGATACATTGCAAGTGATTAATGTACTAAAATCACTATTTTGAGACAGGGACCTCACATCGTGGGTATTTTAACCTGAATATGAATGAAAGAAGAGTGTAGGATGATTGTGGCGCGATCTTGTAGTCTTGTTACTGACTATGGCCGACATTCTCCATAGTCATGGTATTCTGCTATTTTCAAATTTTTCTACATGGGGTCCAAAATGAGCATTAAAATAGGTGGAGGAAGAAAGTGTCCCTACATTAATTGTGAGAATAGGTAAAGTAATTGAAAAATTTCATAGGTTATATCTATGATTCGTTAGTGTGCTGTGTGGACAAGGGAGATTATTTGCTGGTGTCCTTCTGCAACGAAATCAGAATGTAAACTGACTAATACAGTAGGTTTATTGTCCCATGCGTGGAGAGTGGGTTAGACTACGTCGATCGGAACTTTCTTAACCATTTCGTCCATAAAATGTGACCTTCTTTATGTTTTTGTATTCATTGACAGTAGTACCATTTAATAATTTAGTAACTGGCTGTCATGCAAAACAACATGTTTATATTGGGACACGTGGTGTGCACTTTTGACAGTAGAGTCAGCTGTTTTAATTTTTTCTTTGTTTTGATTTTAACTCCACAAGACCAATGTTAAAAATTTTTAAATTTCAATTAAAGATTTTAAATAATTCAAATTACTCCTGGCCTAGAGACATATCTTTATATTTTTTTATATATCCCAGAATTAAGTTATTTGCAAAGTTTGGAGAAAATTGTTCGAGCCGTTTTTGAGATCTGTGTGCAAACATACATACATACGAATATACCTTACTTGTACTAGAGTATAGGATAAATGATTGGTTAGAGATCGATCATTTCTGAAGAAGAGTAAAGCTCCTTTCACACATCATGGTTTTGCCCATACGATTAAAAATCGCACGGTGGACATTCCAATAGAATCTTATAAAAACCGTCGCAGTGCCTGTGTGAAAGGTCTCATAGAAGTCGTCTCATAGAAGGAGCGACGCTCCTTTCACACATCACGGTTTTGCTCGTACGGTTAAAAATCGCACGGCAGACATTGCAATAGAATCTTATGAGACCTTTCACACAGGCATGGCGACGGTTTTTAACCGGCTGCCAATTACTTGTATGGTGTGACGGACGGTTTTTAAATTGTGCGGTTTTTCCGCACGGCTAAAACCGTGATGTATGAAAGGAGCGTAAGTGCTCAAACACACAGAGAGCGACGCAACGAATTAGGTTAAATGAATCGCATCGTGTCGCGCCGCTCTCTGTGTTGGTGCACTTATCTTGAAAAAGGCTTGGTTTTGTTGCCTAGCAACCGTTTTGCACTCTGAATTATTGTTTGTTTATTGTTTTATATGTTTTACCCATAACCTATAGTAGTAAATTGATGTTTTATATATGGTTTTTATTCGTTTTTAATAAACTTTAACATGAAACTAATAAAAATAACCTTAGTATTTTTTCTATGGTTTGGAAAAACTTATAAATTTTAATGTATATCTGTTTGACCACTCAGCTAAAATAAATCAATCAAAACAATAAAAAATTTAAAGAAAGACATTTTAACAAAAGCAGTGTACTTTTGTTAAACGATTTGTTTACAGTGACTATTTTTGATGTTGTAGTTGTTCTACCATCTCCCATCACAACATAAAAAAAACAGAAAAATTTCATAATATATGTATTTAATGGCTCGGTGGGTATCAATGAACAGTGGTGCAGTTGATGTGATAAATGCGACTGTCACCTAGGCTAGGTTTTATTGAATTCTTTTACTAATTCAATTTAGAAAATATTTATAAATATATTTTTAAAATCATTTTTACATTTATTGAACTACTAATAAATACAGTTTTGGTAAATGTTATTTTACCTTGCGTTTTTGCACAATTTTAAGAAAAGGCAAACCTGCATTAAACAAGGGAATTGTGAATGCTAAGTTATTGGGAGACAATAATTTTCTAACTGTGGGGTAAATGTTAAGAATATTAGTTGGGCTTTAATTTGATTATTTTTATATGCCCCATTTTGCCTTTGGTACATTCTAAATAATATTTCTGATGATATTCACTTATATCAACAATTCATAAGATTAGCAATACCACCGGGTAACTGAGAATGGCTAATAACATTTCTTTATAATAGGAATTTACTCAAAATTTGAATGGTGTATCCCGAATAATGTAGGGTTAAAAATAAATACAACATAAAAACACTTTAAAGGGGTTTTTGTCAAAACAGTCACTAGCTATAAATACATGCCGTTCTGATTAAAAGCGTTTAAGCATTGACTATATGGATGGTTTAAGTTTCAATATCTGTAGTCAATGGTATGTTTAAGGCATTACGGTCTGGATGGATAGCATGGCAATGGCAACATTGGTAGTATTTGTTAGCAGACGAAGTTACCGTTTTGGTTACTCTGGTGAGGCGCCCGGAATACTACCATTGGTCGGGTTCACGTTCATTTACCGCAAGGAATCTAAAATATTTGAGATTCCTTGATTTACCGCATCCACCGCAACCGGGATTTAGATAGTCACGTGACAAATCCCAATGGCCACCTGATAAATCCCGGTGGTTCCTGGTGACGTCATTTTGCTGCCGTCTTATGAACCCACCGGGATTTTGATTGTTGACGTTCACGTGCTTACCGCAAATAATCCACCCATCCCGGTTGCGGTGGATGTAACGTGAACCCGACCATTGGAACAACAAGTTGGCCGACTTATTATAAACCTATCTGACTGTAATGTACAGACAGACAGGAAGGGGTTATTTGTTTCAAAACTCTTGCGAACGTGGGTCGTAGACCCCGTCTTGTTGTTACAAAACAATATCAGTGTATCCAGTCGTACGATAATCGCACGATAGTTTTGCATCTTATACGATAATTTTACAGTAGGCCTACAACATTTCGTACGATAATTTGTAGTTCATAAGAATAAAATGATAATTTTATTACCATTTGCTCTAAATTATGAAACATCCATAGTTGTGAATCACTAGTATTACAGTAAGTAAAAAAAATATATTTTAGATAGATAATAACTGTTACCTCCGTTGTATGTCCCGTCGACCTCCTTGGATGGGACCCGTCCTCGTTTAACCATGATAAATTTTAAGTTCTATAATTAATTATCTTGGCCTCGTAAGTTTTAGATTGTTTTATGATGTAATCAAATGTTGTTCAAAGCAGTTAACCCTGTCATTCTATCCTATCGAAAACTTTTTATAAGATGAAAGGAAGCCTGCCAGAGGTGATTCGCTGAATTGTATATTACTTTGGTTTAGTTCATTGATTTGAACTTTGATTTTGTTCATGAAAAGTACTAAGTACTATAAAGTATTTATAGTCAATGATTTGGAATTGTATGGCAAATTACATTTTAAAGTTGAGTACAAGTACGAAGAATTAAAGTTTATAAATGAAAATTTTTGTTAGAAGGACATTATCTTACTATAAATAGGATATTTTTAATTAAGTCCTTTCCTTCCCTAATTAACTACTTATAACCGTACGAAAATATGTGTATAGACAAAATGTTCAAGGAATACAGAACTGCTGATAAAACGGATCTAATCAATCTGGCATAATGGTAACATATTGGTAACCTTGACATAAAAACTTTCATGCTTTTTTTCTATTTATTTCACTATTGTTTGGATTTTTGTCTACAATATTAGTCTTTGATTATACTGATTCCGAATACTTAAATCCTCGGAAATAAAATAACTATAGAAATTATCTTTATCTAAATCTTTCTCATGTAAAAATTAAACTTATTACCACACATTTAATGCGCCACCTAGGCTAAATCCAGGGCCTAAGTTGTAATTAAGTGATTGAGTCGTGTGGAAAGAGAATGTTTAGGAGGAGTCCCAATCTTTTGACGAAAGGTTATAGAGGTTAACTGTAAGTAAGGTGTTGTTTGTAATTCTCTGACGGATGTCTGGGGTGACGGAACGCCGGCGCCCCGGGATGTCCACCAGTGAGCGCAGACCATCAAAACTGCCTTCCGTGCGTGCCGTACCATATTCGTCCATTAGGCTAGGCGCACACGAACGACTTTTCAGTCGGCCGACTGTTGGGCAAGACTGTCTGGCAGTCAGAGAGGACGACACAAAAGTCGTCCCGACTTTTCAGTCGCTGACTGTGATGCGCACACACACGACAGTTTAGTCGTCTTCCCACGATGGATCAGACACAAACCGCTGTCATATGTGCGCTAATGCTAAGGTTTAGAAAACGAAAGCGCAATAGAAACGAGACATATGAAGGCCCAGTGTTACTTGTTATACACCGATCTACGATAATATCCCGAAAAGTTTTTCAGCTACTCACGAATGAGTGTTTTCAGCTTCGATGAGATATTAAAATTACTACAGCCCAAAATAACCCTTCAAAACACTGTGATGAGGATGGCTGTACCAGCTGAAGAGCGAATTTTGGCCACCCTGAAGTAACACACTAATAATTTTTTATCTTATTCGAATTTTTAAGGCTCCCCTCTACCTGAGCCCGAACGATGTTACCGAATGCCGCCTCTCGGACGTAGCGCTAGGCGAGTTTAAGGGCTGCAGAGGTTTACAGGAATAACTAATTAAGATAGAGATTGACTCTTAACTTATTCCAAAAGTAGAAAGATAAATCGCGTCTTCTCTGGTTTTAGAATTCTTTAATAAAATTTTTAATTTCAGTTATAACTGTCTAAGATCATCTGTTTTTCTCCATTCGCGAGTTTTATAGATGCAGAGGTTTACGGGAATCGTGTTTTAAAACTAACCAATTAAGATCGAGATTGGCTCTTAACTTTTTCTAAAAGTAAAGAGACTGATCTCGTCCTCTCTGGTTTTAGAATTTTTAAATAAAATTTCTAATTTCTGCTTTAACTCTCTCAAAATGATCTGTTTTTTTTCTCGACTTGGGATGTAACTGAAGTTTTCTATTAGTTTTGATGAAATAATTACCAAAGTATAACAAAGATTTAGCACCGATGTTCTTCTTTAATATGACACTTTAGTTATAGCTCTAGGCTGTATTTAGCAGAAGATAACACAATCTAAAAAAACCTTGTATTTGCATCGAGAAAAACAGACGAATTTAGTCAATTTTAGCTGAAATTAGAAATTGTATTAGAAATTTCTAAAACCAGAGAATACGAGATCTGTCTCTTTACTTTTATAAAAAGTTCAAAGCCCATCTCTGCCTTAATTGGTTAATTTTAAAACACGATTCCAGTAAACCTCTGCATCCATAAAACTCGCCACTAGAGAAAAACAGATGACTTTAGACAAAAACTGAAAAAAGAAATTTTATTTAAAAATTCTAAAACCAGAGAAGACGAGATTCTTCTTTATACTTTTAGATAAAGTTATAAGAGTCAATCTCTATTTTAATGAGTTCATTTTAAAACACGATTCCCATAAACATCTGCAACCATAAAACTCGCCTAGCGCTACGGCCGTGGGCCGCGAGGCGGCATTCGGGCTCAGGTAGACCGGAGAATTAATCTTAATTTTTGATCTTCATTAATAAAATTAAGATTAAAAGGATGATTTTATTCTTAATTTTTGAACGCCTAAGAATTATTTTATATCCTTAGGTAAATGTTACTAGCATAACCCAAAGTCCTTTTTAAGATGGTTAGGGGTTTCAAACCTCGCCCTTAATTATGGGTTCTTAGGGGTATTTATTATTATTTTTTTAATAGCATTGCCTATAAAATTGCATATCTTTTGATAGAGAATAAAAAAAATGATTGACTCACACCATATTCTTTATGATTTAAACTAAAATTATGCGAAAACGTGTAAATGAAATTGTGAATAAACACCCAAACAACAGTATTTCCCAAGTAAAAACAGCAGACATGCCCGATTATCGTGGCAGACAGTCGGCGGTGTGCGCATCTCAACTTGTTTCCGTGCATTTACCCATACGCCACGACAGTTGAGTCGTTGAGCAGTCGGCGGGAAAATCGGGCATGACCCATCTCGTCCCGACTGCTCCACGACAGTCGGCCGACTGTCGTGGTGCAGTCGGCTGGTGTGCGCGGTCGTATTTACCAACATGGGTCCGATTTTTTTCTCTACGCCGACTTTTTAGTCGGCCGACTGAAAAGTCGTTCGTGTGCGCCTAGCCTTAGTCTACTGGAACAACCAGCAACTACAACTGGATCGCGCGCTGTGTGCTGGGTTTTCGGTCCGGCCGCTCGGCTCTCCCCCCACCACTCAACGGGTGAACTGTCGCTCCCATTACCTCTTACGGTGTTATCGTGTTCGCGCTCAGAAAAACAGCTATAACTTCACTCATAGTTGCTTGATTTTCAACTAATTTACACCGTTGCAATCTGCATGAAACTGCGAAGATTATGATATAAATTTTGTATCAAAATAATTTGGTTATAAACTATATTCGACAGGATACTATTTTTATTTCGAAAGCTGCAGTCTTTTCTAATATTTTATTGATTAAATTTACCTTATGCACCATGAAGTGGTTCAATAGTGGTTCATAGTGGTTCGAGTATGAAGCTATAAAAATTAGGTTATTCAGTTTTAAAAAGGTATAGTAATTAATTATTTTATTAATAAAATACATACGAAAAGCGTGACCCTGGTGATTAATGTATTTGTTTGGTTCAAGTATTAAAATGAGTGCTGAAAGGCTTGGAATAGGTAAAAAAATAAGCATAAAATACACTAATCAAACTATTTATTCGACACAAATTTATATTTTCGTAACATTAGTGTTCACTTAATGGTTCTATGTATTCTTAAACAATACTAACTTGTGTAGTTTTTTTCGAAGGCCAGCCGAACTTGGGTTTAATGTTCTCAGTTTTGATTGGTGGAGTACATTGATTTTTAAGAACAAATATATAATCATTTTGATTAACTTTACTTCGTGCGGGGTTTCTCCTATAGCTGCATTAAATCTTTATGGCCTCTAAAAACAGTTTTGGCGAAGTTCTGACATGTCATATTCACAACACGGTCAACCATTTATTCCTTAGTTATATTGTCATTTAAATGGGAGTGGAAAAACTTAACCAAGTTAAATAAGTCTTTTTCAAGGTAAAACAAACCACCCATATTTACTGAAGCCATAAAATCCATGTATGGCAGAGTTTTGTGGAATCGTGTTTCATTAAAACATTTAAACAGTCCTCACACTTGGTTTTTTCTTTTATTTTTTTTCGCTATAAAGCCAGAAATGTAGTACATCACATTTTCCTGGTAGTAAGAAGTGGTTGAACACAGTCCTGTTTTTGTTTACCCAGTTGCTACGTGGGCTGTGATTTGTAAACATCTCTAGGTACTGCATGTATATAGAAAGAGATGTTAACAAATATTAGCCCGCGTATGTGGAGAACCGTATTATTAACCGTACACCCACTGGCGAACATAAGCAGAAAGAGTGTACAAGTATAGAGAGCGTCAAATACATAACAATATAATAATACGGTTCTCCACTAGACGTTATGTATATTTGAACTTGAGGGGAGAAACGGGGTATGGGGAACCTAAGTTAAATATTAATCCAATTCGGTAATTAAAACAATCAAAATTAGAATCATGTAATTATTTGGGCAAATTAAATTAGGTTTAGGGAAGGAAGCCTGCATGTACAGACATTAGTAAGATAAGGTCAAGTCCGATATACAGTTGGTATTAAATTAACTGGGGGAACAATATTATTTGTGAAATTCATTATTCAATTATAATTATTAATCATCAAAGCTGGCTTCCTTTTTAGATAAATGACGGGCGAGGGATAAGATCCACGGGGATTGAATTAACACGTTTGGGGAAAACGGAATATCGTATCGAGTTTCCGTCTTCAAACGGAATAAATGGGGGAGACGCCCCAAAATTGGTCGTCAATTGTCGTCAATAATAACACTGTGGACTGATCAGTGGCCTGACTTGCGGTCAAGCCTTTTATCCAAGTGAGATTGGTTGGGACCGTGTTTTTGTCGTAAACCGGCATCTTGACTTTGAAACTGATAAACTTTCGCTTTGGTATCGATTAGCTCAAATTTATAATATTTGTTGTTTGGGGTTTCCGGGGTTATGGTTATCCCTAAGTTAAATGATTTATTTATTTCCTATGAGTGTTTAATTTGAGGACTAAATATTTATTCTTTCTGAGAGACCTGGGCACACTACCGAGAAATCTTGAATGGTTCCGCTATTTTTTTTTTTTTTTTTTTTTTTTTTTTTTTTGGGGGGGGGGAAATGGCTGGGGCCAGGACGGAAAACTAGGGGAGAGCCTGCCGCCTAATTAAAGACAACAAATTGGAAACTGAGGAATAGCATCACCAGTTGGATGAAACGTCCCAAAGCACGTCCGTTCCTAACCATCAAATAACCTAAGAATACAACCCTGCTGAGTTTCCACCTTTTTTTTTTTTGGAGCGGTGGATGCAACCATTCTAGCTAAGAGATACCCACTCTTTTTTTTTCTTTCTTTGAGGCCTCTCAGAACATTGAGTGAATTATTATTATTTTTTTTTACTTATTTTTTTTTTTTAATTCTATTTTACCTTTTCTATACATAGTGCTAAGCAGTGTGTTTTTGATAAAGGGTTGGTTTAAGGTAAAGGGGTTTAGGCGGCTAGGTACTTTATACTATAATAGTTGTTGTCTTACCCTTGCATAGTTGCTATTGGGCGTCAAAAAGTTGTTGTGCCAAGACACCTTCCAATAGATCTACCTGGTAATTGACCATCCCAAGTCAATTTCCCAGCACTGTCCAACTTTGGCGTTTATAGCCTAGGACCATTTTCAGGAGGCTCCAGCCCACTGCAGCAAGGCCTTACTACACCGGGCTGATGCCGACCACAGGATGGCAATTCCAAGTTTTACTCAATTAACAACCATATCCCTTAACTAATACATCATTTAACCTGCGTCAGTACCTTGCCTTCATTCATTTTAGGTTGGGAGGGGGTAGGTAACATAACACACATGCTCTATTTAAATGCAACACTTCAACGATAGATACTTTATTCAAGTTATTCACTCAATGTCCTGATTTTTTTTTTTTTTTTTTTTTTTTTTTTTTGGGTGGGCGGGTGACATTGGTTGTTCCCTAAAGAACGTGCTATGGTCCGATATTATCATCCATAAACGACCCTAAGCTAAAGAAAATTCGCTGGTGTGACAAATCCCTATTATGGCGGCTCCCAGGGAAAGGGAGGGGGGGGGGGGTGTGAAGGTGTAATTCTATTGCTGGCCTACACTTACTGTATTTATTTAGCCCAAGATCCTCTCAGATCTGTCACCTAAATTAAATTGCACTGACTTTTTGGTTTTAAAATTTATCATCATATTTTATTTATTTATTTCTCAAAATATTGTTTAATATTTCGCTCATGCGCTGAAAGGCTCGATCGTTTAGGTGAATCCCATCAGGCCGTGTGGGATTGGAATAAAAATGCTGAAAATACTGGGCAGAGTCTTCGCGGGCGATCGGCAACTGAACAACGTGGGTAATAGAGTCTTGAAGAGTTGAAATGAATTTGTTGATTTCGTCAATGTGGTGAAGTTTTTCTGTGTTGTTTCGGAATTTAAGGAAAGGGGGTAAGGTCATAATGATTAAAGGGTTGGGTGCGGATAGCTTCCTAATCAGCCGTATCAAGGATTTAAACTGATTTTTAAAATCGGTCAAAGCAATTTCCCTATTAATATCATTAGTCCCAATGAATAAAAGGGTTGGCATATTGGTGTCCAATGATGTTGAATTTGCCTTTAAAAATTGCTTTATGTCCCTAACGGTAGCCCCTGATATTGTTATAGCCCGATAAAAGGAAAAATTATTTTTTAACTTATTGTGGTGCTCAACATAAAACTTGTACCTTATTTTTAAGCTGAGAATCTCCCAGTAGATTAATTCGCAACATAATTTTTGAGAAGGTTTTGTGGTGATGTGAAAATCGGGCTCCATTCCAACAAATCCAAGAAATTATAAAACAATATCCCAACACTATCACCAAGAAGCTAGGTAAAACCAATGTATTGACTTATCACATAAATATCAAAGAAGGCCACATGGTTAGGAGCAGACCTTATCAATTTTCTCCCCCCAAAACTGAAATCCTACGTCAGCACATAGATGAGCTTTTAAGAAATCAGGTTATTAGGGAATCCAGTAGTCAATATTCAAGCCCTGCCTTTTGTGTCCCAAAAAAGAATGGTAAAACTAGATTAGTAATAAATTACAAAGGTCTCAACTCAGGTCTCATATTAGAGGCAAGTCCGATGCCCACAGTTGAGTCCGCCTTTCAACACCTGGGGAAGGCCAAATGGTTTACCTTATTGGATCCCAACTCGGCCTACAACCAAATACCTCTGGACGAACAATCCAAAAAATATACTGCGTTTGTCGTCCCATGGGCTCAATACGAATTTAACTGCGTTCCCTTTGGCCTAGCAAATGGTTCAATGGTTCTCACCGATTTAATAAACAAAATTTTTGGGGATATAAAATTCATATATGTTTTTTCATTTTTTGATGACATAGTAATTTACTCAGACACATTTGAGCAACACTTAAACCACCTTCGAGAGGTTTTGGATCGCCTCAGGAAAGCCAATCTCACAGTTAATCCCTCTAAAATAACACTAGCCTCTGACAGAATAGAATTTTTGGGACATGTAATACATAACAACACCTTAAGTCTCAGCAAGGAAAAAACAGAACCAATCGACAATTTTCCTACCCCTCGTAACATTAAGCAACTTTCACGATTCCTGGGCATGACCGCATATTACTCCCGTTTCATTAGGAACTATTCTGAATTAACAGCTCCCCTGAACCATCTCAAGAAAAAAGGAGTACCCTTCGTCTGGTCTGCAGATCAACAAGCTGTATTTGATAAATTAAAACTTGCCTTGACTCCATCTCCTATCTTATAAGAATGCCTAATTTTGATCTGCCCTTTGTTCTACAAACAGATGCATCCCGAACTTCAATTGGAGCGGTCCTTGCTCAAAGATACAACGACATTTTGTTGCCAGTTGCCTATGCCTCTAGACCAACCAACCCCCATGAAAGGAACTACAGTGCATTCGAGCTCGAAGCCTTAGCGGTAACGTTTTTCCTAGATAAGTTTAGAGTCTACCTAGAGCATAGACACTTTGAGCTTCATTGTGACAACCATGCCCTAACTTGGCTCTTGAATCATCCTAGACAAGTGGGTAAAATAGGTCGTTGGATCACTCTGATAAATGCCTTCCAATTTTCGGTGTATCATATTAAGGGAAAGGATAATGTAATTGCCGATTGCCTTTCTAGGCTGTTTGAAGATCACCCCCCCGCAGATTCACAATCAGTAGTACAACACCCCTCCCAGGTTCCCCAGAAAACCAATGTTTTGTTCAGAATTCCAGATGCATTTAAAGATATTAAAGCTCATCAAGCAGAGGACAACCAAATCCAAAAAATAGTTAAAAGCCTCCCCAGGTCCAAATCAAAAACAAATTATTCCTTGTTACAAGGAATTCTGGTCCACCAAGCGCCCAATCAGTCTAAACCTAGAATAGTTATACCAGAGAAACTTATACCAATGTTGTTTCACCATTACCACCAGGCACCTACTTCAGGTCATCTTGGCATTAAGAAAACTTGGGCGAGAATTGAACCACATTTTTGGTCGGAGAACTTAAAAAGTATTATCTCAGATATGGTCAGATCTTGCATTAAATGTCAAACATCTAAGCAGGCCCCAAACACCAAGGTTGGACATTTAAGTTCAGAGATAGCAACTCGCCCTTTCGAGAAAGTTTTTATAGACTATGTAGGACCACTTCCCCGATCAAAGACAGGCAATAAATACATTCTGACAATAACTGACTCATTTTCCAAGTACACAGTTTTGTTAACATCCCGCAATACAACAGCAAAAACAACAGTCAATCTATTAAAACGAGGTCTTTTTTCATATTTCGGATTCCCGAAGTTTTTGGTTTCAGACAATGCTGGAACATTTAGGTCAAAGGAATTTTTGGAAATGCGCCTGGAATTTGGGATTGAACATATAACCACCACCCCACACTATCCGAACCCCAGTCATGCAGAGAGAGTAAATAAAAACATTAAAACCGCTCTTAGGATTTTTCATAGTCACGACCATACTGAATGGGACCAAAATATTCATTTCTTTCAATTAGCCTTTAACTCAGCTAAACACGAAAGCACCGGTTTCTCACCAGCTGAGCTTTTCTTAAATTTTACAATATCACATCCTTTGGAGCTTCAATGGGATTTAGATAAACTTCTGTCCAAAGATCAATCTTCCCAAAACAGGCAAGAAAGATGGACAGAGGCAGTTGGAAACCTCAAGAAGGCCAGACAGCGACGACAAATCAAGTACGATGCCAAGCGCGTTCCTCAGCCATATAAACCTGGCGACTGGGTTATGCATCGACAGTACCCCCAAAGTAAGGCGATAGACCACATCAATGCCAAACTTCTACCATTATGGTCTAAGCCCCTAATAATTGAATCATTTACTTCCCCAGTTACGGTGAGATTGATAGATCCTTCAAATGGAAAATTTGTCACTCGAGCTCACGTCTCACAATTAAAGAAATTCTTCATGCCCCAATATTAAGCCCGTGTTTATTAAAAGGAGTAGTGATATTAGATTAAGTTAGTAGTTAATAATAAGTTAGGGTTCATACAATAGCAGGTAAACCGAAACACAGAAACAAGACATACATAACACAAGCACACTACCATGGTTGCCCACTCCATTATCTTGACCCCCCCCCCCCCCCCCCCCTGTGACTAGGATGTAATTTCGCCGAGGTTGCATCTTCAGGGGCCAAGGGCTCAAGTGGAAGGGCAAATGGCACACCCTGTTTGTTAGGAATTTTTTTTTTTTTAAAGGTACCAAACAGTAAAAACTCAGGGAAAAATGATTGCATTTTTGTTTTTTTTTTTTGTTTAGCAACCATTTTCCCAGCCTGACACAGCAGGGATGAGTCGGCTGTACCCTCACCATCACAGAGGGAACAGGCCAATAACACACACACACACACACAAACACACACACACACACACACACATACAGCCTCATACCAGATTCACAAACCGGAACTCTTAGTATAATTTAAGTGAAACTTATATCTACAGGAAATTATTCATTATATATGTGTATGCATGAATCAAACCATTATTATTATGATGCACATAGTATAGGTATATACATATTTATTGTTGTAGAAATATTTGTAGAAAATTACTTATTTATCATGCATTGTGCACCCCCAGTCTCATAATGGACCATATTAATGGTTTCACTTCCCTAAACCAAACCCCCATTAACCCTTCTTCCCGAGCCTCAAAGCCTAATCCAGCTTTCAGACAGCCCAAGAGTTGGAGTGCTCCTTCCAGGATACCTGCCCGGAGGGGGGGGAAGCTGTGGCGTCTCTCCCCAAACCTCACACTCGGACTCAACAGCTGGTCAGGTAACAATAGGCAAAGACAGTGCGATCTGCGCATGCGCGGAAGGCCAGCCGGTCCCTGGAGCCATCAGGCGCCGCGACTCGACTGCGGATCGCTGACCGACACACATCAACTCCGGTTATCAGGTAACAACGCCATGTGGTAGGGTAGGAATTTGAGGGGAGAAACGGGGTATGGGGAACCTAAGTTAAATATTAACCCAATTCGGTAATTAAAACAATCAAAATTAGAATCATGTAATTATTTGGGGACAATTAAATTAGGTTTAGGGAAGGAAGCCTGCATGTTCAGACATTAGTAAGATAAGGTCAAGTCCGATATACAGTTGGAATTAAATTAACTGGGGGAACAATATTATTTGTAAAATTCATTATTCAATTATAATTATTAATCATCGAAGCTGGCTTCCCTTTTAGATAAATGACGGGCGAAGGATAACATCCACGGGGATTGAATTAACACGTTTGGGGAAAACGGAATATCGTATCGAGTTTCCGTCTTCAAACGGACTAAATGGGGGAGCCGCCCCAAAATTGGTAGCAGAGCTTTAAACTATCCCTTGCCCGTCAATTTAATTTATTTTCCAAATTTATTCAGGGAATCTTAAGAGATTGTTTCTGGGCGGAGCATGTCTATGCGGGCAGGCCGACAGGAAACGGCCAACTCAATCACGTGTTTGCACGGCGGCGTGTAACCGTTTTCAGTTCAGTAAATTTATTCATTTGGGATTACGAATTTTCATCAACTTCATTATTTTAACAGGTTTTTTCGTCACTCCCGAAAAACAAAATTGTCACCCGACTTTGAACTTGGAATCTTGGAATTAAGATCTCATATTATTTTTCAGTTAAATTAAAGTTACGCAACAATAATTTTATTCAACTGTTGGTTATTTAATGACCGCTTACAGGGTTTATAGGAAAATTCAGAAGCAATTTTATGTTAGGCTATAGCTAATACCACATGGCGTCATCCCATTAAGGTATTATGTTTTAAATATTTTCATTTAGCTATAGTCCTATTGTAGTAAAATGTGTCTCATCTGTTAACATTATGGGTAAAAAAAATGTATATCTATTAATTTTTTGGAGGAACGTGGCCACAAGATAATTTATTATTCAGTACCTGGATCCACAAAGGATTTAATATTTATTGAGGTCAATCAATGGTCTCAGGATCTCGGTATCCCACGTTCTGGAAAAATATAATATAGGCTATCTCACTTGTTTAAGGTAGCAGGCTATAAATAAAAATGTAAAATGTAACAAAAAATATAAAATATTTAAAAAAGCTGCCCATAGTGTTGACACGAGTTGTTTTACATTTCAGGAATTTCAATTAATATTTTCCCTTAAGTTATACAATATTTTCATAAGATTTAATGCCAGTATTTAAATAATAGTATTTCAGTATTCAGATGTAATTACGGTTAGCGTATATTTAAGAGGTTTTAGTTGGGTGATAGCAATTCCAGTAATTTCTCTCTCCGCGTATATTAGTTGTTATCAGAAATTCAGTTCATGACAAAATATCGATCGGTCTAGCCAAGGTCAGGTCTCTCTATACTTGTACACTCTTTCTGCTTATGTTCGCCAGTGGGTGTCTTTATGTATTATTTTCATTTTTAATCTAACGATTGTAATATGACTTTTGCCATGCAATGTAAATTTTGTATTTACGGCAATAAAGATATTATTATGTAGATCGGAACAAAATATAGTTTTTGTTCTCCTCACACGCATAAATTAGGCCCAAAAATAATTGTTTATCAGCGTAAAAGTTTCAGATAAAATTGTAATACTGTATTTCACAAACATCAAACTAGAACAAATACCAAGTCAGATCTTTTTCTTCCATTTGTATTGGTGCAGTAGTATTTGTAATAACGTAAAACTACGCCAAAACCTCCGCAATACCATTACGAGTACAATGGTAAAACCCGCATTAAAATTGAGTAAGTATCAACAAAGTTACGTCAGTTAACATCAATGAAAACACGATAGCCCCGTATGAATTGTATGGCCGCAGCGGCTCGGCTCACCCGTTAGGTGGTGGGGAGAGCGCCGGACCGATACGAGCCTAGTTTTGGGCACTACAGCGCGCGATCCAGTTGAAGTTATAGATACCTACAAAGCCTAGAGAGCGGCACCGCTACCTTGAATGTGCGCTCGACTCTTTCAGTGGGCGCTTTCATTGTATCGATACGAGTTTCAAAATCATGCAAACAATACTATTTGTCCTGCTCTCTTGCATCATTAAAGATAAATAATTTAAGGAAAACTATTAATTTACCTTATTAAAACTGCCGTTTCCCCTCTCTTCATTTGGTTTTCAAGCGCCTGTCTTTCTCTGACTCCCCCTTCCCTTCGCCCGGAGCGGCATCCCGCGCCACCCCCCCCCCACCCGCGCCACCCCGCCAAAACCCGGCGCGCCCCTTACGGGCGCACGGGCAACAAGCCGAAACTGTCTAGTCTAGACGTGCGATAATTATTTGTACGATAATTTAGCCCACCGTACGATATACGATATGACTACCTATGATTGGAGGGATTGACGACTCCCCGGTCCCGGAGACTGCGGAGAGGAGGCCGTAGGTAAGTATACTGTACGGTACTGCCTTTTCGTACGATAATTTGGGCTATGGACGAAACTACGTCTTTTATTTATTGAAACTTATATTATTTGAGTACAATCTAGCACTAAAGTTAAAAAGGATTGAATTTTAGCAATTCTTTACAGTCAATTTGTTTCCCCTCTCAAAAATAAAACCTATTTAACGGTTACAACGCGATAAAAAAAATTGTCATTAGATACAAGACTAGGCCACGGACTAGGCAGGCAAAAACTACAGTAATAGCCTGAGGGATGTTTATAAACTAAGTATCTTATTCTTGTTCCCTCTCTTTTAACGTGCTGCAATCTGTGTCAAGTGTCAGAGTACTATGCACACTGACACTATAGGCACCAAAAGATTCAACACACAAAAAAATGCCCCTAAAATGATTCTTATTAATAGCCCCTAAAATGTTAAAAAATGACAAATAATGGGTTCGGGGTTTTTGTTCACTCACAACTTTAAATAAGACTAGACAATATTATTAACTTCTATACAACGTTCATAATCATATTAAACCTTTTTGGATAAATTTGTTCGAGTTTTTTTTTTTTATTAAAGTTTGATTTAAAATTGATGATTTTAGCGAATTTCCTTATAGGGAATACGCTATTACGGTAGTAGCCATGGTAAGACCTAAACCCGGGACCACTTTACTTTTTCATTTTGAGGTCCCCAGAAGCCAAAAACACGATTCATTCGTTTTCATATATATGTAAGCGCCTGATATCAAAGTATCATTTTGGGACCCCTTTTTTTCTTAAAACTCGATGACCTTTCACTGTAAAATCACCTAAAACTTTTAGCTATCTCTATACTGACGACGCCTCTAATTAATATCAACACTTATTAAATAAAAATAATTTACTCAGAAATATAATGCTATATATATATACAGTGCTCGATTTCTAAAAAAAGAGGTAAGGGAACTGTAAAGGAACTGGCTCACCACGGCTCCCCCGGAAGATTTTTAAAAATTACTATTAAGTTGCAGCGTTTTTAATGCAACTGAGAATATTTTTGCAGCTTTTTTATGACACTCATAATACAGTTTTAAAGATTTAATAAAAATCATTAAGCCTTTCGGGAGCAGGCATATTTCATACTGACTAACTTAACAATGTAAAATTCAGATAAAGCCTAATTTTTCTTATTTATTTTAAAAGATAGCGACCAGTCAAGGCCTAGAGACGGTACTTTAAACTTCTATCAATATTATATTCTTGTTAAATAAAAAGTTATTACCAATTTCAAAATTAATTCACTGTGATAAAAAATAATATAAAAATTATGTTAAAAAGTCTTTTTAGTTGTTCCTAAAATAATGAATTTATTTTTTATTTAAAATTTTTTTTTTAATTTTTTAAAATTTTTTTATTTTTTTAAATTTTTAAAATTTTTTTATATATTTTTAAAGAAGGTACGGGAACGCCGTTCCGCCGCGTTCCCCCTGAAATCGAGCACTGTGTATATAAATATGTGTGTGTGTGTGTGTGTGTGTGTGTGTGTGTGTGTCCGTGGTACTGATAACTTTTGAAGGGGACCTCCGATTTTGATGAAATTTGGTATGAAGGTGTAAGACCAGGTCTATTTTCACGAGTTCGCGAACCAGCATTGTCGGGTTATGGGAACGGGGTTTTATGGGGTTTTTAATGGGTTTTTGGCATTTTTGGACCTAAATTTTCAAAATTCATCAACTTTAACGAAAACCATTTAAAAGAGCTTAAAAAAACAAACAATTTAGTATCTTGAATGTTTAAAATAGCTTAACTGGTTATAAAGAAAATTTAAATCAAGTTTCCCATGTTATTCTTATGGGTAAATCTTTAAAAAGTTATATATCGCTTATTTATCAACATATCTTAATACAAATTTGTATGAACCTTCACTAGGTGGTGAGTAATTAAGATTTGATAAAAAACCCACATGGCAGCAAACCTACATGCTAATTCCCACGGTATTCTCATGGAAAATAAGTGTATAACGAGGTGGCCCATGCGCAAATTGCGCATTTTATGATTCTGTATGAGTGAAACTCACCTACAGTACGTGAATGTTGATTATGAAGTGGCAGAGATCTATTTTTGTTTACTATCTGGCTTTTAAAATTCATCTTAAAGTTATCAGCTGTTAAATTATACAATTCACATGAAAGAACTTGCAATAAAAGTTGGTCATCATTTTAAAGCGCCCTCTAGAAATAAAACAAAGGCCAGGGGGGCGAAGCCCGAAACAATATGACCTTTTTAATTACGATTCGTCACTGCGGTATAACCTAAGCTTTAAAATGACACCCCAATCTTAAAAATCGGTTCAGCAGGTCGAGAGAAAAAGGGACGTAACAGACGAAACCCTTATAGAAATAAGAAGATAGATGGGAGCAAGAGAGATGAAGATAATAAGGTATCTGTTCCTAATCAGCTGATCAGCTGTCTTCTGCATATTTGTCAAATTTGAAATGTTTGTTTTGTTAAGTTATTTGTAAACAAATCATTCCTTTTGCATTGAAGCTTTGGATGTCAACTTTTATTACTGTTAAAAAAGTCATTTATTGCAATTTAAATATTAATGTATAAATTATCAAATAAAAATAATGTACTCAGAAATATAATGCTATTAAATATATTATATTTCCTTGTAAAAATTATTAATTATATAAGATAGCCAAAAAGTTCTTTGATGTTGAAACAATAATTCTTTGGAAATTCGCTGAGTACGCAGGTCTGCTGCGACGGGGGTATTTTTTAGTATTTAATGGTTTACAAACCAATTTTTACCCAGTTTCAAAGCTTATAAAGACCGTACGATAGTTTCGCCTGAAATACGATAATTTTGGGCTGCATGTACGATAGTTGGCTCTGGCCAGTGGCCAATCTGAAAACACTGTCAGGCTGCAGTACTTCCCAGAAGGAATATCTGTCAGTGTTTTATTTATTTAACAATTGGTTTGTCTCTTCTCTTCACCATTCAGCAGATTCAATCCACTTGAGTAAGGTAGGACTAAATTTATTTATGTTTACTTAATTGTTAATTGGATCTACTAGAACTTCTGGACACACTTAACTTAAACTTCGGTGGGAATTTTCGTTTTGTTTGTTCATGTGTTTAAAACTATTAATAGTTTACGCGTTATGTGTCGTGTCTGTTAATAAGTTGTTCTATGAGTTGTACTGAAGTAAAACAAGTTGTCAAGAAATCAAGCATTCTTTATTAAAGGTAAGTTTGCTCTCTTTTAAGACACCAATATTTTAGTATGTTAACTTAGGTCTGATAACTTAGGCCTATAATATCATGGTACAAATGCTCCACCATAATCAAACTCACTGTAAAGTTAGGAAAATGCAAACTAGGAAATATCTGTTTCCATTGAGGCTTTCAACAACACAGTAGGCCTAGGGGTTCACCCCCAATTCCGTGTTTCTGCTGATGATTTCAATAGGCCTAGTAGGCTACAATATTTTTCAAGAAAATAAGTCCTTTCCTCTAATTAACTTACCTACCTTTTGTGACCTGAGCAAGGCATACTAGCTACATACTAGGCATACATAGTAGGATATATTATGAAAACTTTCTCTTTCATGACATTTGTGGGACTGCCCTTTCACTTTTGAAACTTAAGTATCTGACGTTCCTTAGAGAGGTTGTTTGCATTGATGGGGAGTGGTCTGAAGTGGGTTATTGAATTTAGTGTTTCATCATTTTGGGACCCCTTTTTTTCTTAAAACTCAATGACCTTTCACTGTAAAATCACCTAAAACTTTTAGCTGTCTCTATACTGACGACACCTCTAATTAATATCAACACTTAAAGGCCACCTGCACCTCCGCAGACACCCGGTAGAGTTATCGAATGAAAGGTGGAACTAACTTATCGATCTGATCGATATATCGGTCGTATTCAAACGATGATTATTGTATTTTTATAACTTAAAAGACATTGTATCATATTATTCAATGTATCATATTGGAGTAAATAAATAAAGTAAATCCTATACTATAATACGAGGAATGTCTGAAGGGATGTGTGTTCCACGATCTCGAAATCTAGCTGTTAGATTTTGCTTAAAGTTTGCATTAGAGAGTGTTTTTGCCCAAAAATAAGTTTAGAAACAGCCTCAACCCCAGGAAAAATCGAATTTGGTCTAAAATTAAGTTTTAAATTTGTAATTTTTAACCCTAGAAGCGGCCATTGCCGGATATCCGGCAATTTCATTTTTACGAAAATCGTCAATTGCCGGATTCCGGCAAGGTACAAGTCCAATATATATTACCGTTAACAATTACTATTTTTTTTAATTTATTCCCATGTAATTTGAACTCCTGATTCCGAAAATGATATTAGTTTTTTTCGGAGACTTACCGTTTTGTTGGAAAATTCACTTTTTCTTATGTTTACATACACATTAACACTGGATAACATCCATATTTTCTGTTCATTCTTATTTGTTCATTCCTGATATGATTCATTACCTGTTGTTGACAGTTTGGCCAACCTTAAGGACTATATTTTAACAGCTGTTTTTTACATAACAATAAATGACAATTACACATATATATATTTAAACTTTTTATCAAAAACGAGTTACTCACCTCATTATTGTGTAGACATAATCTATTATCTATGTTATTTGCTAAATGAATATTTTCTTCTATTTACAACATAATATATATACAGGTTATGGTCAATGTTATTTACAAAGTCAATATGATCTTCTAATTACAATATATATACAGGTTTTTCGTTGTTTTTTACTACTTTCCATGTAGCCCTGGAACAATTATTAAATTTATTTTTATACCATACGGTATAAACTTTAATATTTTATACTAGTTCGCAAAATCTTGTGGTTGGTTGGTGGGAATTGTGCAGGTGTCTATAATGTTATCTAAGTTATATATAAGGATATACATATATAATAACAGTGGGTTACCAAGTCAATGGTTTACACTATATTTACACTTTTTTGCAAAAGATAGTTACTCACCTCATTATTATGTACAACATAATCTATGATCAATGCTATTTACAGGTTCTATGTCTTCTATTTACAATGTATATACAGGTTTGTCTTTGTTTGATTTATTTTCTCCTACTTTCCACGCACCCCTGGAACAATTATTAAATTTATTTTGAAACTATACAGTATAAACTTTAATATTTGACACTAGTTCGCAAAACCGTGTGGTTGGTTGGTGGGGATTGTGCAGGTTAGGTTAGTTTAGGTTAGGTTAGGTTAGGATAGGTTAGGTTAGTTAGGTTAGGTTAGGTTAGGTTAGTTAGGTTAGGTTAGGTTAGGTTAGGTTAGGTTAGTTAGGTTAGGTTAGTTAGGTTAGGTTAGGTTAGGTTAGGTTATTTTAGTTAGGTTAGGATAGGTTAGGTTAAGTTAGGATTGGTTAGGTTAGTTAGGTTAGGTTAGGTTAGTTAGGTTAGGTTAGGTTAGGTTAGGTTAGTTAGGTTAGGTTAGGTTAGGTTTGTTAGGTTAGGTTAGGTTAGGTTAGTTAGGTTAGGTTAGGTTTGTTAGGTTAGGTTAGGTTAGGTTAGTTAGGTTAGGTTAGGATAGGTTAGATTAAGTTAGGATTGGTTAGGTTAGTTAGGTTAGGTTAGGTTAGGTTAGTTAGGTTAGGTTAGGTTAGGTTAGTTAGGTTAGGTTAGGTTAGGTTAGGTTAGTTAGGTTAGGTTAGTTAGGTTAGGTTAGGTTAGGTTAGGTTAGTTAGGTTAGGTTAGTTAGGTTAGGTTAGGTTAGGTTAGTTAGGTTAGGTTAGGATAGGTTAGTTAGGTTAGGTTAGGTTAAGTTAGGATAGGTTAGGTTAGTTAGGTTAGGTTAGGATAGGTTACGTTAGGATAGGATAGTTTAGGTTAGGTTAGGTTAGGAAGTTTACTCACCTCAGTACTTCGGAGGATATAATTTTGCAGCAGCCAGGTAAAAGAAGTGCAATCTTCTTTCCTCCGAATATTTCCTCTTGAAGAGGTACTCTGCCAGGTACCCCAAGAAGTGTTTGCTTTTCACCCCATACTTTGGGATTTTATCTCTTACATCCCTCCAACCCCTTTCGACTGTGTTAGTGTGAACACCTGTGTCGGGGTCCACAAAGTGTTGGCTATGGTTCACAGTCAGGTGGTGAAATCTATAGTTGGAAAGGGTGTGATATGCTTTCCAACAGTCGGTTACAATGGTGGTACCTGGCAGGACCCATCTTCGGATTAGTTTGATTAGGGTACGCTTCGTTCTGTCCTTTACAGGGAGGAGGAACTGTTTATTTGTACCCCTTTCAATTCCCCCCAGAACCCAGTTTCCCCGAATCCTGCGGCCCCGGTTGTATTTTCTTTTGCCAAATTTGGCCTCGTCGATTTCGACGATACAACCGGGACCTCCTAATTTTTCGCTGGTACTCGCCATGTGGTCTATGTAGACCTCTCGCATGAACGAGTACCAGTCAACTATTGTACTTTGGCTGACCTTCAAATTCCTCATTAGGAATGGTTGTCGGGGTGGCTCATGGAAAAGGAATTGGTTAATTAATAACCACAGTTTTCTCATTTCAAGTTTGCTTTTTTCAAAAAAACCCCCTGCCCTTACAGAACCTAACCATCCACATTCCTTGGCCTTTTTCTTGTCGTGTGACACCTTTTTCCTACATCGAAAACTCCAACCGTTCTTTAGGTGAACAAAATTTGAACACTTAGGACATCGAGTTATTGCGCTTATGACGGAGTGTTCCACTAGAAATTTTCTTATTTTTTCTTCATCAAAAGCCACACTATCAAAATATCCAATATCACAATTTTCACAAAACATTTTTTCAGCAGATTTAGTAACTTAAATAGGATTCAAACTAATAACTTATGAAAATAAATTTAAATACTAAAATCAAATAAAAAAATAATTTGAACTACTATGAAATATTAAATTAATTAATTTACTAATGAATTAAAAACAATTACACTAAACTTCAAAAAATCAATATTAAACTTGAAAAGGTAAGGAAGAATTAATTATCGCTAGCTTTGCTTCGCCGTTTTCAAAACGAGTGGAAAGCGGAAGATGAAATTTTCGGATATAGGATTGTTGAAGCAGCTCTACCAACTTTGAAAACGGTAGTACAAAATTATAATTTTTACATTCAATATAATTCTATTTATTTAGTTTTTATGTAATATCCAATAATATGCTATTTTACAAACTAAAAGTATACCGTATTATTATAGTTATGTTAATAACATTAAAATAACTTAGAAGCATTTTTCTTCCATACCATATAACACTGTTATACATAATACCGATGGCGTACACCAATCGTTTTTATTACGTTCTTCACGGTTTGACAACCTGCACAAAGTTAGAAAAGATGAAGCATCGTTTTTTTTAATATTTTAATAGTAGTTTTCTTTGTATTCTTAATTTCAGAGTAATAATAGGTTGTGAGTGTTAGGGATGAGCATCGATAGAAAAACATCGATGTTGACCATCGATGTTAACATCGAACCAAAACATCGATGTGTGGAAAACATCGACCTCTAAACATCGATGAATATCGGACCTAAACATCGATGTTTTTATGAAAATCCCGAATTTTGAAAAAAAGGCTATCGGATAAAACATCAACATTTTAGTTAAAATTTCGTAGTTTCGTATAAAAGGATACGTAAACCACAATGACACACAACAAATTTAAATCAAACTTTATCAAAAATATATTTATTTCGTTAGTTTTAATAGTTACAAATTACAATGAATGGATTAACTTATTGCTGCCTACTCTCACTCCAAGCTCCATAGGGTATCATCTTTATATTTTGAGAGTAGGGGGTTTATTTTTTCAAACTTGGTAAAAATAAAACTAACAATTTTATTTGTTTTTTACGACTACAAATATCAAACAGAAAAAAACATCGTGTATTGCAAATTATTTCGAAAAACATCGATGTAAAACATCGATGTACGATAAACATCGGTAACTCACCATCGATGGCAAAAACATCGAACATCGAAAGGAAAACATCGATGTTTCGAAAACATCGGCCATCGATGCTCATCCCTAGTGAGTGTAACTTTCTACGTTATTTTGCGAATAAACCAGTATAGAACGTGATATTTATGTAAATCGTATTTTATCATATGTTAAGTGTAGTTCAACGGTAACCTTCACCGAGACAGGACAAATAACCCACAAGAAACATGAAGATACCTTCCCTTATAACCGTAGTCGCCGGAAGACAATAGAATCGTCCTGTTAACAGCTGAAAAGTTAGTTTACATGTTAAAAAGTAAAAAATCTCTAACTTTAATGTCAATTTACTCGATAACGGTAAGTCTCCGACAAAAACTAATATTATTTTCGGAATCAGGAGGTCAAAATACGTAAGAAAATGATAAAATTTGCTTGTTTGCCAAACGGTAGGTTATACTGGACTTTTACCTCCGGCAATATAGGTCAATTTTTGTTCAACTACTCAATACACATGGAAAACGATCAATAAATGTAATAATATTGATACCATTTTAAAGAGGATATTCCAAACTTTCATTTTCGTATATAATCGAACTTTGTACTATCAAGATATCGACGCAATTCGTATTATAATTTGAACAAAATTAAGTGCGCGAACCATTTCCGGCTCAAAAACGGCGAAACGTCTAAAAACATATGTTTTTAAAAAATTTTTACTTTTTATATTTTTTGACTATTAGAAAAGCCGTTGGTATGATTGAAAAGAGCACGAGTTCTTCTTTCGTTTCCAGTGGTAAACATTTGTCATATGACTTCGGAAAATAGGAAAAATAATTTTTAAAATCAGCTAAAATGTGCGGTGCATAGTCTGGCCAATTTGCCGGAAATACGGCAAATTATAAATCGCCTATTAAAACAATTAATAATGAGTTTAGCGTGTTATAAATCATATAATTTTGTTGCTAGGAAAAAGTTATACATATTAGTAGGGATTCCTTCCTCTAAGGTGCGTCCGGTGGTCTGTGGAAGAAGACGGAAATAGTTCTATTTCTAGGCCATTATACCTATTGCCGGTGTGAAGCCTCACGCGTCTTTTCCCAAAAATTTTTAAGGAACCTTAATATCTTTTATATTTTACTTGTATATATGTATATATTCTTGTTCAGCAAGATATGCACTTCAAATAAATGTACCAGTTATCTTATTATTAAATTGTAAGATAATTATATCAGCTTTTAATAACTAAATTAGGGTTTTTGCCGAGAACAAATTATGTTTAACTACACATGATAAGTAAAAAGAAACAGTTATTTTTTGTTCATAATTGTATTGATACCAAATACAATTATGAACAAATAATTGTAAAGTTTAGTAAAATAACAAGTCCTTTTTATATTTAACTATACTTTGATTTTATTTCTTTGTGTCAAACATACAACCTAAATTTGTCAATTTTGCCCAGTTTACCAATTTTTATCAATAACTGAGGATAAAAAAAATTATTTCCAATAAACAAAACACATTTATATGTAGAGAAATAAATTAAATACAGTTTATTGCATTAGATTGAGTTTTAATTAAATATTGAAAGAGTTCTAGTAGTCTAATTAAAAAATACTTCAAAATTATTTATAAAATTGATTGTTTGCATTTTGTAAATGAGATACTAGCAGCGATTAGTTTTATTTTATTTTATTTAAATGCTATGTTCTTTCGTGAACAAAATGAGTATGCATATGATAGGTTATCTTGTAAGGTTAAGTCACAGATAGGGTTTGAAGTAACCTCTGCAGATTTTGCTGGAATACGTCCCGAGGGGTAGATTTTTGTTCTAATTTCGACCCGTGCATCCATTCACTCAAATGTCTTAAGAAAATCTTTTTTATTATTTCCTTATACTTATGTATATTTTCTTGTTCAGAAAGATCTGTACTACAAAAATATGTACAATTGATCATATTATCAAGTTGTATAAAAATTATATGAAGCTTTGAGTAACTAAAGTAGTTTTTTTGAAAATAAAAATAAAAAATTTAAACACATATAATGTAAAGAACAAAATTTTTTATTTTACAAAAACGCATTATTTCTAATAAATACATTGTACAGTTTAGTAACATAGCACATTTACTGTAATATGTATATATTATTTACTTTATTTTTATCTTTCAAATGTACAGGGCACGTTTTTAAATTTTTTCCATTTTCCGTAATTTCCCCTGTAACAGTTGTAAAAAAAATATTTCTAACAAACTAAACATATTTCCACGTAGGGAAATAAATTGCCTACATTTTGTACATCTTCGATTTTCTGTATAAAAATCTGTGTAAAAGTTCTAGCACTCTACTTTTGAAAAATATTTCAAAATTTTTAACAAAAATTTATTTTTTCACATTTTGTAAAAAACGTACCAACAGGGATTTCATTTAATTTATTTTAGAAATAATCTACGTCTTTTTCCGAACAAAATGAATATGCATATGACTAGGTTATCATTAGTAGTTTGGACACTGTTAATTTTTTTTTAAACGTCTGCAAAATGGCCGAAATTGACTGGCCGCTTAGCGCACACGCACCGATTTGGCCTGGCCGCTCCTAGGGTTAACATTAGTCTTATGGGTTGCTATTTTGGTAACGAAATAACAACGAAATGTAAACAAAAAGAAAGAAACATTAATGCATGGGCGGATTTACGGGGGTGCCAGGGGGTGCCCGGCACCCCCTCATTTTTGATGATATATATTTTGTTTTAATTTGTATCATAGTTTTGTAATAATGTGTTTTTTTATTGGAACAAAAAAGTTTTTTAGACAATAAATATTTTTTACAAGTAAGACGTAAGCATTCAAGTCGTGTAATCGAAACAACTATTTTAAAAGACAATTAAACTATGTTTTGAACACAATGCAGTCGAATGTGTGTGTTACGCTATGATGTTTCTGGTCAAATAAACTGCACGGTTTCCGGCAAAGGCGAGTACCGACCCTGCTCTGACGCTCTCTCTCCCTCCCCCTCTCGTCATTTACCACTGGTGACTTAATTTCTCGGAATATGATGTACATCTGTGATATAGTTATGTTTAATTTTTGTGGACTCTAGGACAGTTGTAGCATCGTTGCTCAGTGGCCAGTAGGCCTATACTGTTTGGTTATTAGTTAGTGCCGTGTAGTACTTTTTTTAAACAGTTATTTAAAGTTATTTACTTATTTAGTTACTTGTATACTTATCTTTCAAAAGGTCGATGAATATAATAAGAATTATTGGTAAAGAGACATTAATAACTAACTATGAAAAATAAAACGAATTTCATTATACAGTAACCACTATCAACAATCTTTTAATATACCTTTTTTCTTGTTAAAATTTCACGTTACGTCATCAATAAATAATGTTAATTTTAATTTAATTTGTTATGACAATTTTATATTAATTAGTTCTTTCGTACGGAAATAAATTAAACAAATCAAATTGACTTGAAGGTTAAATATAGGTTAACTAACGATCTTCATTAAAAAGAAATAAACATCCTTCAAAGATTCTAAAAACGATTTTCTAGCAACGGTTAAAATCAATAATCTAGGCTGGTTTTTATAGTAAAATTTAAAATTATAGATAGACAGTTTTCTCAACTGAAATGAGGTACTAAAATTTTGGGGTTTTATAATAATAAATTAAACAGCGGTACTTGTTTGTTATACATATGCCACTATTTCTTTAACGTTTGTACGCTCATCACTTCTTATAAAGCCACTATTTATTTTTAGGTTATTTTGAATTGCCGTGGTCTTTTAAAAACACATAAATTGAAAGAAGCCTATTACTGAAAATTGTGTTAAAAATTCGTGTTTCTAAGTTTCACAGTTTTTGAGGTGTGCTTGCTTTAAGTCATCCATGTTACCGAAGATAGCGGCGAACGCATCTCCTTCCGAGACCTCGACGCTGAGCGCTGTGTTATAGCGCAGAAATTTTTCTGTGGTTATAGTTATGTTATAGCTGCCTAGACGTTCTTCCATATGACTTATCGCTTCCGTTAGATTTTTTTTTTGAGTTAGTGAAAGTATTTATGACCTATATAATAACAGAAATAATAACAGCGCGCTGTAATCTTGACTGATAGCGTGTATCAGGCCTGGTTTCGCAGCCGCGTGCGGAGATGCGTTCGCCGCGATCGTCGGTGACATGGCTTAGTTTAAGGAAGAAGAACTCAAAAACTATAAAACTTGGAAACGTGAAATTTTTACACAATGCTCAGGAAATACTTTTCCTTCAATTTATGTGTTTTTTTTAAAAGATCCTAGTTCAAGATAGCATAAAAAAGCTGGCTTATGTATACGTAACAGACAAGTACCTAAACAGCTATAGGGCCAACTTGGGACAGGCCTTAAAACCTGCCATTTAAATATGATTTTGGTGTTTGAATGAGCATACAATGACTCATACTTTAGGAGAGCTGGCACCCCCAAAAATGTTGACCAAAATCCGCCCATGCATTAATGTTAAGCAGACTTTTTGAAACAGCTGTTAACTGTGAAGAGGCAAGGTGTATAAATAAAAAGAAGAACTTCTTTTTATTTATACACCTTGGTGAAGAGGTATATTTGGTTGTTGGTGGAAATTTAATTGCTTTTTTACCTTGACACTATAACAAAAGTGAATAGAAAACCAACGAGCAAGGCTCGGTTAACCTGGTACTGTTTTAATTATATACCGTATATATTATTAGTCCTATATTTTATTACATTGTAACTAGGCCTAATTTTATTAAAAATTATAAACACCAACATGATAAGTTCAACAATTGGAACAAAAAACAAATACCTAGACTATTTAACAAAATATCCAACCTTTAAAATATCATATATTATGAAGCAAACATCCCTCTTTTTAAATTACTGGGATAAGTTATTGTGACATTTAATAAATGCAAAAATGGATCAGTTCCCGACATTCAAATGTTTCTTTTATAATAGATGTATCCAGCTAGGCCTCTAGATGGTCGGCTATGTAAGATGATTTGAGTCCTGTTTTCAATGACTTTTTATAGCCCTTCATGACGATTCTATGGTTTGAGTGTTGGCAGATGTTATTGGATCTTTTCACTTAATGTGGTGTAAATACCTGCATTTAAGTAATCCAAAAGTTGCAAAAATGGCAACTAGTTTCGACCCTTCATTACGGGGTCATCTTCAGGCCGTACAAGGATTAAAACTGCTCTTCATATGAAGGTTGTCGAATAATTTAAAACTTCACACATACACACACGAACACGACACGAACAACGGACATTAAAAACACTGAAAAACATTGAGGACGGAAGCGGCGACGTAACCCGGCGGAAGCGTAGGCTAGACTGCCGGTGAAGAGTTCGTTGTCAATGGCATCGCTCCTTATCTCTGTTCACCTGGGGTCGCATTCCTTCCACCCTCCCCCTCCAGTAAGGTGGAAGGAATGCGACCCCAGGCGAACAGAGATAAGGAGCGATGCCATTGACAACGAACTCTTCACCGGCAGTCTAGCCTACGCTTCCGCCGGGTTACGTCGCCGCTTCCGTCCTCAATGTTTTTCAGTGTTTTTAATGTCCGTTGTTCGTGTCGTGTTCGTGTGTGTATGTGTGAAGTTTTAAATTATTCGACAACCTTCATATGAAGAGCAGTTTTAATCCTTGTACGGCCTGAAGATGACCCCGTAATGAAGGGTCGAAACTAGTTGCCATTTTTGCAACTTTTGGATTACTTAAATGCAGGTATTTACACCACTTTAAGTATTGAACAGTAATCCGGAGGCTAATCAATCTTTCAAAAAGGATCTTTTCAGTAGGTACCTGATATTTTCATACATGAACTATAGATAGATTTGATTGTTCATCTTGATAGTTTTCATTTGATATATATCGATAGAATCAATTGATAATTTTTATTTGATAGTTCCACCGTTCATGTGCGGAAGTGCAGCCCTAGGGGCCTATTGGGTTGCCCTAATTACTTGTTTGGTAAACATAACCAATATAATTAGCATATATAATTTTAGCTTTAAGATTAGGGTAGTTTTTAGATTGATATGTATTGACTGTATTGAAGCGCCGACAATCGATGAGTTGTGACTGTAGTGCACCGGTTTCAGTGCCGGGCAGTGTCGGATGTAGTGGCCTCGCCCCCTTCTCTCTATCAGGCCCTTTTCTTTGGGCTTGGTTATCTAATATTTTAATGTCGGTGTTGTAAACAATGTTTAATTTGAATGACAGTTGTTCATTGAGAACATGGTCAGGCTCTATTATTGATGCTCAATAAATCTTGAAATCTTCAACTGTATTGAAATATTTGTCTTTGTTGCAATTATGTAAAACTTTAAGATTGGTTTGGATGTCGGTATAGTTGTGGTTGGAATTGATAAGATGGTTGGCGTAGGCTGATTTGGTTGATTTTTTAGGTAGGTGGTCTCTAATCCTGACAGTGAAAGACCTGGATGTTTGCCCTATATAAAAGCTTGGGCAATCGTCACAAGTTATTTTATATTCTCCAGTACTTCTTTCTGGTGCGGGCCGTTTTGTACTGAGCATGGTGTTAGTTTATTAGTGGTTTTGAATGCTAAAATTACATTATTCTTTGTAATTTTGTTCTTTAATGTATGATTTAATGCTACTCCGTATCCAGAGCTAACATATTTCTTAGTACCATGTGCTGTAGGAACTGAGATTGTTTTGTTTAGATGTTTGTTGTATGTCAATAGCAAATAAATGACTGATTTCTGTTGATGACTTTATTTATCAATGAACTGTTCTAACCATTCATGACACAAACTATGTATTTTAAAATCTGGACTTCATTGATTGTGGTAATCTTCTGGACTCATTGGTAAGGATATCAGGCAGTTGACGAAACTATTGTAGGCGGCTATTTAGTGGTTGTGAGGATGATGCGAGTTGGAATGAATGGTTTGGTCTGAGGTCGTTGGTTTTCTATAAATCTAGAAACTGAAAGTACTGATGTTGTTTTTTGTTATGGTTACATCCATGAAGTTGATTGACTTTTTGCTCTCAGTTTCTAATGTGAACTTAAAGTTTTTGTGCATACTATTCAAATAAAAACCAAAAAGATTGATATGTCTTATATTACCATTGTAGCAGATGAACGTGTTATCTACATAACAACAGTAAAAAATGATCTGATTTGGATATCTGTTTTCATTATTCCATAAGTACTGATTTTCGATGTGGTTCAAGAACAATTCTGAAAGAATGCTAGATAAGGGGGAGCCCATAACTAAACCTTGTTTTTGTACATAATATTTATTTTCAAAAGTGAAAAATTCTGTTTTAGGACGCAACTGAGTAATTTTATCAACTCATCTTTGGCTTCTGATGTCCTTGTAGAATGTTTATCTAGATTGTTACGTAAAATATCGATGGTTTACTTCTATCGGGACATTTGTGAATAAATTTACAATATCAAATGACACTATTGTGTATGAACTCTTAAGATTGATTTGCTCTATTTTCTGAACCAAGTCTACTGTGTTTTTTATACTGTAGTTATTCTCTAATACTGTTTCTTTGCGAATTATAGCCTATTTTCAATCTTATTTGCGACTCTGTACGCTGGTGACGTTCTAAAATGTGCCAGGGGTCTAATCAGGACATTGGCTTTATGAATTTTCAGTAAGCCTAGTAAAATTGGAGCTTAAGGGTTGGTTTCTTTTATAAATTTATCATCATCTTTAGTAAAAATGTGTGTCTAGGAAGAAATTAGTTTGTTTTTGTCCTTAGAGAAAGTAGGTGTGGGGTCTTGATTCAAGGGTTCAATGTTGTTTACTTCAAACGTTCTGACCTGAAGATTTATTCTTGGAATATGAAACAGCTGTAGTAAAGATATTATCGAGACTAGAGGATCACTTGACCCTTCAATTTAGTTCATCCAGTGATCCAGAGGCTAACCATAACTGCATTTCGTTATTTTGACTCTGATATTTAGGTTAGAAATACTTTCTCTAGGCCTTGTATAAAGTTTTGAATCAAGTTTAATATAAGTATGGTGTTAAGTTGGTTTTGATATAGTGGGTGAAATCTCATATTAAAACAGCATTAATACAAGTATGAAACAATTCAAAGTTGTTTTGATACAGTAAAATCTCTATTAAAACAACATTAATCTGAGTTTAAAACTGAACAAGTTCATAAAATCACGGTTCAATGTGAGTCAAATTACATCAAATTTTGTATGCATTTGATATAAAAAAAACTTTTATATCGTACTAGAAAAGTTTTTCTTTTTTAAAAATCTTTTAGAAAACTGTCTTAAAAATTGAAAATTTTGGCTTTTTCCCCCAAGTTAAATCTTCACAATAATAGTTTATTTTTTGTTTGTGACCGATTTAACGTACTAAATATTTTCTAAAAACAAGACAAAAACCTGCTAATATAGGACCGAAAACGAACACTCATGTAAATCGGCCCAGTAGAATTTTCAGACAAACTGTCCAAAGGTGTTCTTTATTTTCCTATATAGATTACTCTTTAAAAAGATTAATCAAGACAAATAGTGAATTCAAAATTTACACATTGTTTTGGGACATGTGAGGCAATTGTTAGCAATCTACACAGGTTTGGGAAATAGAGGTTCATTTTAATATTTTTTTACAAATGTAAAGTAGCCTGCAGTCCATAAGCTGCTTCGTAGAAACTAGGCGTAGGCTTATAATGCTCCTTTGACATTTTTTTATTTTTATTCTAAAAAAATATGCTTTAATTGCAATTTTTTTAATTTGATTTATCTGGCGTTTTAAATAAAATAGACTAGGCCTACATAGTATTCTCAAACATATTGCTTCAACCAAAATTAATTCTTTTAGATCTTCCGTGATTGTTTAAGCAAGGTTTATGGTGGAGTGATTTAGCAAAGAATCAGAATACTCCCTGTCACATCAGACCTGTGTATTCAGCAAATTTTCAACGAAATTTACTTTTTTAATTTTCCCATAAACACCATGGTGATGAGTAGGCAGCGGTACTTTAGTTTTGTTGCCGTTAGGTATGGCATACATACATTATATATGACTAAACTTCCAAAATGTTTGAAGAAATGTAAATAAACTATTTACACAAAATAAATAATTGCTATATGGTAATGTCTTTCAGTCACAGTTGCTGTACAGCGCCACCCCTTCGACACCCAATGCTCGGACACGGCCCTAGGGCCGCACTATAATTAAGGAAATGGGCGGATTTCGTCCGTACACCTCCACCGCTTTCGGTAGGATATCGCAATGCCGTACTCCCTCCCTTCGGGTGAATCTTACAGTGCCATACATCCTCCCACCACTTCGGGTGGATCTCGTAGGACCGTACACCCCCCCACCACTTTGGTTGGATCTCGTGTCATACATTCCGGATCTCATGTTGTATTTAAAGTTCCATACTAGTTCTTCACACGTTAACGCAATTCTGAGATGATATTTGTAATCTAGATTGGAATAATAAAAAAAGTGTTATCCCCTTTTTTGCTTCCCTTCTGCCGGATTCCACATTACTGCAGATTTCCACTGGCACTCGCGACACTGGAATACACGTACGTGTGTGTGTGTGTGTGTCCCCGTGGTACTGATAACTTTTGAAAGGAACGTCCTATTTTGATGAAATTTGGTATGGGGGTGTAAGACCAGGTCTATTTTCATGAGTTCGAACCAGCATGATCGGATTATGGTAACAGAGTTTATGAGGGTTTCAAAGCGATAAAAATGGGTTTTGGCATTTTTGGACCTCAATTTCCAAAACTCATTAATTTTAACTGAAACCATTTAAAAGAGCATAAAAAAACAAACAATTTAGTATTTAGCATTTTTAACTTGGCTTAACAGGTTTACAGAGAAAAGCCAAAAATATGTTTCCCAAGTTAATCTCATGGGAAATCAACAAAACCCTGTATCTCGCTTATTTATTGACGTAACTTCCTAAAATTTAGTATGTACATTCACTAAGTAGAGTTTAGGCCTAACTGATATTTGCTTGAAACACCCAAATGGCAGCAAACCAATATACTCACCCCCATGGGGTTTATGGCAAAAATAAAAAAGTTAATTAAAGCTCCTATTTTGTATTATTTAGTGATTAGTAAACAATAATGATTCATTTTTGTTTTATTTCCAGAGTACAATGGAAGAAGATGATTGGAAAGTACTTGCGTCCCAACGGGAATATGAATTTTATGAAACTCTGGGATCGAGACAATATGATGAAATTGAAAAGAATGATCTTTTTCAACTCAAGAAGAAAGTTGGCTTTGCCACTTGTGGAAAACCAAGTGAAATGCCGAACAGTACTAATTATAACACAGGTTACACCAAAGAAGAACTGGGACACATAAAATCGATCTGTGATAAGATTATAGAAAAGAGTGACTATGATCCTATCCGGTTTTCTTGTACAATATTGATTCTTTATCATAAGGGCGTAGTTCGTGAAACACCAGTTTTCAGAATACTTGCAAATGATGGTTACATATTCATTGACGCCCATGCTAGGGTATATCAAACCTGGGATCTATTCATGCAAAACAACAAACTGCCAGATTGTGAATACTGCTATCCAATAAACGGAGAGTACAATTCTGAAGGTGAACTTCTTGTAGGGTTCGCATTTTCACCTGCCAGCAGATTATTGAACAAAGCTACCAACTGCTTAGACACGATAGGTACAGTAGCCGCTGTGGCTGCAGCAGGTGTCGTTGCTGCAGGAAGTGTTGTGACTGTTGCACCTGTAGCTATATCTGTCGCAGGTGCTACTGCCCTCTGCACTGGTGTGTACAACGTTACCAGGAATGTCGGCTCTCTATATGACCGAAAAAAACATGAGCAATCCATCGGTCTCAAAGATCAAGAGTCGAGATCTGCCTGGTTGGCCATTGGATCATCGGCCATAGGAGTGTCTCAAATGGCTGCTCTAAAAGGAGCACAGAAAGTTGCTGAAGGTGGCCGATCCATCAGTAAACTTGGTATGTTTGGATTGCATGCTCTGACTGCATCGTCTCTCGTCTTCAGTGGTTTTGGCTTTGTGGAGAATTTGTTCATTTGTGCAGACAAATACAATAAAGGAATTTTGACTAAGAAGGATGTTTTTGATTTGTCTTGTGAATTGTTGTTTCTATTCAATGCGATCGCGTCCGCAAAAGCAACAACTCAGCTTGTAAATAATATGAACGCAGCTGTTGTAGAGGCTTCTTCATCTCAAAAAAAGCTTACCAAGACCCAGAAGAGAAATTTAAGGAAGAGAGCTGCCAAAAGAAGAGCAAGAGGGTTACCAACTGTCACTGAGGAATCAAATAAGTTCACACAAACAGGAATCTCAGCCACTTTTAAAATATTTTTGTTTGAAGCTGTGAGAGCATATGCTCCAAGATTGCAGGAGATACTTTATACTTGTCAATCCATTGGTCACGATGTTATGTGCTGGAGGACCAATGAAATCTCAGATTTAGTACTAATGTCAAATTTATCAAAGAAACTAATTCGATTATACAATGATTACAAGGATGATATAAATGAAGCCATGAACAAGATTTTCAAGTTTTTCAGATCAGTTACGGACGACAATTTACAGCTTATCTATGCATTTTATGAAACTGCCTCAAATGAAGTTAAATCAAACTTTTGCACTAAGGTGGTGAATGTAGAAGATCAAATGGAACTTTTGATAAATGAAGGAGAAAGAGATGTACTCGAACTGAACGATAGTCTACAAACCAAATATTGTTCACAAAGTTTTGATGATGATGAAGTTGAACAACTTGATGATGAGGATGAAAATCTTATTCCAGAAGCACAAAGCCTATTGAAAAGTTGTGGGGATGTGATCAATGTCACCAAGTGGTCCTGCAATGATCTTCAAGAATTTGAAGAAATTTTAGAAGGTGTGAAACATGTTGTTGTAAGTGAATTTAAGTCAAACAAAGATAATTATCTGAAATCACTTGAAGCAGCAAAAGGATCGGGAGAAAACCTCAACATTGAAACCTACCACAAGAAGCTCGGAATCAGAGGGGAGGTGAGTCAACATATCTACCGAGAGACTCTGAAGAAAGTAACTACTGAGAGTTTCATTTACAAAGTCAAAACAAAACTGAAGGATTTGAAAAAAGAGAAAAATCTATCAACCGTTCCGGTGTGGGATGCCATGGCAGAAGGAATGTTTCACTACTATGGACCTCATGGTAAAGGTGACCTGTCGCAACAGGAGTTGATATCAGTTGTAGGTAGTGTTGTCAAAGGGGAAATTTCCATCTCAGAAGGAAACTACACCTGGATGAAAGAAAATGATGTTGTAATGATATCAATAAACAATCAACCAAACTTGCAAATTGTCGTCCACTGTGGAATAATAGAAGAAAACACTGCTTCCGGAATTATTGTAGTTGTGAAGTAACCAGGCGGGTGAGTAGATGGCAGCAAGTGGAGCGGAGAATTGTTGGGCTTCTAAACCAAAGAAGAGTTATTTTAGATATAATTCATATTTATTTTGGTAAATTTTGTAAGTAGGTTAGTTACAAAGTTAGGCTACATTATAACGAAATTGAGAAAATTACAATATATACCTATAATACCTATAATACACCAATAATACCAATAATATACTAAATATACCAATAATACCTACTAAAATTGGACGAAACCAGGACGAAATTGAAATTTCATCATTTATTGGCCTATCAATGATAAAATATTTCTTCGACAATAAAAACCTTCTTCTAAACTCAAACAAGTCAAATTTTATCTCTTTCTCCACAAAAAATAAAATGTTGCCAAATATTTTTGTTGATGAAGATTCTCTAGAGCAGGTACAGCATACAAAATTCCTAGGCTTGATAATAGATGAAAATTTAAGTTGGGATAGTCATATTTCTCATATTTGTAACAAAATTTCTTCCAGTATTTTTGCTTTGAAGCAGATGTCTCACTTTAGCAGCATTGAAACCTTAAAAACAATATACGGTATTTTTCCCTTATACATTCCCATTTATCTTATGGAATTTGTATTTATGGAGCTACTACCAAAAGGAACTTAGATAGATTACTTTTACTGCAAAAAAGATCAATTACAATAATTTTAAAATTAAAAAACACTGAATCTGTAAAACATTTTTTTACTGAATTGGGCATTCTCACTGTGTATAACTTAGTTATTCTTGAAACCGTCTACTATGTCAAACAGTTTCCCAATTCAGTTGCACAAAGTAGTAACAACACATACAACACACGGCAAAATCGTCACGTTGATCCCCACAATTTAGAATTTTTTAAGAAAAAAACTACTTATTTAGGCACTAAATTCCTCTATCATTTAACTAAAAAATTTATAGACGAAACTAATATGAATTCTTTTAAAAAACAGTTGAGAGGCTATTTGTTAAATTTTCCATTTTACTCCTTTGAGGAGTTTTTTCAAACTGATCACAACTGAACTGATCCACCTGTAAAAATGTTGTTCATTCCCTCAGAATTATATAAGTATTTATATTTATTATTGTTATTTTTTTAAAGTTACTGTACTTCAATTTTCATATGAATGTAAAACTACTCGTGTACTTGTATTATATTATTAGTTAATCCAATGACGCTATTATTGTACAGTGTACATATATTAATAAAGTTGATTTGATTGATTGATTGATTGATTGATTGAAAATTTAAAAAGCAGTTTGGGGAATTCTCTTAATATTCTTTGCTTCATTTTTTGATTAGTTGAGTAATTTTATGTAGCCTTTGTTTGGATCCATTCTGTTTTGATGTTAACTTTTCTATATTGCTTTTCACTTATCTATTTCTTCAAATCTCGCTGTTAAGTTCACATCATTTTACATAACAGTACATAGGCAGTTCACAGCCTTTTTACAATTTTTCATTAGGTTTGTATCACCTGTCAATATTTCACAAATAATCTTCATGTAATAGAATATAACTGCTTAAAATTAACTACATTTGTGATAAATGATGTGCCTAAATGATTAAGCTATTTTAAATATTTAATAGACTTAAATCAGGTTTTGGTGAATTTAATTTTCTACCAATGTACCAATATTTACAACTACCAATTAATGTTTATTTACACGTTCGTAGTAAGATTTATCGTGCTGTAAGATTTATCTTGCCCTAAGATTCGTAAGCCATGGCTGAGTTCACAGGTTTTGACTGCAGGGTCACACAGATTTTTATTTATCAAAGTGTATTCCTGAAGAACCAAAAGAAATAACCTTCATTGTAATTCTTCTTGCTCTCTATGGTTTGCTCTCCAAGTATTCAGCAAGTCTGTCAAAGTGCATAATTGTTGTACAGTTGATAACATCGATCGTAAAATCAGTAGAATTGTACTTTGTAGTTTCAGCCTGACCAAAGTTAAACCTCATACGCACAAAGATTGGAATATATGAATAGTATTGTAAGGTTGTTCTGAAAATTAGATGGTACTAAAAATCACACTGATAAAGCTATTTATGATTCTTATTAAGTACTAATATCAAAAGAATTCTATTGAAAAGAATTCATTTTGTAATGACAATAGAGTCTTGCTACACCGAACTGAATTGGGACTGAATCGTGTGAGGTTTTTTGTTGGCATTCGGAAGCAGATTTGTAAATAACATCATTGTGGTTGATCATGTTATAGTAAATTCATTATGGCGTAGTCTGAACACAATTACTCCGTTTTATATAGAAAACGAATAGCTCGGACGATCACCAGTGTTAACTGAACATCAGCATATGTCTAAAAAATCAACAGAAATATTGTAATGGATGGATAAGCTATGTAAAATGATTCTATTGCCTTTTCATTGTCACAGGTGTTGCCTAGTGTGTACAGGTGTTTAGTGTTTATTTTTGTGCAGTTGTTTCTATACTATAACTGTGATAAGTAAAACATGTTTTTTTTTTTTTTTTTTTTTTTTTTTTTTTTTTTTTTTTTTAATAAAATTGAATATGTATTTTTTAGTTAAAAAACAATAGATTTTATCTACAGTTGTAAATATAATTAATTTAATCTCTTGTAGAGCAATTTTTTTTGCTTGAAAAAATATTTGTTGAACTTATATTGTTTTTAGAAAAAGAGTTGGAAGTACTGGGGATTTGTTTAATAAACGTGTAAGACAAGTTTGTTCGCTTTGTTCTCTTGCCAAGCCAAAGTGGGCTGCACTCTCGTACAAACAGCCTTGTTTGAGATAAGATGAATCTGTTCGTTTCCAAAACTTTGTTCGGAAGTTTTTTTAATATCCAAGCTCGGAGTAGCAAAACTCTGTAGTATTAATTTTTAGCACAATGAAACCTGGGCACTTAACATTGCTTATATGCTATAATACTGGGCGTATTAGCATTAATACAAACAATTATTACTTCTTTATTAAAAAAAAAAACCTCAAAGTATACGGCATTTTAAAGGGGAAATCAAGACATTAAGAAAATATAATTTATGTGGCAACAAAGAATTTTTAAACGTTTTTTAAATAAAAATCAACAAATATTGAAAAATTTAAAAGTAGTTGCATAAATAAAAATTTATATAAAATTAACCAATTTTTTTTATTTATTTTTTACCTATATACTAATATTAGTATTAAGGAATAGAAATTAGCATGTATTACTTAATATATAGGTACACATTTTCATTTGTTATATAAGAAATCACTGGAGTACCTAACATTAGATTTTTATTGAATTTGTTGCTTAGCACTAAGTAACTAAATATAATAAAATATACAAATAGGCATATAAAATATACATATATTTATATATAACAACATATAGCCTGATAAAAAGCAATTTTTGAAATTTTTTAAAATTTTCCTTGCCCGGGTATACTCAGGCTTTGTTGGGAACGGCATTCATGGTACCCCGACCTATACTCGGGCATAGGGTTCAGTGTGTTAAAGTATCTTTTACTTTTGAGCTTATTCATTACTTTTTGCTCAGTACCTTATCACCCAGGGTCCATTTTCTCTCCGAAATTCAGCCATCTCTGCCAAATAAGTGCTGTGACTGGGTGTTTAGCACTATAAGACGAACATTTTTAAACAAAATAATCATAATCAAGACTTTTGATAGACTAATGAATTCTGAAGTTACCCACAATAATTTATATTGCCAAAGACATTGTTAAAATTAACATTTAGTATGTAAAGGGATCAAGTCTGAATTTATTATATTTATATGTAAGTTAATGCCCTATTTTAGAGTAAAGAAATGAAATTTGGCTGCAGGTGGAAATTTTAGGTTATGAGTTATCATTGGAAGATACTACAAAAGCTACAATCCATGCTCAATGGCCTAGTGTAGTGCACCTTGTTTTGTGTACGGTAGGTACTACAATTTTGTTTTTGTCAGTGATAATACGAGTAATCCCTCTCTCAGTTACAAACTGCCCCAAAAAATGCAAATTTTCTTTGTTTGCTCTTTATTTGAAACACAAAATGTTAAGCTTTCCATTGCCCTGATGTCAGTTATTATTGCAGAAGACATGCCTAACAGAACTATTATTTTACCCTTAATCCGTTTTAATTTTCCTTGGTACCACTTGAGGGGTGAATTGTTCCTGATACACCTAGAATATATGTACACTTTTGGTGTTCAACTATCAATGTAGAACTTGTGCAATGTTCATATCTTAAATTTAGCTGCAATGATTTTCTTGATGGCTTTGCGTATTTTAATTCCCAATCCTATCGTAAAAATTTAATGATTCTTCTTTAATGTGTGGCTAAGACTGTACAATTGATATAGTAAAATTATAAGCAATGGCTTGATATGCACATCATAAACAAGCAATAGGCCTATGTCAATTACTGATTTAAATTTATGTATGTTGCAATGTTTTTGATAATGTTATTACAGTATTATATTTTTAGAAAATTAATTGTCAAACTATGAATGGAGATTCTCATCTAGTTAGTCATATGTATGTGTTTGATACAGTGCTCGATTTCAGGGGGAACGCGGCGGAACGGCGTTCCTGTACCTTTTTTAATAAAATATAAAAAAATTTACAAAATTAAAAAATAAATTAATTATTTTAGAAACAACTACAAAAAATTTTTAACATAATTCTTATGTTATTTTTTGTCACAGTGAATTAATTTTGAGAAATGGTAATAACTTTTTATTTAACAAGAATATAATATTGCTAGAAATTTAAAGTACCGTCTCTAGGCTTTGACTGGTCGCTATCTTTTAAAATAAATTAGAAAAAGTAGGCCTTATCTGGATTTTACATTGTTAATTTAGTCAGTATGAAACATGCCTGCTCCCCAAAGTCTTAATGATTTTTATTAAATCTTTAAAACTGTATTTTGAGTGTCATAAAAAGCTTCAAAAATATTCTCAGGTACGTTAAAAACGCTGCAACTTAAGAGTAATTTTAAAAAATCTTCCGGGGGAGGGCCCGTGGTGAGCCAGTTCCTTTACAGTTCCCTTACCTCTTTTTTTTAGAAATCAAGCACTGGTTTGATATTTAATTCTAGTCTCATAAGTCTTCCTATTGAAGGCAAAAGTGCATTTTTATTACTATGTGGTGTTTGCATAGTTATTTTAATTTTATAAATCAATTCATGGCATCATTTGAGTGCAGAACAATATAACCCATAAAAAGACCTAAAATTGCAGTTCCACATAACGTAGTTGCAGTCTCACAGGGTGTCTACTGGTCTGAAAAAGACTGGAATTATGGTGTTTGGTCGGGAAATACTCATTTTATAACAAAAATATAATATTTTTACAGTATTTTACTAACTTAAAAATTTATGTCATAGAATTTTACCATAATGTGAGTTGTGAGGCTGATTTTGTGGTCGGGAATTTCCAGAAAAGTGGTCTGGGAAAATCGGGACAGTAAGACTTTTGGGAAACAGGTGTTTAATTGCCACTCCCCTCCCCCTTTTTAAGAGTGAATACTTGCTGCCTCTTCAATCACATTAAGAGGCGCAGATTATGAAGGGCTTGAGTAGCGATACTTTTTGCGTAGTGCAAAAATAACAAATTGAAGAGGCTTAAATGAAATTTTTTTATATTTAAAAAGTCCGGATCATATTGTTTGAATGAAGCAGATTTAGAATGTCACCGGGTTGAATGAACGAGAGTCTACTGTTCTTTCTTTTGAAGAATAATACACAATTCTATTCTCATCATAGTGTATTATCAGTTACCAATGTCCTAAACTAGGTTGGATAGTGTAGCTGAATGGGTTTTTATCAATTGGTTGATATTAAGATTATTAAACCAAAGAAGTTTATGTGTAACCGCTTATTTTATAAGACCAAAACAGCTTGCGACATTTTGTGCCTTATCTTACCATCTATGAACACCACTTAATGCCAATCCCTATACAAGGGTGTTTCAGAACTCCCTACCAATATTTTAGGGCATTGTTCCTGAGTTAGAAACATATCAAAATATCATATTTAAATTGTCCGGAAGTCTTTAGTTACTCACACAGCCGCCATTTTGTTTTTTTTTTTCAAATAATAATTTTTATTTCCGTAATGGATGGTTGTATTCAGTTCATATTTGGTATGAATCTTTATCATACTAATGTACATCTTAAAGAAAAAAATGAATTTTTTCCACTGTATATTTTCAAAATGGCGGCCATTTTAAAATTTCAAACTAAAATATCTCAAAATTGGTAGATTTTATAAAAATTATTAAAATCAATACAAATTAAGGCCATTTTAACAGCAAAATCAATGTTTTCATGGAGAAAAATCTCAATAACTCCGTTATTTGTTGTCAGATCCTTACAAACTTGGTACCATTGGTTAGATAATTTAATTTGTCAACTTTTTTGTGTCTTGTAAAATTTTTATAAAATTTACCGATTTTGAGATATTTTAGTTTGAAATTTTAAAATGGCCGCCATTTTAAAAATATACAGTGGAAAAAATTCATTTTTTTCTTGAAGATGTACATTTGTATGATAAAGATTCAAGACAACCATCCATTACGTAAATAAAAATTATTATGAGAAAAAACAAAATGGCAGCTGTGTGAGTAACTAAAGACTTCCAGACAATTTAAATATGGTATTTTGATATGTTTCTAACCCAGGAACAATGCCCTAAAATATTGGTAGGGAGTTCTGAAACTCCCTGTGTATTGAATTTTACTTGTTCTGATATATTAGATAAAGAAAGCAGTGTCTTAAACCAAGAGTTCTTTAAAAGATTGTTTTTTTAGGAAAAACTTTGTCTTTTTTGTCTTAGTTTTATGTATATTGTTTTGGCTCTTCAGTCTTCTTCTATAGGAAAGACTTTACATAGTGCCTATTAACCATAAACATTTCATAGACACTTTTAATTATACCTAATATTATCTTTTACAAGACAGCCACTTCTCAAAGGTTTTTAGCGAAATTCCCTATAGGGAATACGCTCTTACGGTAGTAGCCATGGTAAGACCTGAGCCCGAGACCATGTTACTTTTTCATTTTGAGGTCCCCAAAAGCCAAAAACACTATTCGTTCATATTTTTATGTGTCTGGACACAATAAATTTTACGATAAGAATCCTTAAATTTTGATTAATTTGGTATGAAGGTGTAGGGTGGTAGCGTTCTTCAGGTTAATTTCTAAAACCAGGGTGTTTGGACTATGGGTACGGGGTTTTATGGGGTTTCAAATGGGCAAAAATAGAATTTTATGACCATAATAAGAGCTTAAAAAACAAACAATTTAGTATTTTGAATTTTCAACTTTGCTTAACAGATTACAGAGAAAAGCCAAAAACAAGGTTCCCCATGTTATTTTTATGGGAAATCAACAAAACCTTGTATCTCGCTTATTTATTGGCATAACTTATTAAAATTTGGTATGTATGTACATTCACTAAGGAGGGTTTAACTGATATTTGCTTACAACATCCATATGGCGGCAAACCTACATACTCCCATGGGGTTTATGGGAAAAATTAAAAAGTGCCAAATATTGATACAATTTGATATTTCTCTTACCTTAACATTACATTTCCTAACAACTTACATTTTCTAATGACATCCCATGGCAGCAAACCTACATTCTCATTTCTATGGTGTTTATGGGGGAAATACAAAATCTCAAATTCCTTTAAAAATTCACTGAGTATGGGGGTATTTTTTTATCAAAATGCAAATGAAAATTTTGGAAATAAAATTAACTTTCAAGTTAATAGCAGTCAATTATTCATAAACTGCCAAAAACACAAAATTAATGTACAGTATTATGTAAACAAGGTATTATTTCTTGTCGATCATTAAGATTGAAGTGACATCATTTTTCATTTAGTTCTTTATAAAATGAGACAAAGAGCTGTGCCTTTACATGTTGTAACATTGTGTTGTTTTTGCGGTTGTTGACATTATTTTATATAGAAAAAAAACATTTCTTCAACTATTTTTGAATTGTTACTTTTTGAATTATTAAAAGCAATAATTTATTATATTAAGTAAGATTGGAAACTGAAATGTTGTTTTCATAACAATTTTGTGGTGCTGTAGATTTTGTTGATTAAAATAAATTTGAATTGATTTGATAGTTTTTTTTTTATATTCCATGATCTCTGCTTTTCTCATCTTAGTTTAGAAGAACACTTTGAAACAAGTTTGTTTACATAATGTATCATTGAACTTTTACTGGTTTGTACAGAATTATAGGAACTACAGATCGCCCACTGGTTGACATTCGACCAAAATTACTGTGTCTCTGGAACTTAGTTTTTATAAAAATATTTCACATTTGAAACATCTGTTTTTACTGTTTTGCTAGAAATTGTTATTACAACAGCTGTCTAATTTTAAGAGTATACAATACTCTATTATAATAACATATATTATAATATATATTATAATATATATTATATCATATCATATTATAATAACATACAAACCATAGATTTGTTGTTGCTAATGAAAATAAAAACAGACCAGTTTCAGCACATGCTGTAGAGCATAAAAAAGTAAACTTTGATGAATGTTACACTCTAAAAGGCATCTACCACGCCAAGCCTGATCCTGACAAGAAAACTAACATTCATCACTTAAGAAATGTGGAGATAGCACATCAACTAATTTTAAAATCTAGGCAACCAGACGGCTTGAACATTCGGTGACTTCACTTAACAAATTGTTCTCTTTACCTTCATTTATATAATAATTTCAAAATCATCTGTTTTCTTAAGTTTAGTTTATTAGTTTGTTTTGATTGCTCTTAACCATTTATTACCAGCTAAAAAGTTTTGAAAACGATGTATTTATTTGAAATATGAACTTTTATAGCTGGTAAATGGGTTTTCCTGATAAATTATGTTGAATATACCACATGTTTGATCGTTTCTTCGTAGTGTGTCTCGTAACTTAATATAATTTAAGGTAAATCTTGAACAAAAACAAACAATTCAAGTTTGAACGATTACTGGACACAAAATCATTATTCGTTAGTATAAAATGCCCAGAAAACGGGCATCTTGAACATAATTCACTTGCTAAAATGTGTTGCAAAATTGCTTTAACTAGGTAGGCCTAAAGGTGCTGCTATGTATTGGAATTTCTCAAGTCTCATACTAAATGGAAATGAGTTTTAACGCAGAACTGAGCTTACTAAAACAGCTGTTGTAGATCAGAGGCAGATTTTTTTTTATTTCTTCGACTGTTTCCCCCGTACCACCCCAAAATGCTCACGCCTACCACCGGTTGAGAAAAACTGCTATAAGGCAATTCAACCATGAACTAATGTGTATTATTGGTTTTTTTCGCATTTGCACTTAGTCTGTGTTTATAGTCAAGAGAGTTGAGGAAATGCAGGCAGACAACGAATAGGGATTAAGAAGTCCATTCCATGTTGAGAAAAATGCACTATTAATATAAAATGTAAAAACTCATTATGGGGTCAAGAATTGCTGACTTTTTGAATATTCAGAAAAGATATTCTTAACAATAATTTAATGCAGTAATTAAATTATCCGTAATTTTATCAGCAAATTCTTTTCCTCTTACACAGTTTTTATTTACATTCCTTATTTATTTACAAGCAATACAGTAACGATGTGGCAACGTCGCAATTCCCTCCGCTATTAGGCCGGCTGGACTGTGTTCTGTCCGCAGCCCGCACATATTGCATACTGTTTGTTAAACCAATCTTTAGCATTTTAAAGCTTTCATCGATTAAAACTTAGAAAATAATGCAAAACATTTTGTATAATAAATAACTTTACTCTCAATAAAAGAATATACAAATTATTTTTTACAATCCAATAGCATTATACTAACTTAAATAATGACAATATTTGTTTGTTCGATTTTGTTGTAAGTTATTTCATTACGCCTTTTCGTGTTGTTGGGGATGTTGGACATAATAACAGGACTAATAATAACAGTTTATGGTATTTTCATGTAATTTTGATTGCAGTGTTATACCGCAACTAAACGTTTATACTTCAATCGTCCACCACGGCTGATTTAGATAAATTTCAAAGACTATGTTCTTGGTTGACCTCTGTTAAAATATGCTCTAAGCTTTGGAAATAAGTGCCTGCGTGATGTAAGTAATTTCTGCCAACACAAAGTTTCCCAGTTCAATTCTGAGAAAAGTTAGTAGCTTTTAATAAGGTTCGATATTAGATCCAGTTGCCATTTGTCATTGGGCTATTAATTAATTATGCTTTCTAACAACAGGCCAACGTTAGGTAGTAAAATCACCGGAGGATGAACAGTTCCCCTTCAAAACGTTATAATTCCTCAAGCGTAATTGTACATAAAATAAAAGTGAAATAAAATGGCTGCAACAAAATCAGAAATGGTTGTCAAACTACACCTATGTATATTGTTAAATTAAACACCATTACGACCCGTTTTGTTTTTATCACCAGTGGATTACAATCTTGGCACTCTTGACAGATCGTTAAAACTAGTACATCCACAGATGTACAAAAAAGCAGAATAGTTAAAATTTTAATCTTTTAATTATTCATATTAAGATATCATAAAGTAGTTAACTTTTACGGTAGCTTTAATGTTTGCATTTTCTATTTTGTCTTATAAAACGTATGTTTACAAAGTCAAACTGCCACATTGTTGTGAATAGAAGCCAAGCTAACTTTTTATTATCAACTTGTTTTCAGCCTGAATTACCTATGTAACTGTAATGTTGTAGTTGCATCATGAATGTTGTTATTATTGAAACCTAATTAAAAAATGAACTATTATATAATATAATAAAATTATTTAATATTTATGTAATTAAAATATACTATATATTTAAAATTAACTGTATAAAATTTCTAATATTATTTAATTAAGTGGCTCGTATCCTCTAGCTACGACGTTTTTTGTCCTTAAGAAATTAAAAACTGCTCATATATAGGCCTGATTTGGGTTTTACGGCATTATGAAATTACTGGTGCAACACATTTGACAGGCATTTCACCTTATTCACATTATTAATGTGACAACAAGCATAAAATTGTCAAAATAAGATGATGTGATAGGTTCCGGGCTCTCCATTGAACTGTGCATGCTCAGCGCTGCCGTGTCAGCCTAGTGAGCGGCGTTGCCACTTTTCGTCACCGCGCCCTTATATTAAAGGTGGCTATGCCAGCGTGCTTTGCAAAGCAAACCTAAGGAATTTTTTTACTTTCAGATGAGCCCGTTCACTACGCTCACTCATCATCACGTTTAGCTTGTTCACTACGCTCACTCGTCATCAGGTTTAGCTTGTTCACTACGCTCACTCGTCATCAGGTTTAGCTTGTTCACTATGCTCACTCGTCATCAGGTTTACGCTCACTTGCCGAAGGTCTATAATATTTTCAAAATTTTTATTAGACTACTAATCTTCCTTCAATACTTTAAATGAGAAGAGCTGTTTATAGAATTAATTACTAAGAAAATGTTTTTACCTTATGGTGTGTTCATAAACAACTCAGATAAAAAACTCCAAAACAACCTGACATGGCTACATTTATGACGGTCCTGGGGCAATGTCATGTCACATGGGAATAGGTAAAAAGTATACCATGTCAGCCACCTGGTTCTAAGCTGCCTCCCCATGAAAATTTAGCCAAACTGGTTTGGCCACTCTTGAGTTATAAATAACAAATATAAATAACTTTCTTTCATGTACCTATGTAGGTAGATATGCACGGCTTTACATAATTATATTGTCATAAACATTTTTTTGAATTTTTCTTTTCAATAAAAAAATGAGTTAGGCTCATTTTATAATTTGAATTTAACCACCATTAAATGTTATAATTAAACTGTATTTTAAACCCTTGTCTCCTGAACTTTGAATATGTAGGTTCTACTCTACTTTTATTCTACTCTTACTTATTCTCATCCATCAACTCAAAGCCATCAGCATATCTCAGTAATTACATATTTTGACGCCAGTAGGTATTTTTGTCTGGTACGTTTATTCAGGGGTAATGTTTATTCAATTTTCAAAGCGATAATGTTTGTTTCAGGTCTTGGAAAAACCAAAAAAAAAACATGGCTGACGATGAGTGGCAGCTGGAAGCTGTCCATGAACAGTTTGACGTGTTCAATCGCCTCAGGACACCTCATAAAACTTTGCCTTCAACAGACCTCGTCCGGACCATGAGGGAGGTTTCAGAAATAAAGAATTTTTATCTGAAAATGAAAAAACCAGCAGTAAAAAATCCACGAGATATCAGTTTAGAAATACTTAAGCAATGTGAAGGGTGTGAGGATATCAAGCTCTCTTTTGTTGTCATTGTCATGAACATTGAAATTAATGATAGTTTATGCAAGATTCCCATTTTTGTCGTCAAGTCAGGCCGTAATACGAAATTTATTGATATGAACCTTTCAGTTTTCAACAGTTGGCAAGCATTTATGTGCAACAATGACTTGCCATCCTGTCACTTTTGTTTCCCTGTCGGTGGCCAGTATAATGTAGGAGCACGGTTGGCAGTTGATTTTGCTGCATCCCCTGCTGCCAAGAGACATGTCCATATGATTTGGAAAATGGTAGGGTTTTCTGTAGGAGTTATATTTGTTGCTGCTTCATTCTTTTGGACCATTGAACCATCACAATTCCGATCATATCACTCCAAAGCCGACTCGATTTTAAGAATTGCAGAAGAATTTATACCTAGTATCAGAGGTTATTTTGGACCTTTCTTAGCAGCTGTAAAATTGATTCATGGTATCAAATCTGGAAATGTTGACATCTTGAAAGCTTTACCCGAAATCTGGTCGTTGATGAGATGTGTAAATGAAAACTACAGTCTGGACATTTTGAATGTTTTTAAAAAGGTGTGGAATGCTCTAAAAAGGATGTACAACTGGATCAAAGAGAAATTGTCATACTTTTTCAATTCTGCCTCAGAATGGGCTCAGCATAAGTTCCTCGGCATTGCGAGGAAAGTAGATGATGAGATCATTGCCGCTGACCAAGAAGCAGAGGAACTCCTAGAAGCATCGAGGAGAAACAATCTCAGACCAATTTGTGGTGCCATCTCAGGAGAAAAAATACATGCTAATGTATTCGTCCAAACCTCAGAGTACACCAACACTATCTTTAAAAATGCCAAGACTGAGAGAGCTCTCCAGGTAGGAATGAAATCAAAAGATGAAAATTTACAAGATGTAACTTCTAAATTATTAATCATAAGTGATGAAACTGCCAAAAAACATGGTAAATCATTACAAGACGTGCAGGACATTTTTGAAGCACTAAGTGATATTGTGATAGACGAGTATAAAAACCAGATCAACTTGTATACAAATAGTCTCTCAGCCGCCAGGGAAGCAGTAGGGCATGAAATTAACATCAATGCCTACAATCGGGCTCTAGGAATCAATGGAGACCCTAAAGCACATTACTGGATGAAAGCTCTTATGGCTGTTAAGGAATTGCGTTTAACTAAAGAGAAATTCAATGAAAACATCGAAAATATCAAGAATAAAAAGGAAGTCTTACTTTTAGAGATTGAAAAAAGGGATGAAGATGATATAGTTGGTTGCTACAGATTAGTGGGAGTGGATGGAGAGGGTGAAGTCACTGCTGAAAAATTGATAAAGGCTTTGAAAAAAATCAAAGTTAACTGGGATGAAAAAATGATGGTCACTAATCAAAGCTCATCTAATATTTTCATTCGTGCAGGAGACCTGGCAATAGCAGCAGTACAAAAACTGAACACTGACAACACTTCACTTGGGATCGTGTTGATCGTAAGAGAAGGATTCTGAAACGTCTAATGGTCTAGGAACATCAATGAATGAAGATTAAAGACTAAAATGTATTTGTTTGATCTTAATGTTTACAAAAGGTTGCCTTTAGCTGTGTTAAAACGGTGGTTATTTTTAGAACCTAAAGTTTTTGTACTTGGCTATACTATTTTTCCCTGAGCTTTTACGACAACCATCGATGTATACTACTGGATTGCTCGCGCCTGTGTTGCAGTGAACTGATTCACGGTCCGGCCAAGATCAGCACTGAGGGTCAATAGTGCCGCTCGCTAACATGGGCAACATAGGAAAAATGTGACGCTCGCTTAGTTAAATTACATTTTTAAGGCAATCAACCTATTTTTAGATACCAAAGCTTTTGATTTGTGTTCTCAAGTATATTCAACATCTATAGACACACATATTTACCACTACTTATTTTTATTTTAAAAATAAGTCCAAGTTAGAATTTAAGTGGAACGTCATTTCCAATTGCTTCTAAGAATGGAATTTTCTTTTATAAACATAAATGTTCGGATACAAATTATTTCATTCAATACAGTAACACAATATATATGTAATATTATAAAATATATTGAAGTCAAGTAAATTGCAAATTTGTTTTTAATAAATTATATATGTGACATTTAAACTGATTGATACAATGTTTTTACTGTAATATCAATCCCAAATTTCTAGATGTCTATGTCTTTTTAGTACACGCTTATAGATATAGGGAGGCGTTTCAAACAATAATAAAACAATGAAAGTAGGAATTTACATTCTATAATCATGGTATGTATTGTTCACAAGTTGAAACTATGACTTAAAAAATCTTAGAATATTAAATTAACATTTCTGAACAAAATTACACAAACACATAAATTTGTCAGTTTCTGTCCCAGACCAATGCCTTGTTCGCCCTATGATAGCCGATAGTTTTAAATACAATTTTTCAATTAGTTTTATTAACAAAATATGATGATTAACTTCATCCACACAGTTTGAAAAATGATCTTTAAAAACAAAGCAAACTTGCAATTTGCATGTTTGGTTCAGGACTTACTTGTACAGGTTTTGAATAGCTTATCCGACTAAATAAGTTATGTAACTAAATAACTAAATAAACAAACAACGCTTACCGGTATCAGTTTCATCCTCTGCTTCAAGAGGGTTCACTATTGTAAAGTAAAAATTCAATGTTTCCCAATGTCAAAAAAATTATTCCCTTCTTAACAATTACAAGGCACACAAAGTAAAATAATTTTCATTTTCGTACGATTCCCTTTGATTGATAACTGGTTATTATTATCGATGTAATGTATTTGAAAATATATCTTAAATATAACTGTTAAGTTCACCCAAAAATTCTTTGACAAATCATTAATATTTCATTACTTTTTACTTTCAATGTCAATATAAATTTAAAAGTTTTTATCTGTTTACAGTTTCAAATTTTTGAATGAACGACGAGATCTGTAGCCTCAGTGAGAGCGCGAGACTCAAAATGAACTTCTTTGCGCCTCTATTAATTCGATTGCCAACGACAACTTATGTTATGGTAGGTTTCTTGGTCAAATTATGGCTACAATTGGTCATCCCATTGGCTACAAATTTCGCGCTAAAAGTTTGTTTCTGATCCGAAAATAAAGAATTTCCTCGCTTAATAACTTTTTCATGTCCGACTAAATTGATTCTTTAACATTTCCAACTTTGATAATTACCAACGTTTTAGGAACTCAAAATATTCATACTGTTGGTTTTGTTATTTAATACAGAAACGGAATATATAAAGTTAATTGCACTATAACCACCCTGTTGTGGTCCAAGAGCTTGTAAACGTCGGTGCACACCATCGTTGAAATGATGCCGATTCCGCAGTAGACCCACAGTGCTATCCACGTCGGATTGTTTGAGGATCATTTAAAGTTAAATCCAGTAGTATACATTGATGATGACAACATGATAATGACAACTAATTTAGGTTGTTTATATTTAACTTTCAAGAGTTATTGTCTTGAGTGTTATTGGCCAATACTGTATCTGTATTTTATGTATGTGTAATGGATGTAAGCAATAGAATGAGTATTTTGAGGGGTTTTACTCTAAATAACAAACTTCACTTATTTGGTTATTTGTATGGAAACCACTTATGGAAAGCAAGGAAACTCCAGTCATTGCAAAATTTTAGGGCATTCACAAAGATGTCAAGAGGTCTGGTTGTTAAAGTATTGAAAATTAAACCTGACAATACAACTAATTTCACAGTAAAAAGCAATATTTTTTTCAAAAACTTATTCTACAAGATAAAACAGATTGGCTCAAAACTGGTCGATAAATGGACGGGAATCTTGATGAATTAGGCACTACTGATACTGATGGATTGTAGCTACAGACATTAATTAATAAAAAGCTCAAATGGAGCCGTACAAATCCTGATGTATGTCATAAGGTAAGGGACCAATGTTTTTATCTCGGCATACAATTTCTGCATGCAGAACACTCATGAAAGCTAGGGTTTGTCCACAAAAACACAACTGTTCCTGTATATATGGTTTCTGGTGGGCTTTTGTAAGGAAGTTAGCTTTTATTTGCTTTGATATCCTCTCGTGAGAGTTCTGCTTTTATAAACATTTTAATAGTGTTAATAATGATATGCACTATGATCCTTTAAAAAATGACAAGTGATCAGAATTTCCATACTAAAAGAGAAATAGAATTTGCTATCTCAACATAGTTTCTTATATGGTTTAATAAAATCAGAACTTGTTCAAATAAAACTACAGTAGGATGTACCAATAGAACATCATTGTATAGGTATGACAGTTTAATTTATTCATTTTAAAATATTAGGTATACAATCATTTACTATTAGAGGTGTAATGTGTACAATATTTAGTGTGGAATGCCCTATTTTATGTTAATTTTCCTGGTGCATTTTTAATATGTGGCTTAGGTAAAAATATTATGTTATATTTTTGAGGTGTGATTTCACTGAATCAATTTTAAACATATCACACAGTTATGATTATGTAGACTGAAATTTTATAAATGTTCCTCATGTGTTTAATCAAAGTTCGAACTGCCATTCCAAGTTCAAAGTGGTGTTTCCCCATAACTGCCTTGATGGAAAGGCCCCTAAAATCTCTCTGGATTAATAAATTGTTATTATATGTATAAAATCTATTGGGGAATGGTTTGCTGCATGGTCCATTTAGTGTGATTTTTAATTGATTTGAAATGGCTTAGAAGTGATGAAAGTTTCTCTGTGGAGCTGAATAAACAAAACTGAATCAAGCAAAATATTATAAGTACTTGTATGTGATGCGCTATGGACCCGAGAGACATTTGTGCTTATTGAGAACTTACAGAGAAGCCAAATGTGATGAGAAGTGTGTCTCACGTGATTGAACAATATAAACTGACAGACAAAGAAAGACAGCAAGAATGATGAGTCATGAGTAAGAGCCGAGATTCCATTGGCTCGTGATTCAAAATCGTTTCTTATGCTTGTGCCCCTGAGCTCATTTAGGTACAAAATCATCTCTGGCACTTGCCTGAATGTTAAAAAAGACACTGCCCATGACAACTTATAATTGTTATTTTATATTTATGTAGCTTAGCACAATTCATTGGGTGTTTGTTTTAGCTAATCATATACAGTAGTAGTATTGTTCATATTTGTAACCTTTTTTATCGCTTACTAACGCTTTTCATTAAATATTTTTATAATTAAAGACCATTTTGTTTTGTTTTACCTGTAATTCTCTGTGATAGTAAGCGTTATTAAAAAGCCTAAGTTAGATGTATATTCTTTTACAAGCTGTAAACAGCAGACAGAACAGATTTCAAAGGGAATAGTAAATTGAATTAACATAAAAAAAACAATTAATTTTAACAATTGGCCCAACAATAAAAAAATTGTGTTTCATTCAATCAAAGCAAGTTTACATTGTCTCTTGTGGAGGATAAATATAACATGTTGAGACTGGTTACTGTTTAAGTATTTCTGCATAGATTTCTTCAAAGACCTCTTTCCATAATTTTTTTTTTAATTTGTCATTTGAAACATTTTACAATGTACAATTGACATTTTCAATTCTTATACTACTTTTTACAAAATGATTGGGTTGGCATACGCACAACAAAAATCTTATCAGCACAATACCGGGTGTTCACCCTTAAGTGTTACAAAAGCTAACTTTTTTATTCTGCATCTGACAGTGTACTTGTTATGGGGGGGGGGGGGGTGCCTTTACTTTTTTTATGTTGTTTTCAGGTGTTTCCAACATTTTTTCAATATGGTGGCCAACTAAAAAATTTGTAACATGAACCCCCTATTTTTAAGTTAATTTCGGTCTTTACACATAATTTAAGACATTTTCATAGTTTGAAATTTGTCTCTGAACCTAAGGGTTAGAGAGCTAGGAGCGATTTAAGTTCATTTTTAGTCCTATAAGAATAATACTGGACAGTAATTCATTGGACAATAAATTTGATTATGTGTAAAATTGTATGAGCAAAATGTTCCTAAATTATCACTTTAAGACATTTTTTTCTTGAGTATTTTTTATTTTACTGAATAGTTTTTAAGATACAAACAGTTCAAGTTTGGCCCATGTTATTTCTTATGGGACTAAAAATGAACCCCTAGCTCCCTAACTGAAAGGATTAGAGAAACAACTGTCAAATTATAACAATGTCTTAAAATTATGTGTAAAAATTGTGTGTAAAATTATTCCAAAAATGACATAAAAATTGGGGGTTCGTATTTAAAAATTTTTTAGCTAGCCGCCATATGGAAAAATAGTTCCATCATACTGGATAAATGGCAGAAAATTTCAAAAAATGAAATACACACCTAAAAGCAACATAAAAAAGTTAGCTAGCTATTGTAACACTTTGGGCTGGACTACCGGTATACAGTATACAGGGTGTCCGGAAACTCTCTTCTAAAAATCTGTGTGACTATTCCAAGGATTAAAATGAACAAAAAAGTTCATGAGAACATACGTCCCAAAATGGTTCCCGCCTTTTTGTTTTTTACACTTAATAATTTTTATTTCAGTAACAGATGGGCGTATTAAGTTTAAATTTGGCATGAACCTTTATCACACCAATGGTAATTTCCAGGAAAAAAAATTATTTTTTTCGTACTTGTATTTTTAATATGGTGGTCATTTTAAGTTTTAACTTCAAATATCGTAAAAACGGTAAATTTTATCAAATTTGTACAAGTAACAAAAAGTTGTAAAATTAAATTATCTTACCAACAATACCGTGTTTGTAAGAATCTGATAACACATAATGGAGTTATTGAGATTTTTATATTAAAATAACCTCAATTCGCATCATGTAAAAATCAACGTTTTCCTGCAATAAAATGACAATAACTCCGTCATTTATTGTCAGATCCTTACAAACTGGTATCAATGATCAAATAATGTAATTTGTGAACCTCTTTGTAACTTGTACAATTTTGATAACATTTTCTGGTTTTGAGTTTTTTGAGTATAAAAACTTAAAATGGCCGCCATTTTGAAAATACAAATCGAAAAATAAATTCTTTTCCTGGAAATGAACTTCAATGTGATAAAGGTTCATGCCAAATTTAAACTTAATACACCCATCCGTTATACAAATAAATTAAGTGTAAAAAACAAAATGGCGGCTAGCGCCTTAACGGAGCCCACTGGACGTTAAACTTACCTTAACCTTTAACTTAAACTTTGTTTAAGTTTAAGGACAAATGTTCCTGTAATTTTTGGTCATTTTGATTCAAGGAATCACTACACAAAGTTTCGGAAGAGAGTTTCGAACACCCTATCTTGGTCTAGTCAAATTTAAACTTAAAAAATCTACCTATGAGTAAAAAACATTGTCGGTTAAAAAAATATTTAGTTGAAAAGCACCAGCATCTAGAACATCATTTTTTACTGATATCTCCACTAGGGAGCTCTGAAACCTGCAATCATACTTTACAAAAGACATTTTGATTCCTATTTCACAGCTGTTTTTATATTCTCTAATCAAAGACAATGTTGTTGTTATTGGTGGATAAGGAGACCCCGGCCGAACCGTTGAGCACGTCTGCCTCAAAATGGGCATTTTGCGCAGGCCCCCGGAAGGATGGGATATTGAAGGAAGAGAAAGGGTGAGGCACGGGACAGACTGTCCACTCATGTTCCAGCTAGGGGTTTTTATGCCCGTCGCACTCCTCTCCCCCTGCTGTCTTGAACATATGTTCCATGGCTAGGGGTTACCATGCCCGTAGCATTTCTACTCACCCCCTGCCGTCTACATATATTCCAGCTAGGGATTAACCATGCAGTTCGCATTAACCCCCGCTGTCTTGAACATGAATGGGATTTGAAGGAAGGGAAACTGTCATAGTGGACAGCCAAAAGACTTACCACAGTGTTATGACAACTTCGTTTGCTGTACCCAATGTCAACTTCGCAACTAGTATAAACCAGTTTTAAAGTTGTCCTGGGATATCAAAGACAATTTAAAGACATCCAAACATTATTGTCTGTTAATTTTTTGTGTTTGCCAAACAAGTTCGCCACGAATATACGACCAATTGATTGCTGATGCGGCTGTAGGCAAAAGCATATTGGTTAGTATACAGACATCTGTGATATTTGAGGGGCAGAGATCACTGGGTCAAGTTACTCATCAGCAGCGATTACAATTACAAGCTTTGTTACACTCCTTCACACATTTCTAATGTGAAAAATTAATAGAAACATAGCCATTGACTGAAAACATAGACTTCTTTGTAATAATGAAATAAGGGGCAAAGATATTTCACGAATTTGCTTTTTCTACTGCTCTTTTACTGTGTTAAAATACTAACTTAAGTAAACATAAAGATTTACAGCAAAGATACAATTTTTGTTCTTACTCCTTTGGGCCACTTGTTAATTAAAACTGGCTACCCATATACACAAAGGGCATTTGGATGTTTTCAAACGGCCATACTCATGAAAGAGTTAAATGATGACAACATAACAGGATGAGTGGTAAACAACTGTTACAATTTCTATTGGAATATTTTCATACAATCTATTTTAGCTAAATTTATGTATGGGTTTACTTTGAAATAAGCTCAATTATTTTTAGTTTAAAATGTATATTTATGACTTTTTAATAAAAGTTATTTTTCCATGTCGTAGTACATTAAAAATAAAATAATAATTTTCAACTTTCAAATATGAAGAGGATAGTTGGTGGATGGTGTAATCCCATACGCCAGAAGTCACTGACATTTCAGAAACTAATCTTAAAAATTCAACATTTTATAATTGTTTATAATTGTGTGATAATAATGGTTTTATAAAATTTTCGTTAATTATTTTTTACACACGTTAATTATTTGGAATAGTTGCACTAGACACTGAATATAGTTGAGTGGCTCCCTTCAGCAACTTTATTAGTAAAAAAATTTAAATTTTACAGGATCTATTAAAAAAAATCATATGACATACCAAATTAATTAATTAATCTGAAGATGGCGAAACATCACCGTAATTCGTAATCCAACTAGGATTCCACAGGATCATTTGGCAGACTAACAGGTATTACAACCTTTTCACAAGTTAATTTTTATGTTTTTTTTTATATAAATTTGTAAAACAGTATAAATTGTTGTCGTGAAGAATAACACAACAATACAAATTGTAATAAACAAGTTATAACAAGAAGTGTGATTAAAAAAATGCAGTAACGTTGTAAAATACATTTGTTTGCAACGTTTTTGCCATTTTTTTTTGAGGTTAGATGGGGGTTGCTACGTTGATGGGCATTAAAAACACTGCTTGGTTTTTATACAAACATTGGGTTATATTGTATACAATAAAAATAAAAGATATAAAAAATACATAAAACATACAATTTTAATACATTTGTAGATTTTATTGGCGGTTATAACGTCTGCACTTACTTCTGGTGTTGGCTGTTTTTCTTTTAATTTATGAGTAAAGGGTCTCTGAACTCTGTACCAACCCTTTCAGGTATTATTCCTGGACCAAACACAAGCCAAACTATCATATTTAAAATTTCCAAAACTCCATAGTTACCCAAAAAGCCACCATTTTGTATTTTTTTAAGAATAATTTTTAATTTAAGAATGGCTTGGCGTAATAATTTGAAATTCAGTACACAGCTTTTTTAATTGAAGACCTAGCTGGAAAAAAATAATCAACATCATTCATATTTTTAAAATGGTGGTGGTTTAAAATCTTTAACCTTTAATTGCATAAAAACTACATAGGGTAGCAAATAACAAAATTTATGTTTTTATGTGTTTTTGGAAAATGTAATTTTAAATCCAACTATGAAAAAAATTATGAAAATCGGTTCATAAATAAGCGAGATAAAGTGATTTTAATTCAAATCGTCACACATGTGAGCGGGTTGCCGCGCGAAAAGCACGGTCGCAGCGCCACCTCAACAATGGATATCGTAGCAAAACTGCTCCCGGTAAAGCGGAACGACCGTGACTAGAATCAGTAAAATCGCTCTATCTCGCTTATTTATGCACCGATTTTCATAATCTTTACATCAACGGATTTTAAATTACATTTTCCAAAAAAACACGTAAGAACATAAACTTTGCTACCTTATGTAGTTTTTATGAAATTTAAGGTTAAAGATTTTAAACAGCCGCCATTTTGAAAAAAATGAATAATAAAAAGTTTATTATTTTTTTCCAGCTAGGTCTTTGTCTTTACTTAAAAAAGCTATGTTCCGATCAAATTATTACATCAAGCCGTTCTTAAATCAAAATTATTCTTTGGAAAATATAAAATGGCGGCTGTATGGGTAACTATGGAGTTTTGGAAATTTTAAATATGATATTTTGACTCGTCTTTGGTCTAGGAATAATACCTGAAAAGGTCGGTAGAGAGTTAAGAGACACCCTGTATAGGGTTATCCAGCATTCCTGTTAGCTTTACGAACATTTCTGGTTCAGTTTGTAATGTTTATAGTTGTTTTTCTTGATGGGTTAAGCCTATCTACATAGGATCCCGCTACACTAATTCTCGGGGACGTCAACATGTCTGGGCGCTTACAACTGTTCTGCATGGCGACACAAAAAACTCGAGGTTTTCTACTGGTCCCAGGCTGCCAACTTTAGAGATATCAACAATATACTTCCCAACCTTCGTGCAGAATGGCGCTTCCAACATTACTGCGTTGAAATCTCAATTTTTGGAAATGTGTCGCTTATTACGTTACTGGAGGGAGCCATTCAGTTAAGTAGAGAAAGTGGATCTGAGCCAGAATAGTTATTTATTTATTGGGGACTGAGCACACAAGACATTAAAAGGAAGAACGAAAAGTTAATTCAGTTCCATACATTTCATTTATGTAAATAAAGAAAAACAGGTTTGTTGAAATAAACAGTACTCAGTACTTCAAAATTTGTCTTAAAGCAAGACAACTAACTGATGCATCATTCTCAATAGTTCTGTGGAGCATTTCATTTAATGATTTAACTGTTCAAGACTTAGTAATATGTGGCATGGAAATCAAAAAGGGCTTTTTGAACGACAATTTTCGATTTATAAGTTCTTAATATTTTCAAAATCACCTTTAAATACAAAAAATTTGTGAAGTTCCATGTCAGGAACTTTAAGGAAAAGGGGCATTTTGATAAAAAGCCATTTAAAAGTTTTTAACAGGATATATATTCTTTTATATTTAAGCAATGAATTTGGTATAAATTTAAAGTTTACGAGGTGGCCCGTGCGCAAATTGCGCATTTTGTGATTCTATAGAGTGAAACTCTTTTACAGTACGTGAATGTTGATTATGAAGTGACAGAGATCTATTTTTGTTTACTATCTGGCTTTTAAAATTCATCTGAAGGTAATCAGCTGTTAAATTAAAATTCACATTGAAGAACTTACAATAAAAGTTGGTCAACATTTTAAAGCGCCCTCTAGAAATAAATCAAAAGGCAGGGGGGCGAAGCTCGAAACAATATGACCTTTTTAATTGCGATTCGTCACTGCGGTATATCCTAAGCTTTAAAATGACACCTCAATCTTAAAAATCGGTTCAGTAGATCGAGAGAAAAAGGGACGTAACAGACGAAACCCTTATAGAAATAAGAAGATAGATGGTTCTCCATATTCTTGTGAAAAGAACAGAGAAACAACTGTGCTATTGGCTGTGGGCAAGATTGTGAAGGGCTATAGAAAACATTCTACTCTTAATAGAAACACATTGTAATTCCTTCGGTTGCCGAGAGAGTTCAGGAAAAACAAGTTTTGAAGTAATGCGAGGTGGATTTTTGTGTTTCAGAACCCATATTACTGCATAAGAGAAATGAGGTACTATTCATGCTTTCGTTATGAATTTTTTTCAAAATTTCCCCTGAATGAAATTGTTTTACAGTCGACTTTGTCTTTTTGAGGAAATAATAAATTATCTGAATATACAAACAACAAAAATCGATATTTTTACCCAAATTTTTTAAATCGGATGTCAGAAAAATTCACTTTGCCGTCATGAGGCACCTTTTTGCTTTCCGCCCACGTATGTTGAATGTGCTGCTGATGTGGTAAGGTTCAAATTTGAGTAGGTACAGGTCCTGGCCTTAGCTGCTCTGATTTGATCATGATTTTGATACAGATTATGAGGTACAAAGACCAAATGGCTAGTAAATAAGGAATGAAAACTTCATGAGATCATAAAACCCACTTTCTCCCATGGCCAAAGGAATTGTTGGTTCACAGTTATTGTCTACAGTATAAATTGTTTATAAAAAACAAGAATTTTAAATCATAGGCCTATGACAAAGTTACAGGCATACAAACAACAGTTGGTTCCTGTGCCTCTTAACAAAAAAGCAAGTAAATAAGTAGAACGTTGGTAATTCGGATCTCAATAATCAGATTTGATTTTTTTCTATCAAGAAATGAAACATTGCATACTGTCTACCCCTAGACTATGCTCTTTACTGGAGGGGGGGTAGAGGGAAATCGTTGCTTGCAAGGAATAGGGGAGTGGTCGCAGAACAGGGTGAAGCGGTATTCAAGGTAACACAGCCTCAACACCCTGCTATATGGAAACCGTACCGCCACCCATCATTTGCCCAGTTGTCAACACACTGACCCTTAGCGGTATACTGTGTGTGAGCATTATAACACAAGAGTTATATTTCTGTTGCATGAAAGTTACAGCGAAAGCTTCAAAAAATGAACCACTACCACAGTTCAAAAGCCCATCACTCATTTTTTTAAAGAAGCTCAAATAATGTCTGATGTTTTTACTGACAAGTTGCTGAAAGAAAAATACTGTACAGTAATTAAATATTGTTTTTAACAACAATGTTTTAAATTAATCTCACTTCGGGACCCTTAACTTGAAAAGAGAAAATATACAATTTTAACACTTTTTTACTTAAAAAGCAGAACTCTCCCAGTAAATTTTGCTGTACTCAATGAAAACCATCATCATGCTCACACGGACTAGCAACTAACGTAATACAATATTATGTGTTACAAAATAAATCTTCATTTTAATCAAAGGTTTTACTCACATTCATCACAAGTTTCTATAAATTTACACAAATAAATTTGTCTTAATTTATATTTTACCATAACAGTTTTTCTTTACAGTTACGGTATCTAATTTTTCCTTTAGGTAATAATTTTACCAATAGGTGTATCAACGCCTGCACAGGCAACAATATGATCCTTCTATATGTCGACATTCAAGTTCACAGAGATTTTTTACACGGTAAGATTGAATTAAGAGACTTTTGCCATGGAAGTAATCCGCCGGCATAATGTCAAGCGATGTTGAGACTCGTTTGTCACCAACTCAACTGCCGATTCGATACGTTGAATATCCAAACGGACTCATAATCAAAGGAACCTGATGGTAGTCTCGTGGTGACTTCACGTCAAACACAACCTAGAAAAAAATTACAGAGGAATGTTATTAATCTGATTTTGGAATTCCAGTATATTTCCAGTATTTCCAGTATATTTTTTTCAAAAATTTCAGTATCTCTCGCGAACTATTAATTCAAACATGGAGTAACAATAATGACAATTTATTCATATAGTCAATATTGAAATAGATTTTTGTATAAAGATAAAACATTTACGATTATGATTAATAAGTACTTTCCAACAATAACATTTGTTTTATATTTTTTGACTATTTTTTTTGAAAAGGCCCCTAACTACTCTATAGCCCTGTTCCTCCCACGTATGCGTTTATTTAATATGAAAAATAATCATAAAGCACATTTAACTACAAAAAAATTATGAAATAGTTTAATACTTAAAAGTAAAATAAAATATGATTACAATTTAAGAAAAATTCAATAAATTTTGAGTAGCCTATAGTCAAACATTTTCTAGGCTCCATCTTTACACAAATTTTTACATTTCTTGATTAACTACAAGAACATTTCTTGATTTGAAGAGAACTACAAGTTTTCTGATTTTGGTTTGAAAACATACTTAAACTGCAAAAAAGACTTGTAAAATATCTTTTACATTACTTACTAGTGTACGCCTTGCTCGAAATCGAGCAATTTATTGCAATACAATATAAATGTTACTTTTGTATGTTATTTCTAAATAAATGATATTCGAACAATCCAGTATTGTGAATATCTTTAATCACCAAAAACTATACGTATTTACAGCTGAAAATTAACAGATCCCAGTGTTACTTTAATGGGAAATCTTGAGATTTCAATGGAGGATAGCGCCTTTATTTTCAGTCCGATTCTCATCAGTTTTTTGCGGAAAAAACCACAGACCAAGCCCTATCCAATGACACAAAATACTTGAAAATCGGTTGAAAATTGTAGGAGGAGTTCTCTACACATAAAAAAAACCCCTTAGCGTAGTATAGATTATATACAGATCAAATGACAAACTTGATGTATTATACATTTAAAAAATACGGATTTTAATAAAATTACAAAAATTCCAGTATCTATTTTGAAATTCTAGTATAATTCCAGTATTGCCAGCATAGAAATAAAATTTCAGCATAATTCCAGTATTTCATGTATTTCCAGTATCAGCAGACAAACTGAAAGGGGGGCCCCCCATAAGAAGTATACTGTCACATTTAAAATAAAAAAGTTAGCTATTGGATCACTTTAAGAAACTCACCCTGTATATCTTTTTTTTAGATTTAAATTAAAATAGCACGATTTTTCTAAATATTAAGTTTTGAAAAAAAACAAAAAAAACATGTAGGTAGTGCAATAAACTTTTTTGTTCCTCTTTAAAATGCATTTCCAATATAAATGCCCTGTATTTATCTTTCTAGTAATCTAAAACTGTTATGCAAATTTTCTCAAAAAAATGTTTTAATATTTAGTATACTTAAAAAAATTAATATATAAAAGTTGGTCTCCCAGACCGACATCACCAGTTGAAGTAAAAAATCACGTCACCACTGCAGGGTTAATCCATTATATTTCCTTTCATACATGGAATTATGTTAAGAATCAGGCAACTATAGAACTAATTTATTTTTTAATATTAATTTTATGAAATATAAAAATAAAGACTTACCTCAACAAAAGGAAAACAAGATTCTTGTTTGCGAAGTTGATAATATCTATCAACGTCAAAATGCAACTTAAAACGTCCAGGCTTAAAATCTTCCCTCGAAATAAAGTCGCTACATCTTCCCAATGGATTTGTGACGCTGAAATTGAAAATATCGCCTTTGTTAAAACACCTATGGTATACATCTTTGGCTGTTTTAATCAATTGTATTGAAAATTGGAACTGTACTAACAACTATAGAACAAAATAACAATTATGTATGTATCCTCAAAAATGTTAATACTTGTGTCAAAATACAGTTGTTGGAGTTTGTTGAGGCCCTGGATAATGCTGTGACAATATTTCTGAGATCTTAAATATTTTTGAGGCTCATGAATTTGTGGGAGTGACCCTGTTGGATCTCAGCAAAGGCCTTCGACAGAATCTCTAAAATAAGCAGCTTTGAAAGTTCTTTTAAATAACCTTAAATATTATGGTATGAATAATGAACAGTTGTTAATTTTTTTCCAAACATATCTTTGCAATTGGTTGCATATGGTGTCGGTTGGAAACCAGGCATCATCTTTTAAGGAGGTCCTTGCTGGGGTCCCACAGGGTTCATTCCTAAGGTCATTGTTATTTTTATTGTATATTAACGACCTGCCTGTAAATTTAGATTGTGACACCATATTATATGCAGATGACACATCTGTACTTGTAAATGGAAACTGTTTCAACAGGGTAGTGAATTATATTAAAAGAGTGAATAATTCAGAAAAAGTGTCATTTGATGCTAATCACTTAAAAATAAATGAGAGTAAAACTGAAAAGATAATATTTACTTTGAGGCAAACTGAACTTGAAAATATGGCAATGTCTGTAAAGCTACTGGGTGTTACCCTTGATCACAAGCTTTTGAGAAAGGAACATACCAACAACTTAATTTCTAGATTAGCTTGTGTTTGCTATTTATTGAAAAAAAAAAAAAAATTGAGACACGAGTAAGCAATGAATTAATGAAAATGTCATATTATAGTTTCTTTCATTCACATTTGTTGTACACAAATATGTTGTAGGGAAGTAGTACTGGAGCAGAGAGAGTTTTCTTGTGGCAGGAAAGGGCAGTAAGAATCCTGTTTGGTTTAGGTTTTAGGAATAGTTGTAGGTTATAATTTTTTATGTATAATATAGTAACTGTTCCATGTTTATTTTCAAATTAAAATTTTTTTGTCAAGGAAACAAAAACCAATTTACTATTTTTTTATAATGCTCAAAATTATCAAACAAGAAATGAAAAAAACAACGTACAGTAGTTCCGTCAATTCTAAGGCTGGATAAAAATATGCCAAGAGTCATAAATACTTGTAAAAAAAGTTTTTCAACAAATTCTTTAACATGGAGGGAACTAGGCAAACTATGTATACTAGGGTGGGTCGAAAATAAATTTTTATTTTATTTTTGGAACACTTTAGTGCAGAAAAGTTACCTACTACAATAAGGATAAAAAGTTCATATAAAATATTTAAATCGGTTAACATCTTCCATTCGCGCATCGGACTTATATTTTATAAAAATTTCCAAAATCTCGTTATTTTCAGAGATTTTTAAAAGTTATTAAACCTTAAAAAATAAAGAAGCTCTACGTTTTTATGCTTATTTTAGCATGTATAGAGCGTAAATAAATTATATTCTGTTCAAAAATCCAATAATTACCGTTCGCGCAACGCCTCAGAAAAAAATTGAAATTAACCAATTTTAGCGATTTTACTGTGCAACTTTTGTAAGCAGATTGAACTGTTTTGAACAAGAGTGCACTGGTTTGAGATGGATTGAACTGGTTTGAACTAGATTGAGTCGTGGCATATCCCCTCCTTGCTCTAACCATTCCCCCTCACCACCAAATCGGCCTTGTACTCAAACGCCGCCATCACGTGTTTTCCTCTTCAGTCAGTCGCTGTGCCGCGCTCTGTCTAGAACAGTTGGAAATTGCTTTGGTGCCGTGTGTGACTTGCGTGATGTGAGCTAGTCCCCATTGTGCATTGTTTTGTGTTATTTCCTCGACGTATGTCTTAAAACATTAGCTGATGATGAATGAATTACAAGCTATTCTCACTAGGAGTGTGATTGCCGACTCCAGACAGGAGTTTTACTGTCCTATTTTTGGCGAACCAAGAGGATTCCTGCAAAATAAACTGCCCACATATGAATATGTTCTTAGATGCTGTAATGATACAATCTTTCCCTCGTAAGAAACAATAAAAATGTGAGTTTCGGCAAAGTAGCCTCTACGGTAGCGAAACAAATCGAATGTTTGTATGATAAAGTATTCATTCTGTCGTTGTCTGACTGCCGAATTATAAAGCTCATTGAAGTGTACCACTATTCTTATATTAAGATAAGGAAGTTGTATAAACGTGATAAAGACAAGCCTGTATTTAAATGTAGGCTAGACGAGTTAAAACCTTTAAAGCCTTGTTTGTAGGCTAGACGAATAGGCTTTAAATCGTCTAGAATACATTTAAATACAGGCTTGTCTTTATCACGTTTATATGACTTCCTTATCTTAATATAAGAATCGTGATACACTTCAATGAGCTTTACAATTTGGCAGTCAGACAACGACGGAATGGATGCTTTATCAAACAAACATTTGATTTGTTTCGCTATCGCAGAGCCTCCTTTGGCGAAACTCACATTTTTATTGTTTCTTACGTGGGAAAGATTGTATCTATCTTCATTACAGCATCTAAGAACACATTCATATGTTGGTAGTTTATTTTGCAGGAATCCTCTTGGTTCGCCAAAAATAGGACAGTAAAACTCCTGTCTGGAGTCCGCAATCACACTCCTAGTGAGAATAGCTTGTAATTCATTCATCATCAGCTAATGTTTTAAGACATACGTTGAGGAAATAACACAAAACAATGCACAATAGGGAGTAGCTCACATTACGCAAGTCACACACGGCACCAAAGCAATTTCCAACTGTTCTAGACAGAGCGCGGCACAGCGACTGACGGAAGAGGAAAACACGTGATGGCGGCGAGTACAAGGCTGATTTGGTGGTGAGAGGGAAGGGTTAGAGCAAGGAGGGGATATACCACGACTCAATCTAGTTCAAACCAGTTCAGTCCATCTCAAACCAACTCTTGTTCAAAACAGATCAGTCTGCTTACAAAAGTTGCACAGTAAAATCGCTAAAATTGGTTAATTTCAATTTTTTCTGAGGCGTTGCGCGAACGGTAATTATTGGATTTTTGAACAGAATATAATTTATTTACGCTCTTTACATGCTAAAATAAGCATAAAAACGTAGAGCTTCTTTATTTTTTAAGGTTTAATAACTTTTAAAAATCTCTGAAAATAACGAGATTTTGGAAATTTTTATAAAATATAAGTCTGATGCGCGAACGGAAGATGTTAACCGATTTAAATATTTTATATGCACTTTTTATCCTTATTGTAGTAGGTAACTTTTCTGCACTAAAGTGTTCTGAAAATAAAATAAATTTTTTTTTTTCGAAGCACCCTAATGTATACATAGTCAGTAACAGATTTAGTTTTCTCTCTTTGTAGTGTAAAAAGTATAGCATTTTTATTTAATCAATTACTTTTATTATGCTAAAGGCTATATTATGACAAACGTAGTAGACGGCGGACTACTCGTAACATAAAAACTCATGTTTCCCCGTCTGTGAAGCATAATAATAGTTGCAAAAGGTTCAGCAAAGGGAGGGGAGGGCTTGAATTGATCTATTTATTGACTTTGTCCAATATAAAGAAAATTATTCTGATACAAATTATATATTATTTGATATGATTTAGTTTCTTTAATGAAAATTCCAAGATAAATCCTTCACAAAACCTCTCACCTTTCACCAACATGGGTCCACGATCCATTGATGAGTTTGTACAAGCTGACGGGGAGGCAAGCAATGGGAGTTCCTCGCATGCTGTCCACGACATGCGTTGATATGGGAGGCACTCCAGAGCTCGGCACTGAGTTTACTGGCTGAAAACATAATGCCACAATGATTTAGTTCAAAATCCTTAATTGTACATTCACAAATGTTGGCCATCTAGTTCCACGCTTACAATCGTCTTTTGCTCAAACCAGTCTTCTAAATGCATTCTCTGCATGATCCAGACAAATATTAAACTTGAATATGTTTTGTAGAAAGGACATAAATCCTTGCATTTAATATCTTTTATTTGTGACTTGTGAGTAGATTGAACATTTATTATTGCTATTTGATTAATTCAAATGGGCTATTAGTTTTTATTGGTCGACGGATCTTAAAGGGCATACCTTTTGTGCAACAATCTGTGACATTTGAGAAAAAGGTTTTGGGTTAGAGTGTAGATGTGACTCGGAAGTTGCAAGTGGCGCATCGTCGGGATCGTCAGCATCACCTATGTCATCAGGCTCTTCATAAGTCTGTAGTTCTACTACTTCAACTGCCTCTCCATCAAAAGTCATCAACTCTCCAAACTCTATGTTTTCTGCTGCTTCTTCCTGTTCGTCAATCCCTTCATACGCTTCTTCATCCTGAAACTAGTGCATTTCATATGAAAAAGTTATCTTAAAACAAAATTTTAAGAATTGTTTTTCCTGAGTATTTTTTATTTTACTGGATGGTTTCGGAAATATGAGCAATTAAAAATTGCCCCATGTTAATCTTATGGGACTAAAAATGAACTTCAATTATTGCCTTTAGCTCCCTAACTGTTCAGTTGAGTGAAAAATGTCTAAGAATAAAAAGGTTTTATAATTATTTTAAATTTTTAAGTTGGACATCATTTTGGAAAAATGACATTTTTGGAAAAATTTAAAACCACCATAATATACAGAACTAAAAGGCTTCTGGGGTTACCATTTACCTTTTTTCAAGTAAAATAGGTGGCACACTGTATATAAACCCTCTGATTAAAATTAATCTAAATTAATCTAGAGATGTACGTATCAACTATGGAACATATACTTTGCAGCAGTGAACACGTATAATACATAGCTCATAGGGCCAAAACACTCTTATAAGAAATGTTTCAAACTTAAAACACCCTGAACCGGTGGTCCGATCAACACATATTGAAGCAGTTGTCCTTCATATCTCATACTATTTTAAACTGTTAAAAAAATTTCTTTCTACATAAAACCAATCATAAGCCCCCCTGCAGACGTAGACAACAGTGGTAGCCAGTAGTGGCTACCACTGCTAGTGTCTGACCAAAACGCCATCACACCAGAACAGTGTTGACTTCAACTAGTTCTCAAGATTAGAATTGTTATAAATTGATGGTCACAGGTAAATGGGTTAAACCTCAATATTGGTAAGTGCACTGTGATGAGTTTGGCACCACAGTACCTCATAGTCCCTCAGTGAAGATGGAGTAAAGGTTATGCTTGATGACAAGCTTGGCCGAGTGTGACTCTGGGAGTGGTACTTGGCAGTGGCCTCACCTTTCCTGACCACGTCACACATGCTTCTCAGTGAGCGTTAGGAAGATAGTGAGGATTGAATAGGTTCCGAAATTTGCTACCAGAGTCTGTGAAGTTGCACCTCATGCATTCACTTACTGCCTCCCAGCTTAAGGGAACAGTTTTTCGGGTGAGGACTAGCAATGCATAACGCTGGGTCATTTCAAAATTTGAACGGAATATTATTTCTGATTAAGGGTGACGCAGAAACCCAGACAATGTCTGTTTTTGTGTCGTCATTATTTAAAAGCATGTTATTAAACAAATACCGGAAACTATGCTTACAAAAAATATACGCAACAGCATAAGGAATAATAATTTGGTAGCACGTACATCAAAATTCACTCACAATTATGGAAACAACTATTCCGAGTAGGCTACTACTGCGCCCGTGCTAATGGGCGCCAAACTAATAGGCAACCAGACGATTTACTGATTTTTGGATCAAACGGGTCGCAGCAGTGCAATCAAATGATTATTTGCATTCACCCAACTCGCCCTCCCCCCCCCCCCGCACAACCTTTGCAACTATACAACAGTCACAGCCAGGACAAAAGGCAAGAACAATGCGTACCGCTCGACTTTTTATGGACCCATTACACACTAGTTAACAGTCACGTTTATTTGATTTTGGGTGATTCTCTGAAAAAGTGGCACTTTCAACCTAAGGTTTAGAAAAATATTTCATATCTGAATTTCGTCATTTTTATATAATGTAATATACTTTTATTTAATAGTGTGTTTAACAAAAATGCACAATCTTACCATATTGTAATTGGTAGTATTTACCCTATTGTATTATATTGAAATTACCATTCCCCTGTCAATAGAGCCCCAGGGGAATGAGACATCAGAAGTTATGCTCCTGTAGATCAAAGCATTAAACTGATCCAGATATTTTTATATGGTAATTTAATAACAAAACTTATGCTTAAGCTACAACATTTCTAACAATGGGCCTAATTGCAGTACTTATTGAGTAATAGCACACAGGGGAATGGGAACTAATTTTTTAAAGGTGGTCAAATTTTTTTGAATAGTTTCAAAAACTTCATAACTGTTGCATCAGACAAGCAAAATGAAAACTATTGTGAGGGTCAAGTACAAAACAATCTCAAGGCAGCTGTAAACATTTAAAAATCTACTTCCTGTAACAAATAGTGGGAAATTAAAAAACCGACAGGGTTATGATAAAAGAATGTGGTAACGACCTTTTATAATGGAATAATTTCTAATCTAGTTAAGTTATGAGTTTTGTAATAAAACATACTTTAACCTGAGATGTATGTAAAAGATATATCAGTGTTAAATAAAAAATAATAAAATTAAATAGGTGAACATTTTTTTTTAATCCACAAAGTAGAGATGGTGACGTGACAGGGGAATGAGAATGTGGCAATAAAAACACATATATATTTATTTTAAATATACTGTATATATATATATATATATATATATATATATATATATATAAGTAGATAGTACTATGGGGTTCCTAGGACACTTTTGGAGACAATCAAAAATCAAACAAATTTCATAGTTTTTTAATACAATTATGCAATATTTTTGCCATTTTTTGGCTAATTTGTAGTCTAACATTATTCTAATTTTTATGAAAAATATGCAAATTTCATGAAATTTTTTACAAATATGCCTAAATTTACATAAAATTGTCTACAGAATAAAAAGTTTTCTAAAACAAGTAAAATTTTGTCGAATACTGAATAATTATTCAAATTAAACTAGAATAGTTTTTTTATCATCAAAGGTTTTAATGTTTGTAATAATTAAATGTAATTCTTTCTTATTCTATTCTTTAACTGTTTTAATGAATGAATATTTTAAGTTCTATTAAAAAAATTTCAAATTTTATATATATTTTTTTGAAATCTGAAATTATCATGGTCCCAGGTCAAAATATATACTAACTATAGTAATTATTGTGCAAATTTAATAAAATAAACCTTTTTACTTTATAAACTACGATTTTAGTTGTTAAATAATGAGTCTTGTAGAATATATTGGTTGAGAGCATTCTCTTATCACTCTTATCTCTCTTATCTGGCCGTTAAAATAATACTTCCTGTCACAAACTCCAATACTTTAAACTATTATAACTTTATTAATAATTAAGTTATCTTTAATCTGAAAATTGTATTGAATTTAATATTTTTTTCTCTTTGATATAATATCTCACAACTTAGGTTTTAAATGAGATATAAGTTTTTTTGTTGTTTCTTAAATTTATCAATATGTTAATTGATTTATTTGTAAAAGTATTTGAAACAAATGTTTAATTGGTTGATTTATGATGGGCTATAATGTATTAATAGGATTAAAAATGATATTTATTTAGTATAGGCAATTGTTGCACCATCTAGTGGAATAGTCATGAACTACTAGCGCTTCAACTGATAAACCCATGCAGTCTTATCACTCAACGGAAGTCTGGTTAGCTCATTGCTAACGTTCAAGTCTCATATGCCTGAGGTTCCGAGTTCAAATCTCGAAACTTCGGGCATAATTTATTGAGGACATAGTTGAAGTCCAGTGGTTGGTGGAAGGTCTTTATCCGAGTGGCCATAGGATAATGACTGTGAAACAAGCCGTGTGACAAGATACTATGGTGGGTGCACCCTTTGCCTCATCCATTTCATCCTTCATAATCACCAATCCATTTCCATTAACCACCAATCTATTTCCATTAATCATTTCAATCAATCGCCTATCGTCCATCCCATTAATACAACATTACACTTACAACACCGCACACTAAAAAATTCAAATAATACACTCTCCTCCACCTAGCACAAAAAAATCTAAAAATCAAATAATTCAATAGAACCTGAAATGATGCCCCTGGGGACATAAAAACCTGGAATGTGGCAGTGATGGGTTCAAATTCAAAAATACAAAATATCATAAAAGCTAGGTGGTAGTGACGAGTAACTAAGGTGCCTATTCTGAAAACACGCACACTTACAACACTACACAAAATACACCATCATATCCATTCATTTTGTTTTATTTTTGTAAATTTAAAGCTTTTTTAAAACAAGTAAATTTTAATATCTGATTTTTAAGAATATAGATTAATTTATTTCAATTATATCATTTTTGATTATATTATATTCAAGTAATTTTTCAGATACAATAATAATATAACAATTTGTTTTACTAGTAGCTACTATATCATAATCAAAATCTGCATTAATAATAATATCATTTTTTGAACTTGAAATATTTGTTGGATTTTTTGTAGTATCAATTACATAAATTGGTCTATTTTCTAGAAATTCTGTTGGATTATAATACATTTTACTACTATTATAATAAACTTTTTTATAATCTTGATACATTTCATACATAATTCTAAATTTTTCATTGAATATATCAAAGTTTTCCAATTCATCAGGGTAATAATGACCATTTAGTTTTACTCTTATATTTTTTACATACATACTATCAAATTTAGAAGTATCATATAACTGATCATTTGTTCTTGATTTTTGAAATCCAATTATAATAAATTTTGGATTATAAATATTTCTATAGATATTTGTTATATCCAAACTTAAATTCTTTCCTGTAATATTTTTTTGTTCAATGCATTGCCAATGATTAAAATGAAAATTTACTTTTTCAAATTTGCTTAGTTCATTAATTAATTGAATTTTACTTGTTGTTTTGTATTCAATTATAGGAACTCTAATAAAAAATTCATCAACTGTTATTTTACCTTCAGCTGGTAATGTTGCATTATCATAAGTTCCATCAGCCTTTTTAGTTTTCCATCTAAAAATTGCATCATTATCTTGTGATCTAATAAATGTTATATTAAAACCTCCTTTGTATATTGGAATATTTACATTTTCAAAAAATCCTAATCCAAAATGAGATAAATTACCAATTGCTTCAAATGCTTTACTAAAATTTGATTCAAAACCATTATTAATTTGATTTATTTCTGATTTTGAATAAGTTATAGTACCTTTAATTGTACTTAATAGACCAGGATATTCAATTTCATCAATCAATTTATTATGTTTTCTAACTTCAATTTTTGAAAATAAAAATGGAACAAAATTATCAATTAATTTTATATTAGCACCATTATCATATGCAGTTCCATCAGATTTAGTCAATTTACCAGATATATAAAATTGAAATTTAGAAGTACAAAATCCATCTCCAAAATCTATATTAAATTCAGTTTTTTTATTAGGTTCATTTAAATGTAATTTAGATAATGGATAGAAATTTTTGTATTCAGCTCTTTCAATATCATTTATATATTTTTTGTAATCAGCCATTTATTAAGGATAATTTTTTAAATCAAAAGCTTTTTTAAAACAAGTAAAATTTTTATAATTTAATTTTTATGATTTTATAATGTCAAATTTTATTTATGTATCAATTTCATTTTTACTTTTAAAATACTCAATTTCTGTAGCATGATCAATTATAAATTTTGCTGATATTTTTTGATGTTCTAAAATTAATTCCCAATTTAATGTAAAAGCATAATCATGAATGAAATATTCAGTTAAATCTTGATATTTACAAATCAAATCAATATAATCTTTTAGTTGATAATTTATGAATTCAGTAATAAAATCTATAGTTAAATTTTGATGTTGAGCAATTTTTTGCCAATTTAATTTATTTTGAAACAATCTCATCATATTAATACTCAATTCATATTTTTCAGAAATATCATCCCAATCATCTTTGTTTAATTGATTTTGGTTTCTGATAATGAATAAATCAAATGAACTGTATAGAGCCATTTATTAGGGAGAAAATTTTGTAAAACAACTTTTCTTTGAATTACAAATACAACATTTTGATTTAATTATATTTATATTTTTTAATTTTATTATCTGAATATCTTTAGAATTAGTTTTTTGTTTACATTTAAGACAATAAATTAACTCCATTTATATAAAATAAATTATTGTAATTTATCTATATCTCCTTTAATTAGTATTATTTCTGCATTTAATTCTTTTATTGATTTATTGACTCCATCAAATAGAAATTTTAGTTCTTTTTCTAATTTTTCTTCTAAATTTTCAACATGTTTTCCAATATTAATTAAAAATTCTAAAATTTTATTTAAATCTTTTTTAGTTTCTGAATAATCACTACCAATTTCAATAATTGAATCTAAAACTTCATCTAATTCTGACTTAACTATAACATCATATTTATTTATACTTGGTTTTACATTAACAATTCTTTTACCATTAATATTTATATAATTTTTTGATAAACCAATAGCATTTACTAAATTTTCAGTCTTTTTTACATGACTTTTAAAACTTTTACTAAAATTATTAAAAAATGTATTTAATTTGGAATTTATATAATCTTCTTTAATATTAATTGGATGTTTTTTCTGTCTTCCAAACAGATCAAATATATTTTGTGAATCCATATTTATTAAGGATTAATTTATTTATTATGTTATCAAATTTTTTATTTTTATTTAATTCATTTAATATAAAAATACATAAATGACCACAAATTGGTGGATCATTATAATTTTGAATTTGATTATCATTATAAAATATATTATCTTTTCCTAAATATTTAACTAATTCTATTGGTGGTTTATTAACTATATTTCCATATGAATCAAAATAATATTTAATTTTATCTTTTTTATAATAACAAACCCAATGAGTTCCATTTCCATCAAATGAATCTAAATTTATAATTCCACATTCAAATTTATTAACTTTATTAGGTAATATATCTCTCATAAATACACCTCTAAAATATTTTATATTTTTACACAATTTTTCTAATTCACCTAATGTTAGTGGTTCAAAATTTTTTTATAATTTTGTTTCATATATTTTAATGTTTTTTATCTAAACCAGATCCTTCTACATTTTTTAATTCATGATCTAACCAATCAACAAAATTTCTAAATTTAGGAATTATAGATTCTTTTACTACTTTTGCTCCCTTTCTAACATTTGGTGTATAATTTTTAACTATAGGTATATTATCAGCAAAATCTAAAATTTCTTTTAGTAATCCACCATTTTTTATTTCTTTTAATTGATTATATGAAAATTCAAATCTTAATCCTTTATTTATTTTTTTATGTTTATTTAGTTTATTAATTTGTCTTTTAGATAATGATATAATATCTTTTCCATTTTCATTAAATTGATCAATATTAAATTGAATTATAACTGATCTTTTATTTTTAAATGCTAATTTTATTTTTGATTTTTGATTATCTGTCAAGTTTATATTTGTTTTTTCCATTTATTAAGAAAAAAATTTATAGTTTTTTTTATAATATAGATTAACTTAATTAATGAAAAATTTTATTAAAATTTTAATCCTACTTCTAAACCCATACCAAATTTTCTTTTCATCCACATAGCACCTGATGTTGGTAATGCAACTAATCTTTCACCAATTCCATAATCATTTGATGTTACTATATCCCATGCTTTATCTTGTAAAATTTTATCAGCTATTTCATTTCTAGATTTTGTATCTTTATGATCTCTATAAAATAAATCATGTTCTTTAGCAGCTTTATCTAAATCATTTATTCCAGGATCACCTCTTTTTACTCTTTTATTTAATTTAGTTCCAGGCCCTAGATATTGATAACCAGGTACATGTAATTCAAAAGGTAAATTATTTATAACATCATTTAAAATACCTGATCCATCTTTTAATAATGGTGATGAAATATTTGCCAAAATTCTTTTTAAATACTTAATTCCTTCAGGTTTTTCAATTAATTCATCTAATTTATTTGATATAAAGTCTTTAATTGCTTTCTTTTCATTTAAAAAATTATTATTACCAGCTTTTTCTTGTGCACATATATAATTAATAATATTATCTAATTTATTTAAATCATCTATAAATCTATATTCAATTTTATTTTCTGTATATTGTCTGATTCCTGAACCTTCAATTTCCCCTTTTAATTCCCAAATATGTTTAATTAAATTAATATATTTATCACCTTTACTAGATTTTGGTTTTTTACTATTTGGATCATTATTTTTATAAATTGAATTAGTTTCCCATAAAATCTTTGAATAATTATTTAAATCATCTTGTGTATATAAATTATTATCTGGTTTCTTTTCATAAGTTAACAATCTCCATAATCCATGTGCTCCATTATATTTTTTATCATCAATTATTAAATCATTATTATCAATTACAGTTATTTTATCACCAATCATAAATGATTTTTTATGTTTATTCCAATATAAACCAAATTTATCATCTTTTGTTCTTGGTAAATATTTTTGTGCTAATGGACCAATAATTTTATCTAATGTTTGAGGTGAAATTAAATTTGGGTCAATAAATGTCGATTCTTCTTGAATTATTGGTTGTCTGATTGGTCTAAATGGAGTACTTGAAGGTAAATTTAATTCTTCAGTTTCTGGTATTGATATATTAGCAAAATTATTAACAACAGGTACCAATTCCATTAGGTTTTTATTTTCATTTAAGACTTCACCAATTTTATTTTCAACTTTACCAATTGCTGATGTTATAGGTTCATATGCTTTTTGTTTAATTTTTTCATAATTATCTTCAATTTTAATTTGATTTTTAAATTCTTTTATTAATTTTTTCTCAATATCATCTAATTTTTTAGCTTCATTAACAGATATTTTATCCATTTATTACAAAGAAAAATTTAGGTTCAACACAAATCATGTTAACATAAACACAAATTATGTTAACACAAAAACAAATCATGTTAACACAAACACAAATCATATTAACACAAAACACAAATCATGTTAACACAAACACAAATCATGTTAACATAAACATAAATCATGTTAACAAAAATACAAATTATGTTAAACACAATTTATTTTACTTTATTTCTGTAATTTTCATTAAATATATAAATACTAATGAAATAAATAATACTAATAAAATAAATATTCTATCAATTATTGACTCAAATATACAACAAGCCATTATCATTATTTAATATCAGAAAAATTTTTCATATATTTTCCATCATTTGATTTTTTCAATAAATTAATAGTTAAAAATCCATAGTCTTCTTTCCAACAATCATTACAAATAGTTTTAAATTTATCAAATTTCATATCTGATCCAACAAAATTATTATATATTTTTTTCATATAATGTTCATTTTGTTTAAAAATGCATAACATATTTAAATTATTTCTAATTAATTGCATATCAACTTTTGAATAACATTGTGATAAATAAATACATGATATATTTTTATGTCTACCCATTATAAAATATTCTTTAATTTTATCTTGTTTTTCTAAAATACAATCATCAAAAACTACTAATGAATTTGGTTTACATTCATTTAGTGGAATCATATCATCACATGAAAAATGAGAAATTTGTTTATTAATATTTGATTCTATATTTTTAAATCTTTTTTGTAATAATTTATAAGATGGTTGTTCTAATGATTTACTAAAAATATATAAATTTGAATATGGAATTAATCTTTTGTAAATAAAATTTAATAATAATGTAGTTTTACCAGATCCACTTGTTCCTATAATTAATAATCTAATAGGTTGATCATTTTTATTATTTTTATCATATGATTCTAATTTTATATTATCTTTTTTTTCTAAAAATTTCTCCATTTAAATAAGATGAAATTATTTAAAATAATTGGCCATTCATCCAAACTAGAATTAAGATTAGAACATCCAATACATTTAGATGGAAAATATAGTATTGGTTTAAGTGGATTTTATTCAGATAATTTTATATCAAATATACCAAATGATTATAAAAACTGTTATGGATATTCTATTAAAGATGAAGATGATAAAATTATAGATCAATATTTTGATATAAATAAAGGAAATTATACAATTGAAGAAATAAAAAATATTTTTATTAATAGTTTAAAAGAATTTAAAAAGAAAATTAATAAATTTGATGAAAATGATTTTATACTGAAAAATGATGGACCATATATTATAATAAAATCTCCTGTTAAAATTATAGTTACAACAATTATAATTGATTTATTAGGGTTAAATAATAAAATAATTGAACCAAATGTATTAACAAAAGGAATAAAACTACCAAAAATTAGACCTTTTGATGTTATTGAAATACATTGTAATTTAGTTGATCCTAGTTTTGAAAATCATAAAGATCATTCACATTTACATAAAGAATCAGAAATTCTATATTCATTTTATCCAAATGTTGAATATGGATCAAAAATTAGTGAAAAACCAAATGAAATTGATTATATTCTTTTAAAAAATATAAATAAAATTCAAAATATTGTAATATCTATTCAAGATAGTGATGGAAATCTAATAAATAATGAAAATATTAAAAGTATTGTATATTTAAGATTAAAACAAAATTTGTAATATAAAATTTGTCTACATAAATAATAAAACAATTGATTTAATTACAATAATTTTATATTTAATAATAAATTAATTGTATTTAGTAAACAAAATAATCCTTGGTTTAAAGTAAAAGATATTTGTAATATTTTAAAATATAAAAATTCTAGAAAAGTTTTAATTGATAATGTAAAAGAAAAATATATAAAACTTAAAAAATATCAAGTGTAACCAACAGTTACACTTACATAATGATGATAAATTAATTTACATAAAAATTATAGGTGTCACAAATTAAGACACCCTAGAAATTGATGTACAAACATGTTTTCAGATGCCCTAAAACAGGGCGTCAATAAAATAGATAATAAAACAATATTTATTAATGAATCTGGTTTATATTCATTAATTTTAAAATCAAAAAAGGTAGATAAACAATAAGGATAAATATAGATGGTGATAAATTAAAATTCATAGATTTTTTAGAGGGGACAATTTGTCCCCCCTATCATATAATGAAAAACGAACAAAACTTATTAAAATTAGGTAGGACCCAAAATGGGTCCCACATAAATTATAATATTTATTTTAAAAAATTTTAAAGGAGGTAACCTTATTATACAATAAAAACTTAAGGGTAACAAAACGTTACCCTCCTTAAACATTCAAAAGATATTTATAAAGATAATAAATTATATACAAATTTGAGACCCGTCTTAAAGACGGGTCTTACTTATAATGATAATAAAGTAAAATTTATAGATATTTTTAGGGGAGGCGATCTGTCCCCCCTATCATATAATGAAAAACATACTATTTTTATTAAAAAAATTTTGTTTATATTTATTAATTTTAAAATTAAAAAAGAATCAAAAAATTTAAAAATAGATTAATAAATATTTTAAATGAAAGAATCAAAACAAATAATTAAACATAAAAATTTAATAATAAATTATTAAATATATTTAAATTTATTAAAGAAAATATTTAAAAATATACATAAATTATAGTATAAATTCAATATCATATGGTTATAAATTATTAATATAATTTTGATCATTTTCTTTAAAACTTTCTTTAACATAATTTTTTATTATATTTATAAATGGTTCTATTATAAAATTAAACTTATAATGATATACAAAATAATTTTTATATTTAAAAAGATATATTAAAAATTTATTTGATATTTTAGTTTTAAATAAATATAATTTTATATCAAAATCATTATTTATTAATTCTTTTGGAACAATTAAAATTTCCATTTATTTATAATTTTTTTTATACCCCCAAGGTAATGTATCAATTTTATTTTCACAAATAAATCTTTTGTCATCTCTATTACTTAAAGCTAATTTATTTATTGTAATTGTATATAGTTCATGTTTAAAACTTCTAATACAAGTCATTTCTCTATATTGTTCTTGATCATCAAATAAACATTTCTTAAAATCATCCATATGTAATGTTTTATCAACAACACTTTTCTTAATTCCTTTACATTTTACAGGATTTTTATTATTAAATTCATAACTATATAATTTTGATCTTAAACCACAATATTCTTCTAATATTTCACCATTTAACTCATCTTTAAATTTACCAATTATTTTTTTATTCTTTTCACTATAGCATTCATGTTCTTTCTTATAATCACTTGTATCAAATTCATTAATATTTTCTTTAATAATTTTATATGGATCCTTTTTAAACTCTATAAAATAACTGTCTGTGTCCATATATAATAACCTTATATTTGGATCAAACTTCTTTAATTTTTTATAATAAAATTGATACATATGTAATTTTGATAAATCAAGTACTGAAAATCCTATATAGATTGGTTTATCAAACTTAACCTTTTCTTTTATCATATGTGAAGCAATACAGTCTTTATCAAATATACTAAATGTTTTAAAATTAGGTTTTTTTGCTTGTTTTAATGAAAACTTTTCGTCACCTAATTTAATATCACATCTATTTCTAACATTTTCCATAGTTTTTCCAAAAACACTATTATTCATCAATTTAAAAAAGTCTTTTTCAAAATCTGATGTTGATTTGGATCTAAATTTGGTATTTAATTCAATATATTTTTTCATATAATCATCTTGATCAAATGCTATAACTCTATTAACTTTCTTTAATTTTAATCCTTTTTGTAGATAATATTTTAAGTTTCTTGAATGAATAACATAATCTTTTTTATCAAATAATGTTGTGCAAAGTTTATTATTATAATGTTCAGGTGCTAATGGTAAATCTTTATGATCATCATGTAATTCAATAGGATATTCTAAATCAACATCTAATATATATCCATATTCAGCATTTTCATCTAATTCTAATATTGTTTCTTCCCATTCATTTAATGTATATGTATTAGGATTCATCCATGTTATATCTTTATAAGGTAATTTTTGACTTAAAGCCCATCCATATAGATTATTTGCATCTATATATAACATATAATTTTCAGGTTTTGTTTTATCATAATTTTTTGTATATTTATTGTTTGCTTTACAATATCTAGTTATACATTGTGAAATACCACCTCTAATACCTTTTTCAATCATTAAATACATATTATAATCACTTATTAATTCTAGTTTAATTTTTGTTAATTTTAACATAGAATCCCAAGCTAATGATGGTGATGTTAGATAATGTGCTGGATCTAATTGATAATTTTTCAAACAAACAGATCTAAAATTTTCAAATATATCAGCTAATAATAATACATCCTGAATATTATACAAATCTGAATAATTACCTAATGTTTTTATTTTTAATTTATTCCAAACTTTTATATAATGTTTATAATCATCATCACTTATATTTTCATTAGTTAAACAACTATAAAATTGATCTTTTTCTAATATTTTATCATAGTTTAATTTTTCGACATTATCAATAAATTCATATGGAAATACACCTTTAGAAGTTAATATTTTTAAAGTTTCATTATCATATTCAATTTTATCATTTTCTTTTATAAATTTATTTATATGCTTAAATTCTTTAAGATTTTTAGCTAATTTTTCAATTGATGTAGCCATAAATTTAAATGTATCTACAAATGAGAATTTTATAAATTTTCTAGGTTTATCACCTTCAAATTCATAACCATAACCAGAATTTACTGAATAGTTTATATATTTTTCATCTGTATTAGCTAACAAATCAATTTTACCATATTTTTTAGCTAATTCTTTTATAAACAAATGTGTATCATAATTTGAACTATTATGACAGAATATAGGAATACTTTGAGGGAATTTTAGATTTAAATTACAATTTAAATGTGCAGCACCCCTAAATTTTCCTGTTAAATGGCAATGATCTCTTACTTTTATTCTTTTGTCATCATCAAAACCACTATTTTCACAAATATGACAAATATTAGTTTTTTTATAATTAATTTCTTCTTCATTAGTTAAATTCATAGGCTTTTTATTTTTTGAATTATATTGTTTGGCTATATATTTTGAAATTTCATCTAAATATTCAAATAATTTATTTGGTACATTTATTAATTCTTCTTCATTTTTTGCTCTATAACAAATAGGTTTATACATTTTATTAGTTACTCTAGATACTAAATAGATTGTAAATCCATATGGTATATGTTTTTGAATTTTATTTGTATATGAGCAATTTGGATTATTTTTACAATTATCAATCTTTTCTAATATACTTTCAAAATCCATATAAATTACATATGGATGTTCAAACTTTTTGTAATAGTTTTTAAAACTTACTTTTTGACCAGGAAATGGCATTATAGGTCTACAAGGTTCTAATGATTTACATATTTCTAAATGATTATTCAAGTCTTTATTTTTGTAGAAATGAGTCAAACATCTTCTACAAATATATTTTTTTGTTTTATGTTTTGATAATTGAGAATATACCAATTTATTTAAATCTGTTATTAATATATAATGACAATTATTACCAATTTTATAATATAATAAATCAATTTCTAATTTTACATTATAATATTCAGATATTTGTAATGGCACTATTTTTTTATCTTCATCAATTCTATAAATATTTATTGACATTGATGGATAGTTATATTTAGAGTCAAACGATCTTTTTTCAAATAATTTAATATCTTTTAATGTTATTGGATAATCAAAACCTTTAAAAATATTATCATTTATATATTTTTGATATTGTTTAACTCTTTCAGCATGTTCATTTGGTTTATCAATAGCACATCTAATTGCATAAATAAAACAATATTCATCTTTATTTTTAAAATTTACACAACATTTTTTATTCTTAATTTCATTTGGTAATTCTATATATGATCCAGCATTTAATGAATTATTTTTAGATAATTTTAGATTTACTTCAACACATCTTTTTAATGACCAACCAGAGCCTTTTGATGGTTGATTTAGTTGTTCTCTAACTATTAATTTCTTAAATTGATCATCAATAAAATCATCTATATTTAAAATATCTGAACTTTTTATGCAAAAATACATATTACTATTTTGAATTTCACCATTTATTAATTTTCTTTCATATTCACATTCTAAAGCCATCTGTCCTTTAATATTTTTAAATTTTTGTTTTTCTATCAATTTTTTTATTTCATTTCTTTGAGTTTCTAAATAATCATTAATATCTAAATCATCATTTGAATTTGTTAAAATATAATCTTGAAAATATCCTTTTAATGACGAAGCTTCTTGAATATTTATTATATTTTCTTTTGGAATTGGTCTATTTTTAAAATAATCATTTAATAATCCAATTAATTCTCTTCTAGTTTTATTAACAATTTTAATACTATTTTTAATTGCTAAATTTTGAATATATTTTAATGATCTATATTCTAAATTATTTGGATTTTCTTTAATTTTGTTTAATCTTTTAATTAGTTCATCTCTAGATAAATTTTCATAATTTCTGACAGATAATTTTTTTGCAATTTCATTTAATTTTTCTATATTAAATAATGAATAATTTGTAAGATCAAATGTTTCTTTAATATTTGTTAATTCATCTAAAGTTTTTTTTTATAATTATATATATTATTATTTTTACACCAATGTTTTAATTCAAATATTTTATTATCATATTTTTGTTTATTTAATAAATGTTTAGTTGAGTTATAATGTCTATCATAATTTTTATATAATATATTTTTATTACAGTAAGGACAATTAATATTTTTATTTGTTCGTTCCATTTATTAGAAATAATTTTTACTTAGAAATAAAACTCTTAAAAATATGAGAAGTTTTTCCACTTTTTTCTAGGTAAATTATAGTTTAAATTGTATTTTTCAATCAATAGTCAACTTTTCACAAGTTAATTTAAATTTTCTAGAGTATTTTTTCAATAAAATCAATAGTCAACTTTTCACAAGTTAATTTAAATTTTCTAGAGTATTTTTTCAATAAAATTAATAGTTGTATTTTCATAAGTCAATTTAAGTTTTCTATAGTATTTTTTCAATAAAATTTAAACTTTTTTAAAACAAGTAAAATTATTATTTTTATCATATTTTTAAATTTTCTAGTTTTGTTATATTTTTGTCATGAATTTTAGTTTCTAAATGTCTTAAATAATTATTAGTCCATTTAATATTTCTTCCACATTCACAAAATTGTGGTTTTAAAAACATTTCTCTAATACATTGTATACAAATTGCATTTTTTCTATCTTTACTATAATGATAATTATTAAAATTTGAAATATCTTTAATTTCTTTACATTTATGACATTGTTTTTCATTTAATTCAATAACTTTAATATTATCATATAATTTTTTATAATACAAATCCTTACATTCTTTACAATAATAATATAACCCATCTTTAGTATTTTTATCTTTATAAAATTTTGATATATCTTTATATAATTTACACCTTAAACATTTCTTTTCCATTTATATAAAATAAAATTTACAAATTGGTTTTTTTCAATTCATATTCATAAAAATTTCCAATAATATCTTCATTATTTTGATCTTTTATACTATATGTAACTGGATTTGTATTATTAATTTTAGAAATTATAAATATTTCTTTAGACCAATTATTTTTATATTTATTAGAAAATGTTGATTTTTTATTTCCAATTCTAACTCTATCATTTATTTTAAATTTTGATTTGGTTATTATTTTTGGTGGTTTATATTTAAAAACAGTATCTAATAAATCCTTTTCATTATTTTTATTTACTTCAATTGGTTTCATTTTAATTGTTGAATGATATGAGTTATTATATTCTTTAACAATTTTTGGTAAAATATTTATCCATCTATAATTTTTATTAATTTCAAATTGTATTTTCATTTTTTCATTTTGTGTTCTATTATACCTTTCTATTATACTTGATTTTTCTTCATTTTCTGTATGATACAATTTAATATCATATTTATTTAATATTTCTTTGAATTCTTTATTGATAAATTCTAATCCTTTATCTGTATGTAAAAGATTAGGTGATTTATGATTAATTTTAATTGCATCATTAATTATTTCTTCAAATGCTTTAGAAACTGTTTTTCCATCTTTTTTCTTTAATGGTTTTGACCAAACATATTTTGAGAAAGTATCTATCACATTTAACATATATTTATAACCATCATTTTCTTTTTCATAATTTTTCATTATAATTAAATCTGCTGCCCATAAATCATCAATACCTAATGTAATTATTTTTCTTTTTAGAAATTTCTTTCTGATTGGAGCATGAATTTCATTTGCTTCAATTATTTGTTCATTTTTAGTTAATTCTTTTTTAATTATAGGTTTAACTTCTTTTTTTAAAATTTTACTTTTATTTGTTTTACAAATTAAACATTTAGTAGCTATTCTATATAATCCATTTTTCATTTCAACAATTTGTGGATTAATATTTTTAGTTTTTTTCTTACACTTGTGACAATGAATTGGTTCATTCATTTATATATAAAAAATATTTTATACATAAATGAATTGATTCAATTCATTTATGTATAAAATATTTTTTTAATAAATGGATATGTGTTATAGATGTCATAATCAAACTAATTTTACTATTATTGGAAATTGTGTAGGATGTAATATATGTAAAAGAATTATTTATGAAAAAAAGATTAAGAGAAAAAGTAATAAGAATAAACATCTTAAACATATTTTAAGAGAATTTAACCATTTTCAACCATATAAAACACACCAATTAATTAATGAATTATATATTTTATGTATTTCCAATCATTTTGAAATAACACCTAAGAATATAAAATTATTTTTAAAACAAAGGAATTATACAAATTGGATATTTTACTATCAATTTTTAAACAAAATATACAATATTAATTTTGAATTGAATCATGAAGATAAAGAAAAAATTACACTAGTTTTTAATAAATATTTATGTTTTAAGAAAAGTAATATATCATATAAAAAATTATTACCAATGATTTTTAAATATTTAAATATGGATTTTTGTATAAAACCTAATTATGATGATAACTTTTTAACATATCTATCACAAATGAATTTGTAATATTTTTTCCCTATATAAATGGATCTGTTAGAAGAAATTAATAATATTGGAGAATTAAGATTTAAAGAATATAAACCATTAAAAAGTTTAAATTTAAATGAAAAATATAAAATTGAAAAATTTGAAAGAATTAAAGATAAATATGGATATACAATTATTGTTGAATTAGAAAAATGTAAAATACATTTACCAAAAAGATTTACTAATATAATTGATGATAAAACTATTAAAGAATTAAATAAAAAAGATTTAAATTTAATTGTCACGGCTTTTAAGACTTTTGATGATAAAGAAACTGCTTTAGTTAAATTTGAATAATTATTTTAATATAATTGTATTGATAATAAATTTTAAATCATCTTGTAAAAAATTATAATTTTACTGGTTTTAAAAAACTTTTTATTCTGTAAACAATTTCATATAAATTTATGCATATTTATTAAAAAATGCATTAAATTTGCATATTTTTTATGACAATTTGACAAAAGCTGAAAATTGGCCAAAAAATGGCAAAAATATTGCATAATTGTATTAAAAAACTGTGAAATTTGTTTGATTTTTGATTGTCTCCAAAAGTGTCCTAGGAACCCCATAGTACTATCTACTTATATATATATATATATATATATATATATATATATATAGATTTATATATATATATATATAAATCATTCATGTAGCGACTAATACAAAAAATATATGTCTTCTTACTGAAATATGTTAATTTTGCAAATTTTTATCGTTACATGTTAAATGTAGAGTTACATGGAAGTGTCACTTTTTCAGAGAATCTCCTTTTTATCGTGGACTGATAAAAGCTTTTATGTAACAACGCGTAGCCTAAAAATATTGATCTTTCAAAAAATTTCCTACCTAAGAAGATAAAAATTAAATGATTAAGTATAAATGTATTTATTTATTATTTATCATTACTATTTTTACTTGGCGGTGCCAGTGCCCGAGCCTACTGTGCCTATTGGGAAGGGCCTGATGCTGGGCACTTCAACAACAATATTTTGGGAACTTGCAGAAGATGGTCATACAGAGTATAGGCATATAAGAATTCTATGAGAATAACTGTGGATCCATTTAACGAGTTGTTAAGTTTGAAGCAAATTTATTGGCCACCACTAATGGTCAAACATGTCTGTTTTTTGTGGCCAATTGGGTACCAGTAGCCTGGTCACGTGACCTATTAGCAGCCAATAGTGGACATTAAATTTAGTTTCTGGGCCACTAGAGCATTAAGTAAGTAAAGCAGAGTTAGTAGAAACACTACCCGTAGGTTTCTAGTAATTAAATGAGTTCTGCACAGTGCCACGACTAGGAACTAGAGCATGCTGGAAAATTTCCATAGATCCTATCAGATACTTGTATGTGAATGTTACTAAATGTCTTCCAGATCTGAAAATTGGTAACCAACTGGAAATAAAGAGCCAGTAGACATAGAATGTTGGTGGCCGCCTGAACTGGCTACCGGCTATTGGACGCCACTATTGTTCCTGTGAGCAGGGGGCTAAAACTTTGATATAACACAATTTACCACCATTGTTGCCTACTGTGGAGATTTGCTGTTACCTGGCCGTACAGCCTCTGGGCTTGTCTCGTGTGTCTTGCTGAGCACCCGTGTTGCCTTAGGGTGAGCCGGTGAGCATACAGGGTTTTGTTGCATACTTTGCAGAATGCTTTCCCCGTATCTCCAGGTACTGCTCTCAACCAGCCTGAAATAAATTAATTAACTATACACAGTCTATTGAGGTAGGCGTACATCAAAACACAATCTTCATCTTTAAGGTTAGTAGCCTCCTGATTACAGGGAATTACTGTATACCTGGTTTAAATACCTGCAATATGTAATCCGACTGTTGCTAATGGCAACTAGTTTCCCTCATATGGGATCATCATTGGGCCGCCAAGGATATTTCAAATGGTTATCTCTTCATGTGAATATCACCAATGTTATCAGTCCATTTAATATTTACACACTCAAACATGGACACGAACATTAGGAACATATTGATGAAAAACACAAAATACTAAAAACTGGGGAACTGACATGCGACGTGTACCGGGCAGTAGGGAAGACCAGACAAAAGTCTGTATGCAGGCAGATACTGTACAATGGAGGTAGAATCTGCCGTACACTTAGTGCTGAACTGTCCAGAGCCGTCGCCCCAGAGAAGGTTGAAATTCCTAGGAAAGGCCATATTTAAAGACAACTGAAATAAAGGAGATGCGAATCAACCAGCTGTTAGGCTTCGCGAAGAGCCTTCATCTGATAGATTGATTTAACAAGGGTGCGACAATAGTCCTTTCAGGCTGAGTTAGAGAAAGATATCTGTGAGAAAGATAACTGTGAGAAAGACCTGGCTCAGCAAAAAAAAAAAAAAAAAAAAAAAAAAAAAGAAAGAAGAGAAAGAAAAAACCTCCATCACTTTCATGGTGGCGATTCAATTGGTTTTGTAAACAATTAAATCAAATTTTCTTTTAATAAAATAAATATTTAAAAAGATACCTTACTAATTTGTGTATTTGGCATCATTTCTGTGATGCCATTTGAGGTTTAATGAAGTCTGCACCTTCTCACAAGATAAATTACATATGTAAAATAAACTTAGGTACCGTAGGCCTAGTTTATTTTGTGTCCTGTTCTTTGATAGCATTATAGCTACATGAAAAAATTTGTATTTGTTTTTGTTATTTTCAGTTAAGTTACTTTTTTCTGTTTATATTTGAATTACCGGTAATTGTCATGTTTTCAACTCTTCCGGCCTTAGTAAGCCTAACTTATACCGTAATTAAGTTATTTCTGGCCAGATTTTTTTTAAATTTTATAGGCCTAGATAAGTTTTTAAATTTTGTTCACCTTAGTTCTCCCTTTCAATTTGAATGGCCATGTGACATATTTTTGACAGAAAATGATGTAAAATACCTATTTTTCCATTTTTCTGGCTTATCTTTGTTAAACCTGATTAATTATGAGTGGAGTATGAAAATTTGGCAAAACTTCGTTACCCGACTCCACCATTAATATCAATGTGGAAATTTCGATAAATTGCATTAATATTGTTACCGTACTCTATTGATGATACAATTACATTATACGGTTACGATTTTATCACCTGATTTAGTTTTGTTCTGATATACAGTAATTAAATATATCTTTTGACAATAAAAAGGCCTGACAAGTAGGGTAACTGCAAACAAGTAGGGCAACTGAAAATAACAAAAACAGTTAGGGGCCTACAAATATTAGCTAATGTAACCTGTAATATTATCAAAGAACTACACAAAATAAATTAACCAAGTTTATTGTGTAGGTGTACGGGTATCTTAATTGTGAGAAGAAGCAGACTTCGTTAGACCTAAAATGATGTCACACAAATGCTGCTCAATACAATTACAAAAAATACCTTTCTGATTTGTATTTGGCAACATTTGTATGACGCCATTTTAACTTAGGTCTAACGAATTCTGCTTCTTCTCACAGATAAGATACAACTACACAATAAACTTGGTCAGTTTATTTTGTGTTGTTGTTCTTTGATGATATAACCGGTTACATTAGCTAAAATTAGTACTTATTTTTGTTATTTTCAATTACTTGTTTGCAATATATGTTTTATGGTCAAAAGGTAAGTTTAATTAGACCTACAGTACATTAGAACAAAACTAAATAAGGTGATAAAATCGTAATCGTATCATTTAATTGTATCGTCAATAGAAAAGCAATATTATCGCAATATCGAATTTTCCACATTGATAATAACAGTGGAATCAGATAATGAACTTTCGGGAATGAGTATTGTGTAGGCCTAAATAAAATTACCATATATGATTGTATTACGCATATTTTAATTCAAACGATTTTACAACTGTCAAATAATAACAAAGATATTAACGGTGGAGTCGGATAAGGATAAAATTTTTGCCGAAAATTCAATTACCGGTACTATTTGTATTTAACTGGTTGTCTCTATGATTTTAATTGGCCTACCTACTCAAGTCAATTATGAAGGAAAATATTATACGACTTTTCAGCATTTTCCTACTTTTTCCTTGGAGAAACCTTATTTATCTCCACCTTTGCTTAAAGAAAAGAGACTGAATAAGCTGTGTCATTTTCTAATGTTATCGTTTTCAAAAATTAGGGGCACATACTGTAGGGCCTAAGGACTGAGCTAACTTCCAGAAGATTAAAAATAAAATTTGGTTTTTGGAAGTGCCACGTAAACTGCAAAAATATCGGCAAACATTGATATTAGCTATATGGATTGGATTGAGCAAAATTACACCTGTTCTCCCTAAACATTTAATCTTTTCCTTGGAGTATTAGGCTAAACACATTTACAAAATCGAACAAGGTAGGGCCTACATGCAGTATTGGTTTGCCTGAGTAAGTTTGCTAGGCCTGAGTAAACCTAGTGATGGGATAACCGACAGCTGAAAATAACCGACAAATCGGTCAGTTATTTCCTGATTTAGTCGGTTGTTTTAGTCGACTAAATAACCGACTGGAAAACAACTAATTCCGTTTGGATGTTGTATTGAATTTCTGGCGACTAAAAACAAAACTAATCTTTTTGACTGCTAAAATAACCGACTGGAAAACAACTAATTCCTTCTGAATGCTTTGTATTGAGTTTCCGTCGACTAAAACCACAATTAGTAATTTAAAATGAATAACTGCTCAACTAATTTGAGAAGCGATAAACTTAGACTAGTTTAATTTAACTACATAACTACAACAAATTATCGATCATTTCCTTATTTTTCCAAATTAAAATATTAAATTTGTAACTCTAATATTTTAAATAAAAATAAGTTGAAATTAAATTTGTGAATTGCATAGTTTTGTCTAAACCACGTTAACTTTAATATCAGAAAAATAAAGTAACTTACTATTGTATTGTTGTATTGAGAAACCCGTAACACGGAAATAAAAACATTTATTTACAACTTAGTATTTATTATAAAGTAGAAATTATGCAAGAAAAATTATTAATGAACGCATAATTGCAAAACAATTATTAAAAATTAGCGCATTAATTATTACATTTATAAACATTAGGGCCTATATTTCTAATAATAACATAAAAAACTAAGCTAATTTCACGGCACTTCAACGAGTTGAACGGCACTAAGTTATATAGGTCACTGACACTGACAGGTCACTACAGGTACTACTGTAAGCAAAGCATTACGGGATACGTGGGTTCTCTAAACTAAATTCAGTTGTTCAACTAAACAAGTTATTTAGTTTATAAATAACCGACAGATATTACTCAGTATAAGACTTATTTCATCTAAACTGAAACCGTTCGACTGGTTTATTTAACCAGTTGAAAATGGAGAAATTAGTCTGCCGCTTGAGCGACTAAGTCATCCAGTCGGAGAAGAAATAACCGATTCGGGAGTGAGCGACTAAGTCATCAGTCATCCAGTCGGAGAAGAAATAACCGACTTGGGAGTGAGCGACTAAGTCATCCAGTCGGAGAGGAAATAACCGGCTAAGCAGTTATTTTGCGATAACCGAACTAATCGGTTATTGTTAGTCGGTTATTCCCACCACTAAGTAAACCCTTGGCCTAGGATGTGCTAAGCCTAATTAATCATGATTCTCATGAAAAGGACTAGGCATACCTTTAAAATCTGGCTGCGATTCCCAGGCAGTTCGATAAGATGGTTTAAATTTTGGGTATTTTGTCTCCTTTGGCATAATTAATAAGAAACAGGCTATACTCACAAGACAATAAACAGATTGTCTAGATATTTTATTATTGATAGACAAACAACTGCAGGCCTAGACTAGGCCTACTTTCAAACACTGTAGCCTAAATAACTTAGTGTGTAAGTTACCTCCCTTATAACTTAGTCCACACAATTCACTACAGTGTTGAACGGGTTTCATTAACCTAAAGCACTATAAAAGTTGTTTAGTCTTTTTCAGATTGATCTAATTTTACAAAAACTGTAAAAATTGAGTAATTTAGAATATAGGTTAAAAGACTTGTCAATAAAACCAAGCATCAAGACGAATTTTTCCTCTTTTGCCTAAATTAGCCGGCTAAGGGTTCTCCATGCAGCAGTGCTGCCAGACGCCTTCGATAAAATTACCCTCCGTCGATGTGAAAAATACCCTCAAATACCCTCAGGCAGGGGAATAGGTTGTGGGCCTGTAATCACTGAGCGAAAACACTTGGACTACATAATGGTCGCCGAGCACCAATATTATATTATTTATAATACTTTAATCTGTGATTAGAGGCATGAAGACTGTAATATTATTATTAAACTAATATCTCTTCTTGGGATCAATTTAATATTTTACCGTACCTTTGCCCTCTGTATTCATTTTCATCATAATGCATAATGCATATAGATACCGGTATCTTCTGAAAAAAGATTTAATCGAAGAATCAAAGAAGGCCAAATAAGTATGACAAATTTTATGCAAAAATATGTAAATATTCATTAAACCAGCTCACCAAAAAGTTTCTTTAAAAACTTAAATTAAATCGTTAGTGACAAAATAACTTATATAATCAAAAATTTCCTCAAAATGTCAAAGTGAATAATATGGTTAGTTTAATAAACCATTATTAAACCACAATTAACCATGATTAACCATGGACAACCAAACAAAGATAAATGCTATGTTGTTAGTACTGTTGTAGAATTTAAGACATTAATAGTTTTACCAGAAGTGTAAAAAAATCAATTATTTATTGTAAAAAACTACCATTATAACAAATTATTCTTGTTCATCATACTACAAAATTTTTAATAATTATGCTGTGAATTGTTACCCTCAAAATACCCCCTATAACGAAATACCCTCAAAAATACCCCCAGACCATAAAAATACCCTCTTTTCGGGTAATTACCCTCAATCTGGCAGCACTGCCATGCAGCTGTAAATAAGATATTTTCTTTCGATGTGATGTAGGTTGCTAGTGTTAGTTGCTTCCTGAGCTGTTAATTTGTTTGTGAATTTTAATTTTTAACGTAAATAAACTTTCGCAGATTGCTCAACTAATATGTAAAATTAAACAGCCAAGGCTACATTTAAATAAATTTCTTGATAAATAAATTTACAGAAAGTTAACACAAGAATAATTTGTATTTTAGAACAGGAAATTTTTTTCCGGGGGGTGGGGGGTTACAAACTTTTAACCGGGGTGGGGTCCCGGTCCGGTTGGGGGGGGGGGAGTACTGGTCCAAAAGGGGGGGGGGGGGTGGGCACCTCTGTGTGTCGTGCGTGATGAAGTCTGGCGAATAATTCTCTTGATCTAGTCACTGCAGCTGGTATGCAAAAGTTAACCAACTTAAGAAGTGGTCAGCAGTCAATAGTTCCATTGACTATTTTCACGAGGAAGACTACATTCTGAACATTTCTTCTCAGCACCAAGGAAGGCAAATGAAGCTGGGAGGCTATCCCAAATTAATCATCGATGGTGATGACGTCCTTATCCCAAATTAACCTTAATTCAACTCTGAGCCCAACTGACCATCTATCCGCCATCGTCTCTCGTGCCAACTCCTTGCTGGGATTCATCTTTAGATCCACGAAGGATTTCAGATCACCTATTGCTCTAGTAGTTCTTTACAAATCCCTGGTTCGTCCAGTTCTGGAGTATGGTTCTACTGTCTGGTCCCCGTATCAACTAAACCACATTGGTGCTCTTGAAAACATCCAAAGGCGTTTTGTGAGAATGTTGGGTCTTAGACTTGGTTACTCTTACAGAAACTCACCAATCAACATCATTGAGGGGCAGTTTGACCTTCTCCCTCTGCAACTGAGACGAAAACATGCAGATCTTCTTGTACTCTTCAAGTTGGTTAATGGTCTTCTGGATAGCCCTTCTCTCCTAGCCAAAGTGGACATCACAAACTCTAGAGGAACTCGTTCAAAAGCTATCTTCAGAAGGCGTTATCTTCCGACCCTGTACGCCCATACAGCACCGGATATCCATAGGACGTCCGTTTTAGATCCGGGATGTCCGTGGATATCCGTCGGACATTGCGGATGTCCTATGGATATCCAAATCATATCCGCAATGTCCTTGTTTTCTGCGGGACATACCGGATATCGGATGGACGTCCAATGGATATCGGCGAACGGATGTCCTAATCCGGTTATTCGTGGATATCCACTGGATATCCACGATGTCCTCCTGAAATTATCTATTTATCGTGAAGCGGGGATTATAGTCAAAAAGAGTTGATATGTTATTTTTAACTAATTTTCAATAGCATATAACTCTGTTAGCATTCTTTATGTTTTCTTTTAAATATTTAATTATAAGATCATATAACTTATTTTGTTTACTAAACAAATATTTTGCTGTACGTCTCTAATTTTGGCATTACAAATATAGCACCATAGGCCTATGCTAACTGTGTATAGGTATAATTTTATTTCTAAAAAAATATTAAAAACTTATAATATTTTAACTGACTTCTAAGTTTAGTTCTGATGAAATCTGTTTAAATCCACTACAAATATAAAAAAATAACGAGGGAGAAGGAAAATTAAATTATTTTTTATGTGGTTGAAAGTGTACATTTCTATATCATATATATTACACAAAGTAACGGCACATAGTTTTTGAATAATTTCATTCACTTCTATAAATATATCTCTTCTCCATGTTGTACCGCACGTTGCGTATTCGCTAAAAATATATAAGATACGCCTAGAAACGGCCATCTAAAATTATAATAATTTTTAAAAATCAGAAAAGAATAATAAAAAACAAAATCAATGATTAATTTCTAAATTGAATAACAATAAAACCGTAAATTCAATTATAACAAAAATGAAAATTTTTTGGAAATCGTCCTTTTCCCTGTTGCTCGCCTTTGGTCTTTACGACGGGAATTGGTTTTTTTCTGACCAACCGCCATTTTGATTTGATTATTTGAATGATTGTTTATGTTTATTGTTTGCCTCAGTACTCGACTCGTTCGTTGTGGCGGCTTCGCTATTCGCTTATAATAAAATGGTTTTACTGTGCATATTAATCAAATTTAAGTTTATATGAAAACATGCTTCTGTTTGTGCCGAAGACTCTGGATTTTAAGAAGTAAGAAGAGCATCACACCGGTTATAAGATAAGAAAAGGTAAGTTTCTAAGTTAGGCTTACATCTCATTCCATCCATTCTCTTTATCATAAATCCCTTATTTTTTCTGCCTCTTGAGACGGTTTTAATTTAATTTCAATTGTCATTTAAGGTCGTGCGTATTGTTCTTGTCAGGTTAGGATTTTAACTTATCCTCATTTTTAGATTCAACCCTCTGAACACACCTCTAGCCTCAGTAAAATCGTTTTAGAGGCTAATTAGAGGTGTGTTCAGAGGGTTGAATCTTAAAATGACAATAAAATCCTATCCTGACAGGAACAATAATGCCTACCGGTACGCACGACTTTAAATAGCAATTGAAATTAAATTAAAAGTGTCTCAAGTGGCAGAAAAAATAAGGGATATTTTTTCCCTCATGCCAAATGCCAATGCCTTAGTCCAATGCCAAATGCTTGTTTTTGTTTGGAATGAGTTCCTAAGTAGGCTTGATAAGTAGGTAACTTAGTTCTAAGTGCATTGTGAGTTTCACTGTATCCTACCCTTTGAATTCAACTAACTTAGGCCTAGGCTAGTTTACCCATGGAGTGAATTTATTTGTGGACTAGGCCTAGTCCCTAGACAAGCGTTAATTTGGAATTAAATGCTAGTGTACTGGTACGGTAGGTGAGAGATCCTTTTGGTCAATAAATACAGTAGGCTAAAAAGAGTGGCTAATGTTCGGTACGGGTACAGTTTCATATATTGCATCTAGGCCTACACTACCATGGAATGAAAATATTGAAAGATCCCATCAACATATCCATCATATCAACTATGGTAGGCCCTATTATCGATTCGTACATCTAACATCCCTCGGCGCTCAGTAATCCATGAAAGCTGACTTACTTGGTTGAGCTTGTCAACCTTGCCTGACGGGGTCAGGACAATCTAGGCTACAGCTTGGCAAGGTTGTTGGTGTAGGTTGATGAAGGGCCGGATGGCCATGTCAGTGGTAAAACTTTCAATTTTGTAAAAGCTATGTTCAACAATTACTTTAGCCTCTTTTTAAAAACTGTTATGATTTCAAGCTCACTTGGCAGGGCTTGAAAGAGTTTTTCCCTTTATATTCTGGTTTGCGTTCATATTGACAGTTTGAGAAGTTCGAATTAAAGGAGTGTTGTACTTTGTGATCTTTTTCGGTTGGGAGTTTCTTTTCCTTTTTAATGTACATTATACTTTCAAAAATAAAAAGGTTTGGAACAGTTAAAATGTTTAGCTTCCTATAAGGCAGCTATCAATACTGGGGCCAATAAGCAGATTCAATCTACTGTAGGCCAATACCGTACCTAAATAACAATGACAATCACTATAACTAATTAGGCTACTCCTCTTTTGTTTAAATCTTTATTCCCCCATTTGATATATTATTTCTAAAACCAAAACACAACTAAGTTAGGCCTAACCATAATGACAATTTCAATTTGAACAAAATAACATGTAGGGTAGGCCTACTGTTCTAGCCCTAGCTATAAGAAAAAATACCTTAGGCCTAATACCTTTTTGAAATGGCGATCTAGTTAAATAAATAAAGCCAAGTAAGTTATGAATGAGAGATGAATGTAGGATGATTGTGGCGCGATCTTGTAGTCTTGTTACTGACTTAGGCCGACATTCTCCTTAGACAGGACTGGTAATTAATAACCAATGCTATCTAGGGACCTACAGTTTAACGTGGGATCTAGGGACCGGCGCTTTAACCACTACGCCACCTACTCACTTAAAGACATTGGTATTTTATTAGTTGCCATCAAGGCAACAAAATAACAACAAAAGGTAAACAAAAATAAAATAAAGCTACTTTTAGGTATTGGTTTTGAAACAACTGTCACCTGTGAAAAGGTATAGTTGGCGTAAATACATGATACATACATACATGATACATGATGATTCCATCCGTAGTCCTTTGCCATAAGGAATTGGATAGGTCAAGGTTAGCACAACAAAGAATAACTTAGTCTAATTTATATTAGTATTATTACCATTAAGGTAACTGTCCACATCGTAAAAACTGGATTCCACCAAGTATTTCTTAACTTCTGTTTTAAATTTTTTAATGTTTTGTATTTCTTGTAGTTTTTCCGGCAAGGCCTGGTACAACTTCATTCCAATGTAATCTGGTTTATGTTCAAAGACGGTTAATCTGTGTTGAATTGCATGAATGCCCTTTTTCCGGGTGTTGTAGTTATGATTTGTGAAGATTGGTGTGATATTCTGGGATTTTATGTAACTTACTAATTCGAAGATGTAAAGTGAAGGGACTGTGAGAAGGCCAAGTTCTTTGAATGCATTTCTGCAGCTAGTTTGAGGTGACATACCTAGCATTGTTCGAATTGCTTTTTTTTGCCAAACAAAGATCTGGTCCATGTTTTTCTTCCCAGCTCCCCATAAAATAATCGAATAAGAAATGTGTTGTTCTATTAACCCAAAATAAACAAGTTTGGAGAGATCAAGACTTCCGAAAGTCCTTATCCTTCGCAGGATAAAGACTCCTCGGGCCAGCGACCCCTCCAACTTCCTAACTTGCTCTTCCCAACCCAGCCTATCATCCAATCTCACCCCCAGGAAGTCAGCAGTTTTTGAGATTTTGATTTGGTCCTCCCCAATAAATAGGTTCGGAGTCCTATTATTTTTTGAATTTTGTCTCTGTGATGTTTGGATACACATGTACCCTGTTTTTTGAGAATTTAATTTCAGTTTGTTTGAAGAAAAGAAATCTGCTAAGTTATTTGCTTTTTTATTTGACTCAGTTTCCAGTAATGCGTAGTCTGATCCCCTCGCGAACAATGTTGTGTCATCCGCAAAGAGGTAGACGTTGCTCTCCGGAACAGAGTCTTTTATGTCGTTAATGTACACCAAGAAGAGGAGAGGCCCAAGGACAGATCCTTGCGGGACGCCACTGGTGATGAGTTTTTTTGATGAAAAAACTTTTTGAATTTCGGTGATTTGGTATCTGTTGCTCATATATGAAGTGAGCCACCTTAATGCCAAACCCGAGACTCCAATTGAAGCCAATTTTTCCAATAGAATAGCAGGATCAACGCAATCGAAGGCTTTGGAAAGGTCTGCGAAGCAGCCAACCACTGCCTCCCCAGCCTCCATTGCTTCCATTGCTTCCAGCCTCCATAAACTTCAAAACCTGATTATCATGATATTATAATAAAAGAGAATGAAAAAAATTAACGATAAAGGCTTAACCCGGTAGGCCTACTTTAGTTATTGTACACAGAGAATTGTTTGTACCTACATTTTCTTTAACTAGTTTACTTGTTTCTCAATTTCGAACAATTTTGTCTCGGTAATTTTGCTGTTTACGCTTTGTAATCAAATCAAATCATCTTTATTGTCATTTCACTTGTACAAGTATCGACATAATCAGTTCGTTAACCAGTGCATCCTCCAAGGTTTAATTCATAACCTCTTATGAATAGACAACCTATTATGAATAGATATGAATAGACAGATGTTCTCACTGGTGTTTATATACGGTACTGTGTTTAGTTATAAATACTGTCTTTATCTACTGGTACTCGTTACAGCTGTTAACTTGAAAATATTTTAAATTTCCTCATCAATGTTAATCAAACGGGAAATTTAGAACTCTAAGGACCGGTTTCTCCAAACACTTTTATCTTAAACTTAGTTTAATGCAATGTTAAACATATGGTCAATTTTGGTTTAAACTTGCTTCGAGGATCCGGCCCTAATGGTTTATAGGGCCCTTCTGTTATAGATATTTACCAATTTACTTTAGAAACAACTTCTAGCCGAGCCCTATTCAATGACACTAAAATAATTAAAATTGGTTGAATATTGTAGGAGGAGTTCCTTGTACAAAAATCCGTGTCGCGTATTCAGTAGGCCTATGTATAGATGATCTAAGATGTTTTCTTCCTTGTGTATCTGTATAAACATTGTGGATTAATTTACTTGAAAAATTACGTAAAGTTTTAGCATGTGTACCAAGAGCACCTGACATTTAAGAAGCAAATAACTTATTCTGTATTGAATAATATTTGGATAGCCTAAATCATGTAAAGTTAAAAGCATAAACTAAAAATTAAATTGAAAATAATTTTTTGTTTTTGTTAGGCCTATTTATTTTTCTGATGAGTAGCACCTAATATAATTTTCCTTGTGTTTAAGCTTAATTTTGTTTTTTTTAAGATACAGTAAATTTCATGCTATATTAACTTACGGTATCAAAAAAGAAGTAATTCCTAGTTCATTTACATAACATCTGATTACTTGTTTTAGACAGATGCCTGATTCATTTGTTAAGCCTAATTATAATTTTGCCCGTCTCTTTTCCTGATTATTTATTGTTTGCTCTCTTTGTTTACAAATGGAGAGAATAAAAAACTTTATTAGAATTACTAAACTGGTAAATTAGCTGTTTAAAAAAGCTAACATTTCTTACAAAACTTAAATAGAGCAGCCAACTTTAAGACTGATAACATAAAAATTCTGTTTTGTTGTATGATTATTAGGATTGTATTTATGCTATATTTTGTTTTGTCTTAAATTTGAACAACAGTTTACATAAAAACTATTTTATTTCAAATTAGTTGTATTTACAAACGTACCTTCTTGTTTTAGCGGCTGTACGATTCAACAGATCAACAAGTACATTGACGGACCCTCATAACCTCAATCGTTAAGAATTGGCTCAGGCATGTTCCAGAACGCTCTCGTAGTGGGAAGTAAGTAAACTCAATTATGATTTTTTTTCCGGTTCTATTTTATCAAATTTCCCCTATGTACTCAGGGAATACATTGTTACAAATGCAGTCAAGAGACCTTACCATGGGACAATTGATCCAGTGCAATTTTTTCAAACTTTATTAAAATAAATTTAAATGAACCCTTTATTGAGTACCTATGTATTTGTTTCTACATGCTCAAATCTCATGTACGAAGAACAGTAGTTAGTTTTATATTTGAAGAGTCATCTTCACCCCTGTGCCAGTAGCCCATTTTTGCGCAGTCGGCAATGTTAACCATACGACTTCTAATGCAAAACATGGTATTTTATTCCCCTGTTTCGGATGCCGTTTTTCTCAATACGCATTGCAATATTTGGATCGTTATCCTGGATCACAATTCAGATTGAACGTTTGAAGTCAAATATTGATTTGTGATCCATGAATCATACATCAATATTTGACTTTACACACTCAATGTGTATTGTGATCCAGGATCACGATCCAAATATCGCGCTCCGTATCGAGCGTGTAAGGTCCGCCACTAATACGCGTGTAATGCGAGCACTGTCTGAAGGGATGTGTGTTGCACGATCTCGTAATCTAGCCGGTAGATTTTGCATAAACTTTGCATTTATGAGTGTTTTTGCCCGATAATAAGTTTAGAAACAGGATCAATCCCAGGAAAAATAGAATTCGGTCTAAATTTAAGTTTAAAAATCGTAATTTTTTACATTGGTCTTATGGGTTGCTATTTTGGTAACGAAATAACAATGAAATAAGTTTTACAAAAATAAAGGAACAGTAATGTTAAGCAGACTTTTTGAAACAGCTGTTAACTGTGAAGAGATATAGTTGGTTGTTGGTAGAAATTTAATAGCTTTATTACCATGACACTATATGAAAACTGAATTGAAACCAATGAGCAAGGCTCGGTTATACTGTTACTGATTGCCATGATACTATATCAAAAGAGAATGAAAACCGAGCAACGCTCGGTCAACCTAATACTTTAGATACTGTACACAGAAAATTGTGTTTAAACCAACATTTTTTTTTAATTACTTAAGATGTTTTCCCTCCTGGTAATCTAGATAAAGATTGTTGGATCAATTAACTTGACAAAATTACATAGAGTTTTAGTAAATATATGTGTACTAGAGCACCTGACGTAAGAAGCAAATACTGTAACTTATTCTATTTTGGATCATATTTGGAAAAATCACGTAAAGTTAAAAGCATAAGCTAATATTAAAATTAAAACTCATAGTATTTTTTATTTTATTTTTATTTCAAGCAGCGCGTAATATTAATTTGCTTTCATTTACCAATTAAGATACAGTAAACTTTGCACTCCATTAACTTACCAAAGAAGAAGTCCTAGTTCATTTACTTTACACATCTGATAAATTGTCTAGAGACAGATGCCTCATTCATTTATTAATTATAATTACCCCCAGCTTTTTTCCTTATTATATTTACAAATGGGGGAATTATTGAAAAACCAGTAGCTGATAAAAAAGCTAATATTTCTTACAAAACTTACAATACCATAAAAATACAGTTTTATGTTATTTAATTATTGGGGTAAACATTTGTTGTTACAATGTATTATATTTTTTAAATTTGTTTTGTATTAAATTTGAACAACAGTACCAACAAACTACTTCGTTTTAAATTAGTTGTAATTACAAACTTTTCTTCTTGTTGTAGGGGCCGTACGAACAAACCGATCCACAATCACATCGACTGATGCCGAAATCACGTCGGTCATCAAGGATTGGCTCAGGCATGCCCCGGAACGCTCTCGTGGTAAGAAGTAAGTAAAATCAATTTTTATTCTTTTTCTATTTTAGCAAGTTCCTCCTACATACTCATGGAATACATTGTTACAAAAGTAAGTAACTGTAAGACCTTAACAAAGGACCATTAATTGGCTTACTTTTTTTGAGGTCCCTAGAAGTGAAAAGTACTTTTCAGATTCATATTTGTGGTGTCCTCAAAATATTGACGCAAATAAATAATTTTTTGTTTGGTTGGAACGATTCATCGTTTACTCAACATTTTATATTGCTTAGATTTTTCCTGTCTAGGCCTATACATGTTTTTTACATGGTTTAAGCTGGGGAATATTTTCTTGGAGCAAGAATGCTACAAGCTCTTGAATTCTTGTAGCAAAATAAAAATTTTTTATTGCGCGTAGTATAATTTGTCACCAGTTACCAATACTTTCACTGTAAAGTATTTTTGTTTACGCTGTTGTTTTTTACCTAAAATAAAAGCACTAAAAAGTTCAAAAGGACTTTTTATTTAATTTTTAAAACGTTAAAATAGGTTCATATAAAGTTACGGATCTACATAAGTAATTAAGCCTATACATAAACTCCAAATTTCCCGGATCCAAACATCAACATATGAACATCTGTGTTTTTCAACTAGGTAGGTGTAGGCCTACTCAACATAGCCTAATCTGAAATTTTTGGTTTTAAACACCATTTTACAAAAACAGCTTCACAGTTAAAATCCTTTCTCTCCGGATCTTCAATGGCAATCATAAATAAATAATTTTAAATGTTTGCACCACACAAGCATTTTTTCATGCGGTTAAATTTACTATTTAATACTAGCTAATTTTCATGCTGCTTGAATTTATAGTTCAATTTTCAATATCAGAGCTACGGCGGGAAACACGCTGCGTGGCGGGTGTCGCAAAATGCGAAAAATGCGACCGCAGCTTAAACCCTGGTTTTTTATCAAATTTATTGGTTGTCACCGAACCAGCTCAAAAAATATAACTTGCACTTCCTTTGACTTTATATACATACCCTGCAATTTTTCAAACTTAATCAAATACATTTAAATTCTTCATTTCCACGCCAAATTTTTATTTTTACCTTGGCCTAAGTTTAGAACTTGCAGTAAAAGATCAGAGGCAAGAGTAAAATTAATGGTATTTGTGGGCAAAGTCTCTCTAGCCCTTCTAATAATAATTTGATCAATTAACACTTATCAATAGGTTTAATAGCTTATTTTTTTTTAACTTGTTTTCTCATTTGTTTCAATAATTGCAGGAAAGTGTAATACCCAAGGACGTTGTGGAACATCTACACTATTTTTGACTGTACTATTTTGTTTGATTCTGGACGTGCCAGAACTTTCTGTAAAAACACCTTACGACCTTACTCATTTAAAGGCTACATCTAACATTCTATATAAACTATTGATTATGGTTTCAAACTAACAGCCTATTTAAAATTCCTAATAAATACCACTTAAGCAAAATATGTCTATTTAATGAAATCAGACCTATGAATTATACTACGGTTTCTTGGCATTGCAAAGAAAAATTTTAATTCACATTTGATTACTTAACGCAAATAAAATACTTTTGGAAAATGTTTACTCATCCATTATTTACCCAACGAGTAGTTTTATATTGATTCAACTTCTTTGAAATTCTTTTTTTTCCTAGGTCCAGCCTTGCAGAACTCACTCAACAACACTCAACACTCGTCTTGGAAGAACACCATTAAGAAACGTTTGTTTTTTGTAGCTATAAATATATAGTTAATTTCTCTCTGTAAATAATATGATATAAAAAGTTTTATTAAAAGTTTATTTTATGGTTATAATGTCTTATGATTTTTAACCGTTCCATCAAGGTTTTTTTTTAAAGTCAACGTGTCAGATGAAAAGTGTTTATTTATTTTATATTAATTTTATAATTTGCCTAATTAAGTAACTGGAAAAAGTTACAATTGACCATAAAATTACGTTTCATACAAAAAATATTTTAAAAAATACTTAACTAAATAAAGAGTTAGTAAAAAAAACTTCAAATTAAAATAATAATTTTAACGTACTGCTGTATTTTTCCTCTGGTAAATATTTACCAGAACATATGTATTCAAATATTTTTAAAAATACTGTCATAAAATAATTAACTGTGTCAAATATTTTTTTGTTAAAATTGACAATTGAGCATCAAACTTGAGTACTATTGTAACAATGGTTGGGTTCACAATCATCCACCGCAACCGGGATTTAGATAATCACGTGACAAATCCCAATGGTCACGTAATAAATCCCGGTGGATAATAGTTACGTCATTTTGCTGCCGTCTTATGAACCCACCGGGATTTTGATTGTTGACGTTCACGTGCCTTTTTTGCCAACCGCAAAAAAATCCACCGAATCCCGGTTGCGGTGGAAGAACGTGAATCCGACCAATGAATATGAATAATATTTTGACAGCTGTTGGATGTCCGTGGGTTGTCGTGTATATCCGTTAACGGATATCCAAAAACGGACATATGGCTAGCCATTGGATGTCCTATGGATATCGGCAGATATCCATCGGATGTCCTGTATATCCGTTAACGGATGTCCAATAACGGACAACATTTGGCTAACCATTGGATGTCCTATGGATATCGGCGGATATCCATCGGATGTCCTGTATATCCGTAAACGGACATCTAAATTCCGGACGAAACCCTGACAAACTCACATCCATCGGATGTCCGATGGACATCCAGGATATCGGGCGGATATCCACGGATCATCCGTGCGGACCAAAACGGATATCCGTTAGATATCCATCGGACATCTTGTGCTGTATGGGCGCATACCACAGCGGCTTATCGAGGCTCCTCAAGTTTGGAAGTGAGGCCTCAGAGGACATCGACTTCTTTGGTGATTCTACACAATCCTTCAAGAAAAAAGTGGCCCTGGCAGTTAAGTGAAGAGTAGTGCTATTGTGCGTTATCCTCTTTGTTATTGTCAATTGGGTGCCATTTATGTTAAAGTGCAAATTGTTTCACCTTTTCATTTGATTGTTATTGTTTCACTGTTATTATTATTGTTGTAATATTGAAATTTTTTTTTCTTACTGTTACACATTGCCACATTGTTGCTTGTTACCACTTCATATATATTTATTGCTGCATTTTGTATTGTTACCTGTTATTGTTACTGTTATTGTTACATTGGTTATTTGCATCGTTAGCACGTTGTTGTATTGTTACGTTTTTGTTTGTTTCTTGTTTGTTTCACCATCTTGTACTGCTATGTTTTTCTCACTGTTGTAATTATTATGTAAATGGTGTTTGCCGTTGAGAATAAATAAATAAATAAATAAAGTAGCAAAACAATATTGTAAAAATATTAAAACAGTATTGTTTAATATTGCCGACAACATTGTTAAGAAAATAATCAGAGAACATCGAAAAAATATTGTTTTAATATTGATTAATGTTGAGACGTTATCAAACAATATTGTAAAAATATAGAAACAATATTTTTTAATATTGATTAATATTTCAAAAATATTATCGCTAACCCTTAAAAAATGTAAATATAGTAACACAAAAAACGCGTTAAGGCTAGGCTTGAAATTTGACGTTCTAAATTAGCAAAACTGGTGTTGGTATCAGTGCACAAATACATACAATATCAAGTCCTCCCTATATTTAAAAGCATAGGCTTGCCTCACCGGAGCTTTCAGGGTTCCTGGCAGCTTGTGCCAGGAGCCTATCCCGAAGACGCCGATATCATATGCATTTGTGCACTGACACCAACTCCCGGTTGCCTCGGGGAATCGGACGGGATTTGAACCCGCCCCAGGCGCTACCTTCTGGCCAGAAAGGTAACGCCTTATGGAGCCAACAGGAACTTGCTGGTAGCGGTAACCAAGGCAGATTCCTACGAGTCTAAGAAATCTTGTTTGAAGGTCATCAACTCTTTTAGTAAGTGTCTTTTGATATGGAGACCAGACAACTGACGAGAAGGCGGATTCCTACGAGTCTAAGAAATCTTGTTTGAAGGTCATCAACTCTTTTAGTAAGTGTCTTTTGATATGGAGACCAGACAACTGACGAGAACTCTAGGTGGGGTCTTACAAGAGCAGTGTAGAGCGTTCTCAGTATTGTTGGTTGACGAAGATATCTAGAATTGATCTAGAAGCGCCAAAGAGAAGACCCAGATTTCTATTAGCTTTAGAGCAAAGGGATGGCGATAAAATGACACCAAGATCCCCGATCTCTTCAGTTTTTTCCATGAGCTTGTCCTCCAGCCGATAGCAGAACATGAGTGGGATTGATATGTTCTGTGAAACGTAATGCAAGAGCATTTATCAACATTATGAGTTTCAGGCCATTTGCGCCACACCAAGCTTGAACAGCATTCAGACTCTCTTACAATCGAACCCAGTCATTTACGGATTAAATAGACGAATATAGTTTGGCATCGTCGGCAAACAGGGAATGCAAAGTGTTAAAAATGAGCCGATTTCCTCCACCACTAGCTTGGGTTAACGCCGCCGCCGGGCCACACCATGCCATCTGGCATCGTTATTACTGGTGCGTCTGGTTTGTTTACATTCTTTTATTTCAGCTTTTGTCACCCTGGTTAGATTATTAACGAAAATATTGAAAAGAATTGGAGCCGAAGTAGGAGCCTTGAGGGACCCCAGAAGTGGCGGTGAAGGATCTTGACGTCTCGAATCCGTATTTGACCGTGAGCTGGCGGTTCACCAAATAAGTTTAGAACCACCTGAGGAACATACCATGTACACCGCAAGCCTTCAGCTTCTTCAAAAGTAAAGAATGACAGACACTGCCGAAAGCCTTGGAAAAGTTCAAGTACAGTACATCAACCTCTTAACGGTCTTTAATTCCAGAGAAAATATGGGTTTGAAGTTCAACCAAATTAGTGTAGAAGTGGATCTCCCAGGCATAAATCCATGTTGCGAGTTGGATATCGAGTTCTCAAGCAAAGGGAATACCGTAGAGAGCATGAGTTTCTCAAAAACCTTTGCAAGCTGGTTGGATGGCAATTGGTCAAAATTGACAAACGTCGGTTGATGGACCAAACTTCGGAATTGGAACAATAAAACTTTCTCTTAATACACCAGGGGAAATCCCATACCTCATGGAAAGTAGCTGGAGAGGAAGCTTTAGTACTGATCTACAATAATTCTTAAGTACTATGGGCAGAGTAGAGTCGGGATCACTTCCCTTATTTCCGTCAAGTTCATCAAGTGCCTTCTTCACCTGATTGTAAGTGAACTTAAATGCGCTTAGACAAATGTTGGTTTATGGTGGCTGACAAAATGGCAGATCCATATAGGTGGTTCAAAGACAGAGGAGAAAAATTCCGAAAAGGCCTCACATATCTCCTTTTTATCTGTAAGGGGTTTATTATTATACTTCAAAACATATTGTTCAGAACTATTGCCTCCTCTAAGAAGCAAGGAGATAAATTTCCAAAGAATATTTTGGATTCCATGGGCGAACATCTTAAATGTGGAAAATATAGTTATTGAAGCACTCTGCAGATATATCACTATATCACTATTTTGAGACGGATAAAACCTTGCATTGAGCACGAGCAGCGGAAAATTGGCAATAAGAGACATATTTCAAAGTTTTCTTGTAGTGGATATGCAGCATTTTCTTACTTTTGATTAGAGATTTGAGTTCAGAGCTAACCAGGGTGGATAAGAACAAGGAATCTAAAATAAATAAAGAGAAGGTAGGGGTCAAGACATTCAACGCCATCTGTGCACCAGGTGTTCTTTTGCACCTATGACATCACCATTTACTATTACTGGAAATGATAATGATGACGTCATAGGTGCAAAAGAACACCTGGTGCATAGAGGGCATTGCATGTCTTGACCCCTACTTTGTCTTTATTTATTTTAGATTCCTTGGATAAGAAGATCATAGATATAAACATTGAAATCTGGATCTGTAACTGAGATGGCGGAACAAGGTCTGTAGAGGAAGAAGCATAACTTATTTCTAAGGTCAGCTGAATAGGTATTTTTTGTGTTCCGGATATGAAGCGTCTAAACTAAAACGGAAGTCAAGTTACGTTATAATATTTACCATTACACAGCTGATTGAAAAAGAGAATGAAGCAGTCTTGCCACGGGTACGATATTTATCGTAACGACACCATATTACTCCATTTTACATTTGGATTATTAGTTAATAACAAACCATTTGGTAATGACCAAACTAACAATTAATTATCAATCTAGGTGGATTATAAACCATAAATTCTTCCCTAGTTTGCTTTGAAATTCCTTATTTTAGTAATAGTTTAGGCAAAAAATCTCCAACACCAAGGGGAACGATTGTTGTTCCCTGCAGCGTTGGCAACACTTGCAGGAAGCAAAGAGTAAAATTTTGAATTTTTAACCGACAAAACCTCTATGGTTTTGCGACTTTCTACGACATTCACGGAAAGTGACACCATTTCTCTTATGGGATGTAGCTCACTTGGAACTGGCCTACAGTCACCTTGATGGCGGAATAGTGTTAAAAACGAGCCGGTTTTTTTTTTTTTTTTTTTTAATCTTTTATTGTGGCTTGAAATACATCATGAAGCCAGACACGGCCATCTCTAGTACAAGGCCATGTCCTTCGACCTGGCAACGCCGCATCGGCCTCAACTCGTAGTAACGTTCTTGTCACTCGCGCTATTGTTTTCAATGGGACTTTCACCTATTATTTCCCGTTATTGCACTTTAGTATGAAATATTTGTAAAATGCCTTTGTAAGTGGGTTGTAAGGTATAATAAAGAAACCATTAGTATCAAGATAACATATTTATTAAATGGAATTTTGCATAAAACAATACAATGTTTATTCAGCAACTTTACGTTATATGGCTAAGACAAGATATTCAACTTACTCTTTTTGTTAGATGGTCTACTAATTGAATCATTAATTTTCTTTGAGTAGTTTTTTAACAAAATGTTTGCCATAATGGACACAATCTGAGAAACTATTACTTCGTATTGTTTGTTACATTTGTTACATTGCTTAGTAATTGATATAAATCGTTCGTTAATTACTATATTTTGAATAGGAAACAAGCAAAATTTATTCTGTAAGTTAACTATAATGTAAATAAACTCAGATTTAAAATTATTGCATGTTTTAAATATAAAAGAATCCTGTAAAAGTTTTAGTTTAAAATATTACATTCTATAGTTAAACTAGATAAATTGGATGTTTTGAATTTTTATTCACTTATGTACTGGGAATTAATTTTTATGAAGATATAATGATAATTTTTAGGTTATTTCAATATTTAAAAGATTATGACCGTTTCGGCTATGGATTGCTATCAATCACACACGCTAAATTGAATAATGATTCCTTTTTACTTTTATTTTCTAGTTAGTAAAATAATCGAAATTACAAAATTTATTCCTTATCTATTAAATTTGGATTTTTGTATAAAAAGAGTTTTATGTAACACACATAACACCGAGTAATCGTATATCGCGGCTTTATCCACTCCGTGCACTCACCATCAAGTCCGATATAATTTCATCTAGAAATGAAAATACCGCTTTTAACGAGTTATGGCTGCTCTTCCTCTAAATTACCATAGAGGCTAAAGCTATACTTTCCAATTAAACATTACAATATAGGCGATTAAAGTTAACGGCGCACGACTTCCTCCATTTACTGCAATGCTACTGACAGAGACTAAGCGTTATTTCCCGGAGCAATTCTTGGGGGGTTAACCCCTGAGGGAAAGGAGTGGGGGGAAGTGTCGACAGTGTCGCCAACCACGCAAATGTTGATCTTACAAGCAATGCAGAAAATTGTACTTATGAGGTTAAAAGAGGTCAAGCAAATAACACCAAGGCCAGCAATTAAAATATTAATTTTATGGCATTGTTTTACAATAAAAATGTGTTTAATAATATTTCTTTTTCTCATTTGTAGTATAGTAAAATTCTGTATTGACGTTGTATTCAAGAAAGAAATCATAACACCTGTAATAATGCATGTCTAGATAATTTCTACACACGCAAATTGAGATTTGTTTGTCCCCCCCCGTTCCTTCTTTGACTCAGCCAGAGTTGATTGTGTAAATTATAAAACACCGCATGAGATAGTTTTTTAGTGGTTTTACTTTTCTATAATTCAATTACTGTACTTTTAAATTAGTTACTTTATTTAGATTTGATTTATGAAAATGCTGGTTTATCATGCAAGGTCAGTTAATTGTTTTTAATTGATTTAAGTCAAAATCATAAATCAAAGTTATAAAAGCTTACAAAGTTATTTTATTTATTTATTTCAACGGACATTTCCATTTTTACATTAAATTATGACATGAAATACATAACTCAAGATGACTTAATTATTTGCTACATCAGCCACATTGCAATATATTTGAAATATGCAATATATTTGAAATATCTATCAGTTGATTGTTACTTGTTATATGAGCTTACATTAATACGATATAACAAATAAAGAAGTTATTGACTTAAAGAATAATATTCTGTTTTGCACCACAATATACGGGCAAGGGAAGGAAGTTGAAAGAAGTGAAAGTGACAGTTTGAAAACAAACATAAACAATAACACGTTGTATTTGCTGTATTGGCAACACTGTCAACACTTCCCCCCACTCCTTTCCTACAGGGGTTAACCCCCCAAGAATGCTCCGGGAAAGAATCCTTAGTCTGACAGAGCGCCGAATACTCTCTGTGCAACGTTGCCACTTCTCGCTCGCCATGGCCTTGTACTAGAGATGGCCGTGAGCCAGACCAACAATTTTACACAAAAGAAACTAAATTAAAGTACAGAGAGTCAAATGTTCATAAAAGCCGGTTTCCCCCACCACTAGTTTGGGTTTCCGCCGCCACCGCGCCGCACCATGTCAGCTGGCATCGTTATTACTGGTGCGTCTGGTTTGTTTGTATTTATTTATTTATTTGCACTTAACGGTATACACCATTATACGATACAGATTCAAGCAGTCCAATTTTGCAGGCAACAAATAGATGGCAGGCATAACATGCAATGAAGTACTCAAAAACTATACAAGCAGTACATTGTTTTATTTCAGCTGAAATCGTTATTATTGGTGGATCGACTCCGATTAACCCCAACTATTGATGGGGGTAACGGCATTGAGTAAGGACGTTATTATCATAACGTATAGAGTGGACAAGCAATGTTAAAATTTGGAAACGCTAATTGACAAGATCGTCCGCTAGGGGGCGCTACTAACTGGCTACCGATGCGATTTAATCGAAATCTTTCAACAATCGAAAGCTCGATTCGATTCGAATTGTATTCTGAGTTTTCAATGCTAATGATGACTATCGAGTTGATGCGATATGTAGTCGATTCAATAGACCGAAAGCATAATCGATACTTGCATCGAGACTGTAGAGTTCCCGGATACCGTGGCGAGCGTTCCCTTCTTCCCTATCTATTTATTTTTATTTATTTATTTATTTATTTCAACGGTACAACCATTTTCATGAAGTAACAGTAATAATCTGTTGTCCACTCTATACGTTATGTTAATAACGTCCGTTTTTACTCAATGGTAACGGCTCGTTTTTGCAACATTTGGTTACCGATCCAGATTTAATTGTTTGTATCTATGTGTGTGTCAACCGTACGTTCAGTAATTGACTAATGTAGTATCCATAGTCAATGGTTCAGTAACCATAAACTTAGTCGTGTCTAAAGAAAATTCCTTTTCTTCTTTACTTTGTTTTTTTTGTACTGCTCTGTCGTCGTCGTCCCGAGTCCTGACGAACTTCACGTGTAGGTTATGTTTACGACGGGCAAATTTTGTTGGTCTATAGCGTAGGCTACCTTTTATTTTTTAAATGTTATAAAAACATTATTGTGGATTCATCCCAATAGTCCTATAATGGACAATTGTTACACTAAATACGCCTAGCTCAAAGTTAGGACCAACATCTTATAGCCCAACAGGCCTAGCTAAAAAAATATAGGGCCTACCTTTGAGACTGGGATTCTTAGCTTATTACATTAAAAATGCTAAGTATTATAAGTAGACACTCATTTTTTGATATAATAGTAATATCCAAACGGCCTCATAACTTCCGCATTTTGTCTCAACACAAAACCTTAGATTTGTGTTGTCAAACTCTAATGAATTCAAGCACCTCAAAGGAAACAACAAATGATAATGTTGTAAATGGTAAGTACAATAGCCATCTTATCTAAATAGTTTTAACACGTTAACTGCGGGGCACTCACCAGTGAGTGGTCTTGTTCCTTGCTGCCACGCTGCGTCCTCACCGGTGAGTGTTCATATATTGTCTTCTTCATTCGGTTGCTGTGCGGCCGCACACCGGTGAGGTAAGGGGAGCTTTTGCCCTCGTTTTATGGAATAACTTACTCAGGCTGTCTAATTGTGCAACCCATTCCAGAACATCCCTAAGCTCATGTGTGAAACATCCCACATGTCATTTTACGTGTATTTGGGGCTATATTATAATAATATAATGTTTTATATTTAGTAAAACGATGGTTTGGACATCTCAGGAACCAAAAATGGGTCTAGAGATGACTCAGACCATGAAAAAACGTTTCTAACTTGTAGTCGATGAATCTAATGACAACGCCAGATGCTGAGCGCTTACCAGTGAGTGCCATGACAGAGCTCTTTTTAATAATTGTATATAAACATTTTGATAACTTTTAATGTTTTTTTCTGATTGTCAATAAATTTTGTGATATTCAAATCAAATAACGTATAGCCTATCTTTAATATGGCAGGAAAGTGCGGAAGGGCACCAGGTGCTGAGCACTCACCAGTGAGTGCTATTTTCAAAATGGCAGCAGACACAGAAAATGAATCGGGAGTAGCTTTTCATGCAATCAGATGGTCTTCAGCAATCATAAAGGATGTTTTTATGCAATTAAATTTTTCAGAACATGGGGAAGGTCTATAATTTTAAATGCCGCAATGAACGTGTGAAATAGGCCTCTGTGATCCTAGGCCTATGTGATGTCCCCTTTCACAGTTGTTTGCTGTGCGAGAAATTGGACAAGTCAGCTAGGCTTGGATAGAGGGAAATTTAGCAAAAAATAATTTAACTAACCTCTGAGGCCTTAACCCTCCGAGCGTTTAATGTACATGACTTTTTTTGGTGTATCAACGCCAGTGGCATTTTTGTTTAGAGTAGATAAACGCTTATAGGGCAAGTGGTCCAAACCCCTCAAAGTCAGTTCCTCCATCAATTTTTCACTTCTAAAATAGACTGCCCTTTACCAACATAGTGCATGCTCTTTCAAAAGGTGCCTATTAAGATTTTGAAGGTAGAGAAGACAAGAACTAAACACTATTAATTTGTTAATTTATTTATGTCTTTTTCAATTTAATTTATATTAATGTCCTGGTAAAACTTACTTTAATGCTTGCAAATTGCTATGGGCTCTAACGATTTATAAAGAAAAAAGAATATGACTGAAGGGTGAATGTGATGGAATAGGTTTAGTTTTGTCACTGACGGAGACTAGCTTATTTGTGACGGTGATTATAGCCCAATGATCAAAGGCAGAGTCTGGGTTTCAAAACCATCAAAAAGCTTCAATCTTTTCTCAGTTGCCAAATCATACCGACATCCTGCAGATTCAACGGTGAGCTCTTTAACTATTTAGTCAATTGTAAGATCTAAGCTAAAATAAATTTGATAATCACTTAAGAATATTATAATACTAATATGCCGTATTTCTTATGAAGCTAAAATATATTATGGTAACTTTTTTACAGATGATTTCCGTGTATTGGATCTCAAAAAAGTAACCGTAAGGCAGAAACGTCAGCAGCAACGTCTGAGACCAAAATCTGATGTTCCACCACCAAGGTAAGATCAGACTATTTTATTGTGTTCTATCACATCATCACATTTAACACATTCGCTGCACGGCAAAAAATTTATGGAAGTCACCCGGCGCCTGAAAATTTTTATTGCATAGACGTTTCACTGCGTTTGTGACCATATGGTCCATTCCGCACTCAATGTGTTAACTTAAAACAAGCATTAATCCAATATGGCGTACCCAAGATGAAAGTTAAAACTTTTAACTTACAAAAAATCTATAAGAAACTACTAAAATTGGATATCTGATGATGAAAAGTCGTTATAAAAAAATCAATGGATTTTTTAATTTTTTTTATAAAACTATAAATTTTGAAAATTAAAACAGATAATTAAAACGAATTGTGGCAACCTATTCAACACAAAAAGTTAGCCTACTTTGAAACTACGGGTTACAACTCCACCATTAAAAAACATTTAAAAAATAAAAGTTTATTCCAATATGGCGGCCAAGAATGTAAACCACACATAAAAGAAGTACTTTTTTATGCGGGATAGCTGATGATACCAAGTCAATTTTATTTTAATTATTGAATAAATCCAGAGATTTAAAAATTTTTATTAAAACATTTTTTATTAATAAACTCTTAATATCTTGAGAACGTAAACAGATAAATACAAACGGGTTGCGGCATCGTGTTCAACACAAAAAAATACTATGAAATGATGGGTCCCAAGCCTACCTTTACATTTGGTCCAGGCTCTATACAGGTTGAGCATGCACTGAAAGCCTAACGATATTTGAATTTTGATTATTGTTGGGGGCATTTAGTAGATGGTAGATGCTCTGGAATGTTGCCACATTTCCAGAGTGGGCACAACACAGGGGACGCCCCCTAGATGAATCTATATTGGCCTATGTTCTGTTATTTATAATTGTAATAAGATTATTTATAATTTTAATAATTATAATTTTGTAATTTTTATAAGGTCTTTGAATGTAGAACAAAATGTCACAAACCCGATCTCAAAATGTCGAATACAATGCAAGTTATTGTGTTTTGAAATTTCGGTAAAATGCTTTTATGCAAAGTTCGACTGCCTGCCATTTCAGACTCGAACATCCATTTGAGGTCAAGTTAGCGACATTGTTTTCAACTCTATTTCAATTCTATTTATCCCTTATTTTTAAAGACCCTGAAAATTAAGTTAAAGTTTTTTTAAGGACTTCATTTGACCTCTTCAATTGCTGTCCGAAATATTATAATTGCATTCTAATTTTCAGCCCGATTCCGGATAGCCTATTAACATTTTAATGAAAAATTCAACGTAAGCTTTATTTAGGATCCTCTTAAACAGAAAGCAATGCCGCAAAGCCGACCTCAAATGGATGTTCTCTCTCCTTCCCCCTCCCCCTATCATCTGAGAAAACGCTGAGGTCTTTTTACCTCCGGTGACTTGATTTCTTGAAATATAATGCACACTCACGATATAGTTATTTTTATTTTGAGTGGATTCTACAAGACAGGTGTAGCATCGTTGCCCAGTGGCCAGGATGGTTTGGTTATTAGTTCATGCAGTTTGTAGTATACTTTTGATTTTAATAGTTATTCATTACAAGTAGTAAACTAGTGCATACCGTAGTATTTATATTGCTATTTATAAGCGAAATATCATGTGTTTTAGTTTTAGCACAGATGAACTATACAAACATATACCGGTAACGTTTCATTAATCTATGGTTTTTAGTAAACCATTGCAAGGCAGGTAGAGTGTCTGCAATATACGATCGGCCGTGGTACCGTATAGTTAAAGTTAAGGACTTGCAGACTTGTATCTTTTGAAAGGTCGACAAATACAAGCCTTATTGGTAAAGATACATTTTTCTTTAACTGCTGGTATGAGGAATAAAGCGACTTTTGCTACACAGTAATCACCACAAACAAAACAATCTTTTGATGTAACTTACCTTTTTTTGTTAAAGTTTTCAGCTTTTTAATTATGCCTACTTTAAAACTTTATTTAGGAGGTATTTGACTTCTTTTGAGCCTAATTCATTCAACATGTTGAGATTCTTTGCCCCAAAAAGCCAACGGTATAAGTAATATTTCTATTATTCGTTTACTATTATTAAACTTTTAGTCTAAATCACTATACAAGATTTTATTTTTTATCTTAAGTTACTTAAAAGACATTTTTTAACATGCAAAAAAACGGAGGACCAAACCAGATATCCAATATTACTTAATTAATTTGATTTGTTCTTACCTAAGGAAAAATTTGGAAAAGTTTGGGTCTGTGTTTTATAGACATTCATGAACTAAAGATGAGTTAGGCCCATTTATTTTACTACCTAGAAGAACTAAGTAACTAAATGAATAAAGAGCAACAATTACAAAAATTGTCTCGGACACAGCGTTCTAGTATAATAACTCCCATTCCTTCCAATGTTAATTGAGCGTCCAGAGACACTTTTTGCTTTTCGGACACTAAAATGGTGGCCCGGCCACTCGGCGACGGAGTCTCTGTCGAGATTCTGTTGCCGGCGGTGGCCGGGTCACCGTTTGAGTGTCCTGAACACAGTGTTACACTACATAATAGCTCTCATTTGATACTATGTGTAGATGTGTTAGTACAATTATTATGTTGCTGTATTTAATGAAAACTCGAGTGGATAACAATTTAAATTTAATGCATAAAGTAAAAATCAGAAAACATGAACATGAACAGAGATGTAAAAATATTCACTTAAAAGTAAACAAACATTTTATAAACCAAATTAATCAGCTGATAAATAAATTATATTAATTTAATAAGTTTAGGTGTAGTGGGTTAGCCACTACAGTACCCCCCTGCCAGTTAATGCGAGTGTCCCGGACACAGTGTCCGGGAGGCAGTTTCCTAGTATAATATGGTCTTAGTTCTTTCGTATGGTAATTAATTAAACAAATCAAATTGACTTGAAGGTTAAATATATAGGTTAACAAACAACCTTCATTAAAAACAAATAAATGTTCTTTATTCTAAAAACCCTTTCTATCAAAAGCAATATTGAGTGTGGTTTTCATAATAAAATTCCAAATTAAAAAGATAGTTTTCTCGGCTAAAATAAGATATATTAATAAATTGTCAGGGGTTTATTTTTGTTATAGTAAATGAAAAAGCTTGGACCTACTTGGAATAGGCATTAAAACGAACCATTTAAAAATAGGATTTTAGTGTTTGAATCAACATTCAAAGACGCATAATTTAAAATAGCTGGACCCCCAAAAATTTTTACCAAAATCTGCCCACGATTTTGACAAGTAAAATTTGTAAAAAGATTTTTAAGCACTGTAAAGGGGACATTTCTTAAGAGGAGAGAAAGTTAATAGATTGGATAGTTAAGAACATGTGTGCCTCTTTTGTTTTTATTTTTATTTTTTATTTATTTTGGGCGTATCTACGCCAGTGGCATTTTTGAACGTTTTGACGGGGAACGGTCCAAACCCCAGTCTTGTTACTATCTAACATCGACCAGTTGTTAGAAAGCATCATTAATTAATAGCCCAATGACAAATGGCAACTGGGTCCGGAATCGAACCTTTGAAAAGCTACCAACTTTGCTCAGGATCGAACCGGCAACCTTTGAATTCAAAGGCGAGCACTATAACCACTCAGCTACCCAGCCAGTTTTACTTTACTTCAATGTTTTAAGTTACTTACTTTTCCCCACATAAAACATTTTTGTGATATCAGAAATGAAATTCTTTATTTGTCATGCTGAGTTCACATAGTTGTGAACTTAATCAAACTTATCCTAAAAATAACATTGGAAGAAAAAGTAAACATGATTTGTAAAACAAAATTAGTACAACCTTAAAAATATTTGAAATTAATTGTCTAAAAAAATTCTCAAAAGAGTAAGGACACAATGTTGTAAAGTGTTCCTTAAGCTTTTTCTTAATGCCATTTTTTCTTCAGTTTTTATTTGAACAGGGAGGTGGTTATGGACCCCTTTCCCCATGTACAATGGGGATTTTTCAATCAGAGCTGTCTACTAAGGAACAGGAAATTGAAGAGCTTCTCTATGACGTGTCACAGTGATGTGCATGATTTCCTGATAAAAAATATACATGATTATTTTTAACGAATATACATAGCTGATAGATTTAGAGATAGCATGGATCATTAGAAGATTCATTCTGATGAAGTGAGGGCGATAAGATGAGTGAAGTCTGATCTCCGCTAAAATCCTAACAGCTCGTTTTTATTTAAAAGTAAAGTTTTACTCACGATATAGCCTAAAAGATTTCAAATCTTGTTGCTATTGTGGTACATGTTTCAAACCATTAAGAAACCTGCGCTGCAATAGCAACAACATTTGACATCTTTAGACTATATCACGAGTAAAACTTTACTTTTCAATATATAGGCTATCAAGTTTCAAGGCTGTAGTCAACAAATAATTAGCTCGTTTTTGGAGGATGAAAATGTTTTTATAATTTTTTTTAAACAGAATTTATAAACTCACTAAGTTTTCCTTAGTAACAAATATTTTTCTATCTTTTAACTTGAAATTTACGTTTGTTAAAGATAAGGCCTAGATAAGGTTCATTCAATGTCAGGAGCGGTGATATTAAATGGTCATTCCAGGACGACGCTGATGAAGGAGGACCAAGACTGGACGGCTGTGTGGCCAGGCCCGCGCAGCTTCCACCCTGCCGTTGTCCCCTTCCCCATCCGTCAGGGTCATGGCAAGAAGAAGGCCTCACCCAGCAAGTGGGGCAACGCGGAGCTCATGAAGATCCCCAACTTCTTGCACCTGACTCCGCCTGCCATCGAGAAACACTGCGCGGCACTCAAGAAGTTCTGTACGGCTTGGCCAGCTGGGCTGGAGACGGACGAAAAGTGCGAAGAACATTTTCCGCTGGAGGTGATCTCGTCGGATTACTGCCACTCGTCACCCACTATCAGAGATCCTCTTGCCAGGATCGTCACAATCAAGGTTGGATACATTTCTTTGTTAGAATGTGATTCATTTATAATTTATCAAAAATTTAATTTTACTATGTTGATTGAAAACTTTACAAAATATTAATAATATTACAAATATTGTCCATATTTACTCTCTCATTTCCTTTTTAATTGCCCTGTATGGTTCTATGAAAAAGTTTATATCTTGAAGCTACAAAAAAGAGTCATTCAATTAATCATGCTTAGATTCGCACTTTAACTAAGGTTGCTGGGAGGATCCATCTAGCTTACCTGAGAAAATTATATTCAAGCAGCAAATAAAAACCCATGAAGAATATTTCCTGAGGGCAATGTATACTTATATTTTGTTCCTGTGGGAGACTTGATCAGAGGATAGGATTGATGAGTTATAAATGTTACAGCTGAAGCTGAGCCGGCTCCCTCTGGATCGACACGCCAGAGACAAGATCCGTCGGCTGCTGCAAGACCACCACGACGAGAAGACGGACGTGATCACCATCACCGCGGACCGCTGCCCACTGAAGCAGCAGAACTACGACTATGCGCTCTACCTGCTCACCGCGCTGTTCCACGAGTCATGGGTCTGTACATCACTCTTTGGATACTGAAAGTAGTGTATCATCCTTGTGTGGAATCTGTTAAGCAAATGTCTTGGGTTTGTGGGGACAGGCTTAAAAACCATATTCAGACTCCAAAATTGGATAATCCAAGATTGGATAATGACAAATCCTCACCCTCGTAGCTCTTGTAAAGACCACTTAAAAAATTACAAAATAATACTGACACTCACATTATTATACATTAATGAAACATTACATTATATCCACCAAATAGAAATAACTTTTCTAGATTCTTTTAATTTAAACATAATAATAATGCCAGAAATTTCACAATTTTTAAACTTTTAAAACCCTGGCTATCTCTTTAGGATAAGTGCCCCCTATATGCTAGTTTAGAGAAGTATAATGAAATGCAATTTATTTTGAAATCCTTGAGTAATAGTAAATTTAAAGAAAATAAAAAAATAAATACCAACCTGACTTTTTACTTACTGCGGATGTTTAAAAATAACCCCTTTGGTTAGTTAAATTTTTTGCGAATTTCCCTATAGGGAATACGCTATTACGGTAGTGTAAGACCAGACCTATTTTCATGACAGAACCTTTGTGATGAATCGTTTTTACACCAAGTCAATCACTTTTCGTTTCCATTTTTGTTCATTTTCTCTAAAAAATATAACCTAAAACAGGACTCATTCTCACTAAGCACTAAGCCTTTGTGAGGATTAATTTCACTTATCATATTTAGCATATTAAGAACATTTACTTTACTTGAGCCGCGTGGCTTCAAATTGGACGGTGGAATTATGTTTTGGATCTCCGCCACACGGTTTGCAACAATGTTACACATGGCTTGTATAAAATGCAACTATGAATAATGTGAAATAAAGATGTTTTTGATTTGATTTGACTCTAAAGTAATCAAATGTATATTTTATCCCTTAAAACCTAATATTATTCTAATAATATTTTGCAGGTTTAACCCTTTGAGTGCCGCAGCCATTCTCCCAAGTCATATGCATAAATTGCCGTGCTAAAATCTAAAATTTTGCAAGGATTTGGGAAAAAATGTGTATAAAATAAAGTATTCAACAGTTTTTTTTTAAATTTTCTTTGTAATAAAATGGAGAACATATTGCATGTAAATCCTTTCTTCTAAATTTATTTATATAAAAAATTATGTGTTATAACTACAAATAAAAAATTAAAAAATTCTAAATTTTCAAGTTTGGACCAAAATTTGGTGTACAGTACACTCTCGTTCATCGGACTCGGCGACATCGGAACTCCGCTTCATCAGAACTGAAAATCTGGATATTATTAATTTTTTTTCTTACGAAATAAATAATTTTTTTGTTTTAGCGCCTTCAACTTCCATTCGTTCTATCCGCACAACAGTGAAGTATCACATTTTGCATCAAACGTCATCAGGCGTTTTCCATAATCTATACCCATCGATGTGATTTACAAGGCCGTGGAGTATTTGCATAAAAATAGAATGAGGAAGGGGTAGGAAGTGAACATCCGGTCGACCGCTTCCCAAACTGTCATTCAGTCTGTCTCGCGTCGCGACTGCACCTGTGTTACGTGGAACCATGGAAGTCAGTTGACTGCTGAGTTGATGAGTGGACTATGAATATGGAATATGAGAATAAAGAATTTGGATCTGTTCATTGTTACAATGTTCAAAGTTAGTGCCTTATTTTCATAAAATCTCTTGTGTTATCTTAAAAACAAGAGTGAATACAATCACGATAGTTCACCGTACGGGCGGAAATGAAGACTCACGACGGACTCTGCTTCATCGGAATTTTTTGACATCTGAACCGGCCGTCCGCCACATTAGTTCCGATGAACAAGAGTGCACTGTATGTAGTATTTTTATATATATATATTTTTTTTAGTTACACCTTGTAAAAGAGCACGAAAAACTGAACAAAAATCATATATAATATGTTATGTTACAGTGAAAATTTACATTATAACGCACTACAAATAATAATAATATAATATAACATATATAACAAGCAAAAATAATATTCATACAACATACAACCAATAGCACTGATAAATCAATAATTTCACTAAATACAATAATAACGAAGTATTAGGAACAGTTTTAGTGTAAAAGAACGAACGTAAACAATGCAACTATTCAAAATACACAGCTGTTTGCAGCGGGTAACAATCAGCTGTCAAACTGTTACGTCATATTTTTATCATAATGCCAAGTGACTCCAAGTAAGCAGTGAAAGTGAAAAACCAGTACTATATGAAAGTTTGGAACCTGTAGAATGCCGTAAAACAAATAATCAATTAAAACTAATACGTACTATATGAAATGATAATAAAATACGGATTGTCTACTGGGTAGACGCCGGCAATTTATGCATGTTTTATAACGTCTACTATGTAGACGCTGCGGCACTCAAAGGGTTAATGCAGTGTTGTTTTTTTTTTTAATTTTTCTTAATTTTTAATAGAAGCCATCACTTAACTAACACGACCAAAGATGTATGCAGGCCTGTTAGATAATGTAGATGGTCCTCATTCACAAAAGTTTTGAGATAACTAAGCATCATGGTGAGAATGTAAATAATTTTAACTATTTCTCTAATACAGTCAATGATTTGGTAAAGTAATGTTTTACATTTGAGTGTTTTGTAATATCGATTTTTTAAATATACCGACTAGCTCAAGTACATTACATTATGTCTTCATTACACAATCGAGGTTTATTTGTCACTGTATTGTTGAAATTTCAGAGGTACGAGAGCTGGGAAAAGGAGAAAACCCTTGATGACATGGAAAGTTATGAGTGGGAAGCAAACCAGTCGTACAAGAACGTTGTCGAGCTGCTTAGTCGAACACAGCCCAATTTCAATGTCGAGAACCCTTCAGAGGAGTTGAGAGCGAAACTGCAAGAGTACAAGAGTGCCATAGAGGATATATTCAACAACAGCAAAGGTGAACAAACTACAGTAAAAACCCTCTTGTGTGGCCTCAGATGATACGGCCAACGGATAGTCAGGCCACTGTACTCTTGAAATAAAACACTGACGCGGGTGTTTCCCAATAGACACAAGTTAACTGATTCCATGTTGAAATTTTTAAACTGATCAGTCCACTTACCGCTTTCTCGCCAGTAAATTTTCAGATGTCCACTACAATAATTTCTCCAGTACTGTTTACAATCATGATCTTTTTTTGTGCTGTTTTTCGCGTCCCGGTCGTCGATGATAAACAGGAGTTTTAGAAGGATTCCGTCATTATTGCAGCCCCTTTATGATCAGCCATTATTTTATTTTAGTTTCATCTATGGCTGCTTGTCCGTTGTCCGATCATCATTTTGATCTTATTAACTGTGTGAGTAAATTATGAAAGTTGGTGCCCAACATTGATTGGATTAGTACGCTACCCTTCATAGTTAAGTACACCCTGTTAATGATTTTTTTGGAAGACACACTAACATAGATCTTTGTTTACTTTTTTAATACATGGCCAGATAATCTGGCTTGAGATGCGGTCCCAATGGAGCCATATTTTTGGGCGTCTACTGTAGCCATGAAAATAATACTTTTTTTTACCTTTATTTCATTTTTATTTGATTTTAAATCAATGTTCAAACTTAATCCCTTTTAAACTAAGGTAATTTTTGTGAAACATATATTGGACACATATTTCAGTTTTACTTCAATTAATTATGTGAGCATTATTACGATGTCAGTATGCCCATATTTTCTTCATTAAAGGATTTTAGTTCCACCAAAAACAAATTATTAGGCAACAAATTCTTTTTTTTTTACGAAATTAGAGGTATTAGATTTTAAACTTACGTTAATTACAGGTTTTAAGACAGATTTTGTTAACAAGAAAGATAATCATCCTTATTTGTTTGTTGACAGGTATAAAATGCCAATGCAACATATTAATATATATAAGCCTGGTTAACACGTTCTGTGCGCGCGGCAACAATTGTTGCCGCGCTCGCCATTACCCGGGTGCGCGCGTACACGATCGTTGCCGCAATCTCATTGTTGCTTAGATACGTCAATGTGCTGCCAGCACTTTCCCGATGTAAGTGGTTGCTATCGCGCTCGTGGGGAGGTACTTTTCTTTCATTTTTGGCGGTGTTAGTTTTTAATTTGCGCGTTTCTATGGAAACATATGTTCATGTAAACATTGTATATTTGTAAATAGTAAATAGTGTTTTGTTAGGTTATAAAAATGGATCTACTTCCCAGTCCTAGTGGTTTAGTGCAAGAATATGATTCGGACGATTAAAATAACCCCCAAGAACAAGATCCGGGTGAGCTACCCTACGAGACCGACGGCGAGTCAGAGGATGATGACCCCAAATTTGTGATTTTTGGCATACTGAACGAAAGACATCAGGGTGGGCTGGCGGGGTTGTAAATAGTATATTTTTATGTTGGTGTAGTATTTTTATCATGTAAAATCATATAAATATGTTTTTGATTTATATAAGTGAGTTTTTTTTTACATATTTGAACAATAAAAGTGCGCTGTTCGGCAAAACGGCGTCGCCAGATGCGGGCGTACACGATCGTGACCACGAAAATAAAAGGCCGTAAATGCCATTTTTATTGCTCCAAATGGCGTTTCTGCACTGTTTTCCATCAAAAGACATCCAATGCTGAGTAAAAACATAAAAAAATAATTTTAGCATATGTTAATCACTATTGTAGGTATATTCAGCAGTGAACGTGTTAAAAATATTTGTTGAATGGTCACATGATGTTGAGAGTAATATTGTTGTTTTTTTTCAGAGGAAAATGAAGAGAAAATACAAAGGTACAGAGCAGCATCTGAGAAATTATTGTTTTAGGGTTTCGTAATGTTATTGTAAAAATAAATAGGTAAGTTTATTTAACATACTGATTTTTTTATTACCAAGCCTCCATAATGTCAGGAAACATTTTAATTTTAAAGATGGATTCAAGATTCAGGATTTTTATTGACACATAGACATTCACAGTGATTACAATATATTATATTGTAAGTGAACTAGTCAATGATGTAACTAAAATCTAACAAAATAACTAATATAATAGTAAAATGCCATTAAATAAAAAAGCCTTTTTAAAATTAAAATCAATCAATAAAATTTATTAAACAAAATTAACACCAAATTAAATAAAAATTCATAACTGTCAATAAAAAATTAAGTAATTTTAAAATTCTAGTAACTAACAAGTTCTTAGCATTAAGTTCGATAAAGACTATCGGAAGGAGTCTCAGTTTAAGAATTAACTTGTTCTGTTTATGAGTAAATAATGAATAATTAAAAAAATAGTACATCTAATTAGTTTAATCACTCATTCTAGAATTTCTTTCGTTCATAAAAACATTTACAGTTTTCTAATCTATGCCATACTTTTTTATACCATCAAGATTCTAATTTTTAATCACAAAGTGGAAAGGTCTTGAACAAATTTTTTTATAGCATACTACTAATATTTGACTTTTTTTAATATTTCTTTTACAAAACTAATTGTTATTACAAATAAATAAATAAAAAAACTGTATATACATCTATTTGCATTTCTATTAATCTATTTACACTTTTTTATTACAAATTTTTATTGAATTACATTTAACAATTTGTTGTGGGTATCAATGCAATTCTTTGTGCTGCTATCATTGCCTCATTTTAAGATATAGAGTATTCCTTTTTCAATGTAGATATCACAGCGTCTTGTTTTATTTTACTGGTCTCGTTTCAATAACCACTGGTAATGGAAATCTGAACTGCACTAAATCCAGCTAGACCAGATCTTGTATACTTTTTGACATGTTGGAGGTGAATTTGCCTCCAAGGGAGTAAAAGTGAAGAATCGGAGCAGTAAGGAATTTTTAAAACTTTGTCGACTCTTTGACTTTGCTTTCTCATCTGTCAGGGTCTGAAACAGAAATTGCATATTTTAATTATTGTTGTTTATAGTTTCTATTGGTTTCTAAGGTTCCCATTTCATATTTAAAGGTGTAAACAGTATGCAATCTTCTCTGAAATTGGCGTTTTTCATGCCTATTTACTTAAATATTGTATAAGTGTAAAAAATCCTATACTATAATACGAGGAATCTCTGAAGGGATGTGTGTTCCAAGATCTCGAAATCTAGCTGTCAGATTTTGCTTAAACTTTGCATTAAAGAGTGTTTCGGCCCAAAAATAAGTTTAGAAACAGTCTCAATCCCAGGAAAAATCAAATTTGATCTAAATTTAAGTTTAAAAATTGTAATTTTTAACATTGGTCTTATGGGTTGCTATTTTGGTAACGAAATAACAACTAAATGTAAACAAAAATAAAGGAACGTTAAGCAGACCTTTTGAAACAGCTGTTAACTGTGAAGAGGTATAGTTGGTTGTTGGTGAAAATATTAAAATTGAATCAAAACCAACGAGCAAGGCTCGGTTAACCTGGTACTATAAGTAAAGCATAGTAAGTAAAGCATAATAAGCTGTTATTTCTCCCATTTAAAGTTCTTGTTTAAGCTCTAATTTTACTATAGTGGTTCTGAAGCCTGTTGGCCTGAGCACTAGCCTAAGATTTGCTGTACAAAACTAACTCACTAAACCAAAAGCATTATTTAAAATTAACATGTCTACAACATAAAGCCATGATCTCTGTATAATACATACCTAGGACATGTATCACAAAATGACATGTTGCTATATTCCCTGATGAATCAGCAGCAATGTAATTTATTTTGTGGCTACCTTTTGATAAGACTACACCTGGTCTCTGAAACACACAAATAAAACTGTAAGATCTTGAGAAAAACACCGGTTTGGTTGGACCTCATGATTTACGTAATGCAGTGGAACTATCCAAATAAATGTCAGTCAATAATAATTATCTATTAAAACTCACCAAATTGATGAAGGCCTATAGATGTCAATATTTCTTTTTCTTGATCTTGAGACCGGTTTCAAATCAATTACGATTCATCATCAGTCTTAGCGCACATTAGTGGTTGTCAACAGTTAAAATTTTTTTTTTTTACAGTTCACATTTAAAATAAATAAGGCCGGCCGCACACTGGAGGAGCAAACTGTTTGAAGCAAGTGTCGCGAGTCATTTTGTTTCTACGATCTTGTCGGACACCTACTTCTGCGTGTATTTCAATGGGCCAGCGTACACGGAGGGAACGCTCGTTTCGAGGCGCCTCGCGACGTCGCGAGTCGCTTGAAACAGTGTCGGACGCCTAGTTGAAATTTTTATGTCTCGCAACAAACGTCGGAAACAAACTTCACATGCGCATGCGCGCGACGGCATAACCTCCAATCCGTGTATTGTGCGGCCGGTCTAGGTTTGTTTGTGTTGTCTCGTGTAACGTGTACCGTTCGAAATGTCAACAGTAGCGTCAAGATGAATTAGTAGATGTGGATAAACTGTTGGTATAGCTGGTCTTCAACTATCTTCAACAATGCCTCAAAACTCCTTATGTGGTGTATTTGTATATAAATTAATAATTAATTAGTATAGCCCAGATAATATCATGATTGTAATTGCAATTCATATTACTTCTAGAAAGTCATTGTTGTCCGCTACATCAGGCCACACATCACCTGATGTGACGTCATGTCGTGCTATTTGAATAAAGCAACCCGATTGGTGCTCAGGATCACGCCATTGCCCTTCCACCTTATTCCTGGATCACCTCATGTCCTGACCCCGACCGCCAGTCAGTTCCCCAGCGGCTCCAATGAATACAGAGTCTTATAAGAAGAACAGGCCTTATGGCTTTATTTCTGCCACTTTTTTTAATTGGGCATCTCACCACCTGGCTGCGCGCGCTGTACTCCTGTGCCGTTCCTTTACGTGAAATCCCCCCTTTTCAACCTAACATCTACGGCGAAATCAGCGTTAATTTAAGGATAGCGCCCCGCCGTTTACACGCCCCTGGACCTAACCAAACTGGTTGATATGCTATAAAACGTATATATTCGGTTTCTGTATGAAATGCAGAATCTAACAGTATGAATATTTTTTAATTTGTGAAATATATGTAATTTACAAGTTGGAAACTTTTAATTTTTTAATTAGTCTGACATTAAAAAGTTACTAAGCGAGGATTTTTTTTATTTTTGGGTTAGAAACAAACTTTCAGCGGGAAAGTTGTTGACATTGAGATGAATTTCATCATGTAATTGAGTAATTTACGATTAAATGTTTTGATCGTTGGCAATTGAATTAATAGTGCCTTGAAGAAATTCACTTTGAGTCTCGCGCTCTCTTACTTCATCGTTCGGTCTATGATTTCATAAGAATTACAAGGTGTATTGACTATATATTTTTTACTTAGTATTTGTTAAGCACATAGTTGTGAAATCTTATAATTTTTTACACTCTATATAATTAAACATAACCATTATTTCGTCCAGCAATGCTGACGTATTCTATGATGCTTGTTTTTCTAAACAAGATATGTTATTTTAAATCATGATTAAATAAATAATGTAATGCTAAATATTTTAAAATTGAAAATTAATTTTTTAACCTATACTGTACTCATAAAATATGTAGGCTAGTCAACAGTAATAAACACAACATCTTGCGAAACTTTCAATTCTAAACTACATTAAAGGCGCTAGATCGCAGAGCGAGGAGTCTACTTATTTTGAGCCACAGACTTCTTTGGGGTCATTGACAAAAATTAATATCGAGCTGTTTCATTATTATATCATTAGTATAATCCAGTTTGTAATTTACTTTGTCTTCAATAAATTTCATGGCCGCATAAATATTAAATCAAATTGAACAAAAATTATGAAAACATTTGTTATTCTGTACATTCATTTGTTACAGTGCTATGAAATTGCTATTTCAAAAAATAAAAAAGTTGATTTATAATAAAAATAAATTAAGAATGAATTTATAAAGGTAAATGTAAATTATATAATTAATTAAAAGTAACCCTCTAAGTTTTCGCCGTTAACGTTATACAATGTCGTAAAAGTGTGGCCAACGTGAACGTTAGAACCAGAATGTACTCTAGAATTTGAATCAAAAGGTCATGCAACAATAATTTTTAATGGTTTAAAATGTAATTTTAGTCAGATTTTTCGCTATCCTACCCATTTTATCAGCCTTTTCTGTAGGGAAAAATTAAATAATGTTTCTTGGAAAGGCAGAATTGGCAGAACTGTATGATGGTAAAAAATTGATTTTGCACATCGTTTAATGTATAAAATTTTACAGCTATGTAACGCTCATTGGAATATTAGTAAATAAATTAAACGGTAATAGCTCCTAGACAAGACAAAACTTTCTGATATGTAGGATACGAGAGTGTAATGTTTATGGATTATCGACCGACCTGGAAAGAATTTTACCTTTAATTGAAACAAAATTTTTAACGTGAACGAGCTTTCGTCCACAGCCAAAATCCCTTTTTTTATGAATGATTTAATAGGGCTTATAAAATATTTTGGCCATGTTACTTTATTACATTAAATTAATTTAAAATCCAAAAAAAATTATAGATTGAGTCATTACATTCCAATAAACATTAAAATACCTCTTTTGGAAACATTAATGGGGAAAATTGATATTTTAGTAAACTTAATATTAGTAAAAAATTATATAAGTCTTCATGCAACTAATATTTTGTAATAAGAAGTTTTAGTTATGGGTCTTGTTATTTTAGGTTTACCTCGTTGATAACGTACACGAGTACTGTAGTACTAACCATCTACTTCTGTAATTACAAAACTACAAACTAATTACTAATCACGGCCGTCGGCATGGCCCACGGCTACCTGCCAATCAACAATTAAACTTTTACCTTTGAATAAGCATAGAAAGAGTCCTACGGGTTTTAAATATTAGGCCAACTTTAAATTAACTGTGCGAATTTAAGTATTTCTAACTACTTTCTCAAAGACAAAATTTACCAAAGCAATAATTAAAAAAAAAAAACTTTCTCGCAGACCAACTTTTCATGTGATTAATTTGAAAGAAATTGCTTCGCAATTTTTTTACATATTTATCATAACGATTTTAATCTAACATTAAATTAACACCGTAGTTTTTTTTATATAGGCCTAGTGGTAGCCTTGTTTTTACTATGAAAGATTACAATTTTCAATAAGAACGATTATTTTTTTGCAATGAAACGCTGCAATTTAGAATTGGTGCTTTAGCGGCGGTGGCTGGAGGGGAATGTAGTGGAACTGGAACAGCCAGCTGTGTGTATCCGTACGTTGGAACAGCCAACTCTCGACGCAACCTGGTGGTGAGATGCCCAATTAATTACAACAATGAGGGGCGTAGGGGCGCGTAGAGCAGTTGGAACAGCCAACGCTCAGCGCAGCCAGGTGTTGAGATGCCCAATTAAAAAAAACGGCAGAATATTTAACATGGGGCCTGTTCTTCTTATAAGACTCTGTATTCATTGGCGGCTCCCGTCCATCATGTAGCCCGGTCGGTTTTTACGTGGTTCAATCGAGTATATCATTTCATATACCCGCACTTCCCATACGCGACACCTTACACCCATCCCATACTACAGTAATTATAAAACTTGTTTGGAAAAATTTTTAGTTCGGATATGAACGATCTAATATCCCTCTTTTCGTTAATAGGGTGGACCTAATGGTTATTTTTCGGAGCCATTAAGTCGAAAAGTCTCGCAACTTAATGGCTTAATTTAATGGCTTAATTTAATGACTCGCAACTTATTGTTGGATATCGAACATTTGCACAAACTGCCATAAGCACACAGCAACATTAACCTCTTCTTCAGCATCTGCCGGAATCATGATGTTACCGGTGTGCGAAGAACGGGCAACTTTTTCTTTCTCGAGTCACTCGAGTCAAAATGTCTCTTTGTCGCGAGATATCTCACACTGGAGGAGCAAACTGTCAAAATGCTTCCAACAAAATGCTTCGCAACCCTTGCTTCAAGCAGTTTGCTCCTCCAGTGTGCGGTCGGCCTAAACAAACACGAAACGAAGCACATTTAACACTTAACAAATTTAATATTCCCATGTTGACTCCTGCACATGTCATTTTTGGTCTGTACTGTACAAAACCTGTAGATCTACTAACCTATCCAACTATGGGTTCAAGAGTCAACTATTCTCTCTCTCTCTCTCTCTCTCTCTCTTTCTCTCTCTATCAGCTGATAATCATTACTGTTTCTCCACCTTGCTATAGAGTTTAAAAGTCACTTTGTCTGAAAACTCATCCTTCTTATTTAATATGCTATTATTTGTATCTGATGAAAAATGCTTGTAAATAAAATATTCTTCCCAGACTTTTGCTTTGTATTTGTTATTGCATTTCTTGAGTACTTTTAAAGATTTAAAATCAATATTGTGATTAGGATGGGATTTTAAATGCTGAGCGACCTTTGAGGCTGGATTATTTTGATTTCGGGCTGTATGTTCTTTAAACCTGTCCTTAAACGACCTATTTGTGTATCCAATATATTTTTTATTGCATCCAACATTTTTGTCACATTCAATCAGATATACTCCTTTGCTCTTATCTTTGCTACTTGGATTGGGTCTGTTATTGTTATCAACTGATAGGCTCTTATTTATTTTGTAACCTGGTTGAATGGAGTTCTTATGAAAAATGTTGCCTATGTTTTGAGAAAATTTATTTATGTAGCCAAATGGGACAAACTTTTTTCCCCTCCCCTGGTCGCCTGTGAAAACATCTTCTTAAACCTACTTTTCCTGATTAAATTGTCTATTATGCTGGTCTGATACCCGTTATTCAGTGCTATCCGTTTGATTATATTTATTTCTTTAACATATTCTTGTGGTGATAAATTGTAGTTTAAAAGCCTATACACCAATTAAACTACAAATAGAAGACCAATTTAACTAGACCAATTTAAACTACAATTTATCACCACAAGAATATGTTAAAGAAATAAATATAATCAAACGGATAGCACTGAATAACGGGTATCAGACCAGCATAATAGACAATTTAATCAGGAAAAGTAGGTTTAAGAAGATGTTTTCACAGGCGACCAGGGGAGGGGAAAAAAAGTTTGTCCCATTTGGCTACATAAATAAATTTTCTCAAAACATAGGCAACATTTTTCATAAGAACTCCATTCAACCAGGTTACAAAATAAATAAGAGCCTATCAGTTGATAACAATAACAGACCCGATCCAAGTAGTAAAGATAAGAGCAAAGGAGTATATCTGATTGAATGTGACAAAAATGTTGGATGCAATAAAAAATATATTGGATACACAAATAGGTCGTTTAAGGACAGGTTTAAAGAACATACAGCCCGAAATCAAAATAATCCAGCCTCAAAGGTCGCTCAGCATTTAAAATCCCATCCTAATCACAATATTGATTTTAAATCTTTAAAAGTACTCAAGAAATGCAATAACAAATACAAAGCAAAAGTCTGGGAAGAATATTTTATTTACAAGCATTTTTCATCAGATACAAATAATAGCATATTAAATAAGAAGGATGAGTTTTCAGACAAAGTGACTTTTAAACTCTATAGCAAGGTGGAGAAACAGTAATGATTATCAGCTGATAGAGAGAGAAAGAGAGAGAGAGAGAGAGAGAATAGTTGACTCTTGAACCCATAGTTGGATAGGTTAGTAGATCTACAGGTTTTGTACAGTACAGACCAAAAATGACATGTGCGGGAGTCAACATGGGAATATTAAATTTGTTAAGTGTTAAATGTGCTTCGTTTCGTGTTTGTTTATTTATTTTAAATGTGAACTGTAAAAAAAAAAATTTAACTGTTGACAACCACTAATGTGCGCTAAGACTGATGATGAATCGTAATTGATTTGAAACCGGTCTCAAGATCAAGAAAAAGAAATATTGACATCTATAGGCCTTCATCAATTTGGTGAGTTTTAATAGATAAATACAGGTGTCAAGGCTCAGCTACACTGTTGAATAATTATCTGATCTCAGGAAGTAGCAGTGCGAGCGCAGGTGAAAAAGACAGGCATATGTACAGACTTTGCTTAGGTTACTTGCAATTTACATTGTGATAATATTTTTCTATCTATCTCTTGAACAGAATATCACACAACTTTGGTTGATGTTTGTCAATTTTTTTTTAAACGATATGAACATAATTTGTTTTTGTACAATTGGTTTGGATCTTAACATCTTATGCTAGGGGTCGTATATATCTAGAACAAATAACCTTGAGCCTCAATGAGTTAGCAAAAAGATCTTTGGTTCATGGAATTTAAAATTCAGTTTTCGTTTAGAAAGTAAGCTGGTTATTGGAAAGGGCAATACTATTTTCAATATAGTTTCAATATATTTTCCATATGGCAATGAACAAAGTTCAGTAAAAGAAAACGAATTATGTTAGTAATTGTACATTTTCGATAATCTGACATCCTCACAGTTGGATTATCTCAAGTCATTTGGAGTTTTCCTATTTTTAATTTTTTTCAATAATTGAAAAAATCAAATCAGTTTGTTCCAAGTTAGGAAACTATTTCTGAATTTTTAACCATCCAAATTAATGTAATCCCCAATTTATTCGGATTTTAGGAGTTGTACATGGGTATTATCAGGAAGTTTTCCGACTCACTGCAGGTAGCCCTACTGAATACGCTTCTGTAATTGCATGCAATAGTCAAATGTAGTGAAAGCCCTCTTGACACCCTCTAGCCGAAAGAGAAGTTAAAATTGAACATTATGGGAGTTAGTCATAAAAAATAATTTTTTTATATAAGTTATAAACTAACTAAACATAAGACATTATGGCAAGGTGAAACCTTTTTAAACTCATAAACAACCTGAGACCGATAGAGGTGTGCGACTCCAACGTTATCAGTCACTGTTGGTTCCTTCCATGTGGTTTCCACAGCATTTTCTCCTCGCCGAACAAAGATTTTCTTGTCTTTTGGGCAACCAAGTATCGTCGGCCTCTCCACATCTGAAACAAGTGTCCCAGTGTAACACTTTCAATGTAATCAGAAAACTATCAAAGTGTAATGATTAATTTTGCTGTAATTTGTCAAAAATTAATCGGTACCATATCAGAATTTAAACAGTATTTAACAGTATTTAAATAGAATTAACCTTCAGAATAGTATTCTATTTTCTTCAAAATTACTTTTTCATTTTCAGGTTGATTTACAGTATTATCTGATTCCTGCAAGATTATAAATATTGTAAAATAAAAATATTTAAAACAAATAAATTTTTTATGCATCCGTAGATTAAGACTGTATCATGACAGTGAAGAAATTTTAATATTTCCAAGAAATGCAAAAAAAAATCAAAGGCTAATGCGGTATTGATATTGCAATTCTTTGTTTAACAAATCAATTCTTTGTTTAACACTTATATAGAAGCATATCGGTCTCACAGGCCCTAAGGGAAATTAGTTTTTTCTGTAATGGTAGTGCTGCATGATTGCCACACCTATACCAAAACAAGACAAAACAAAAATAAATGAAAAAAGTAATCTCTGGATGAATGCAGTGTATTTGTTATTTTTTTATATTTTTTTCATTTATTGGTGCTTTGTCTTGACTGCTTTCACAGTTCTTTGTTTAACACGTTGGCTACTGATTGTCACATATATGTGATGTAATGTTAAAAAAACCTTTCAAATGGAGCAGCGTCACATATATGTATCGCTCAAGGTGTTTCCAGTGGACGGACACATATATGGGACGCTCTGGTCAAATCCAGTGGACCGACTTCACGTATATGGGACGCAGTCACCGTTAAGCTAAATGACTCGCCACGCCCATTTGGTACACTGAACCGATCTAAAACCTGTTCATCGGTCTATAGGAATGTGTGACACACATGTGTGTCGCTTGGTCTCTGGGTACGACCTCAATTTTTATTTTTTACAGCTTTTGAAAGCTGACATCTTGTTTGCTCAAATGTTGCCATTAGTGTTTGTTTATTGCACATTCCACATGGTGTTTTTTATTGTGTGAAACATTGTCCTGTATATTTTAGTATTTTTTAGTGTAGTAAAACTGTTTTTCATTTGATTCGAAGCCATCCAACTCATGACACGTATGTGAGACAGTCGGTCTATAGCAATCAAACATAATACAAAATATTACTATAGACCGACGTCACACATACGTAACACAATAAAAATGTTAAATATCACTGAAATAATATTTTATTGCAACTTTTATGAGTCAATAATTAATTGTGACTCAAACACAATTAATAAAATTAATTTCACTTCAAATTATTTAAAAATACCGAAAACAAATTTTTGGTCTCTGGGTTACTGTTGGTTGCAATGGCTCGGTCTGTGGTGAGAGTTAAGCTTTGTGCATATATTTGTAATTTTAGTAAATTTCCTTTTAGGGAATACGTTTTTATGGCAGTAGCCATGGTAAGATCTAATCCTAGACTATGTTCATTTTTCATTTTGAGATCCCCAGAAGCCAAAACTACCATTTGTTCATTTCCAACTACTGTATATGAGTTAACGTGGTATCAATACCTTTTGAAAGGGACCTTCGATTTTGATGAAATTTGGTTTGAAGGTGTTAGACCAAGTCTGTTTTCGTGAGTTCGCAAACCAGCATAATCCATTTATGGGAACGAGGTTTCATGGGGATTCAAATGGGTCAAAAATGGGTTTTTGGCATTTTAGGACATCAATTTTGAAAATTAAATCATTTTAACTATAACCATTTAAAAGATCTTAAAAAAACAATTTAATATTTGGATTTTTTAACTGTGTTTATGGAGAAAACAAAAAATACCGAATTCTGTTGGGAATTCGCTGACTACTCAGGTCTGCTGCGACAGGAGTATTTATACTTTGTTGACTGCCTTCTCTGTTTTTAGTTTTGGCTAAGGACATATCCAGGTTTGCCTGGTTCGTTTTTACTAACTTTTTTATGCTCTGGGTACTTCTTTCAGCTGAAGACAGGATCAAATTCCAAAAATTCAAATAATTTTCCAGGAATAATATTTTTCCAAAGAAATCTTAGTCGCTTTAAAATTTATCAAGCCAGCATTTCAGATTTTTTTTTTTTTTTTTTTTTTTTTTTTTTTTTAAGTGTGGTTCATTACCTACAGTAACTAATAGAGAGCTTTCATTTTGAACTAAGGATTTCATGCTCACCCAATATTTGGATGATTACTGTGCATTTCGCCACATAGTTTGAAGTTGGACTGATGGCCGAGAACTGCACGGAGGTGGTTCCGAATGGCAGAATGGTCCGCAGCTGCTTTCCCCAAAGCGGGTTGGAAGTAACATGCCTGAAAATGATAATAATCAATAAGGTTTGATTAATTCAATTCAATTCAAAACTTCTTTATTCATGATGTGTACTTAAGTAAAAATTGACATCCACTGGTACAAATACAGAATTGCGTTTTTAGATAAAGTCATTGTGTTGTTCACAATACATGATTCAAATAATCAACTCAACAACAACAAAAACAAAACAACAACAAAAAAAACAAAAGACAAAAACATATCAACTAATAAAAAAAGCGAGGAAAATACAAATTTTAGCAAAAAATTATGGGATTGATCTACTGATTCAAAATTTCCTCAAATGAGTATGGTGCCTTTTGTATCAGATATTGTTTTAGCTTAATTTTAAATGATTTTAGATTTACTATAGCCAAAATCTCTTTTGGTAATTGGGAAATGAACCTAATACCAGCACTTCTAGGCTTTTTCCTGAAAAAACTCATGGAATGTGATTGAATGGCAAATTTGTTTCTATTTCTTGTGTTGTATGTGTGGAAATCTTCTAATTTAGGTAAAAAATTCTCAGTTTTTTTAATGGTCATTATTGTTTCAAGCACATACATGCCATAAACAGTCATTATTCATAACTCAGAAAAGTAGCTTTTTACTGAATCTTGATTTTTGAGATTTAAAATAATTCTAATTGCTTTTTTTTGGAGGGTTAATATACTACTAAGGTTTGCGTCACTAGTCCCACCATATAAAACAACCCCAAATGATATATGAGAGTGTATGTGAGCATAGTAAATAACTTTTAGTGTTTTAGCTAAGCAGAGTTTCGCCATTGTTCTTAGAACAAATAATCCAGAGCAAATTTTGTTTTTTAACTCTCGAATATTACTGTTCCAAGACAAATTTTCATCTACCAACAGGCCTAAAAATTTGATTTCGCTAACTGGTTTTATTTCATTGCTACAAATTTCTATTCTAGCTACCCTTGTTTACTTCTTTTTTGTTTTTTGCGGAACTGTACAAAATTAGTTTTTTCCAAACTAAGCAATTGGTTCCTACTATCAAAATATATATATATAATACGTGATGCCCTTTTTTTGTTAACACTACTCCTCCCTTATTTCTGGACCAATTTTAAAGTTTGAGGTGTCAAAAGAATGGTCTCAGTTCGTAGTTTTGCAATAAGGTCTTAGATTTTTGATATTTTAATTCTGAAGCTCACGGGAAGCCCTCAAAGTTCATTTTTTGTCCATGAGATTAACATGGGGAACAATTTGTATTGAATTGCAATATAAAACAGCTGCTGATTGTAAAACAGACAAACACATGTTAAAAGGTGAATACAAGCCACTGAATATCAATATACACAATACTGTAATATCAACACAATTTCATACTTTAAACAAGAATTGTCTTTTGTCATATTTGAACCTTTTCTCAAAATTTAGCAGGAAGATTTTCTTGAACATTTCATTTACATGTACTTGGGCACAAAATAAGTTTAGTGAAGTAACCCTAGAAAAATTCATGCAGGGCCTACAAAAACAAGTTTGGAAATTGAAATTTTTGACATGGGTCTTATGGGTTGTTAGATTGGTATTTAAACAATAACGAAAGCTTACAAATATTAAAAAAGAACACTAAATTTGTGTGCATGGGTTTTCAAACTCTGTAAATTATAAGCCAAAAGGGATAGTTTGTTGTAGGTGTTATAACCTGTTTGTTTAATATTATACTATACAAAAATTTAATGCAGAATGATACACATAATATGTACTCATGTTCAAAAGAAATGACATTTAAATATTTTTTTTACTTCCAGTGTAGAAAACAAGCTTATTTTAAGTATGGTTTGTACAAAGAGAAATTTCAATAAAAAAAAAAAAATACCACATCAAACGAAAATGGACCACACTACTATGGAAACTGGAACTACTATGGAAATGAACTACTACTATGGAAAATGGACTAACAAATATGTAGATTCTCCTTATTTTAGTGGTTTCTTTATTTACATTTTCGAATTATAAGGGCTTTAGTTCTTTTTTAATAGTAATGTGGACTCATTCACTATGTCGACAACTACCTCATAACAGCAGCAGTGAGTGTTGCATCACTCATACAGGACCGGGGAGTTGTAATGAAATATTGATTTTTATTCTGTTGTCATTTAAGTTATACATTTGATGAACTATGTAGATCCAACATCTGTGAATTTATTCGAGATTTTATTGGAGTGTTTAGACAGAGACCCTAAGACGAATAGGCAAAAGAACAACTACGTAATCTTTGCTAATTTGGAACTAAAAGAACAACCACCAAATCTCAACAGTGTCACATTGGCAAGTTGCAGAATTAGTAATGAAGATCGATTGATGAAACACCATTATGTTTTATCTGATTTTTACTAATAGTTTAATTTTTATTCAAAGTAATTGTGTCCATTACCATGGAGCAAGATTAATTACTTTATAATAAATGCAGCGCATTGCGCTGCACGGGCCCCCTAGTAATTCTTAATATCTGAGAGGTCCTTATTTATTATTAATTCTGTTTACGATAACTCTTTACCACAAACAGTCAGATTTGAGTCATCTGCATATAGAGATAGTTTACTTTGAGAACCAGACACTAATGAAGGCATACCCTTAAGATAGCAAATAAACATGACGGGTCCAAGAATTGAACCTTGAGGAATTCCATGGGCTATTGCTTTAAAGGAAGATCTTTTTTTAGAAAGTTCATTTGGTTTATTTGAAGAGGATAGCTCTACAAACTGTTTTCTATTCGAGATATAAGATTTGAACCAATTCAGTTCCCTACTTTTAATGCCGATACTCTTTAGAGAACCGTACTAAACAGTTTACCATGGTGAACACTATCAAAAGCTTTACAAAGGTCCATAAAAACACCGATCGCATTATCATTTTCGTCTATGGCATCTACTACTGTCTCAATGTAATTTATGCTAGTAGTGGTGACTGATTTGCCAGCCCAAAAGCCATGCTGCTCTTCATTGTACAAATTATTTTGTTGTAGATAATTTACCAATCTGTTATACATTGCTCGTTCAAAGATTTTAGAAAATGTTGGTATAATTAATACTGGCCTATAACTCCCTGGATCCCAAGTCACTTCCTTTTTTATGAATTGGTTTAATTTTAGATACTTTGAGTTTTTCAGGAAAAATCCCGGATATGATGAGGAATTTATTACATGTTTTACAGGTTTTAATAAGTACATTTTTGATTGTTTCATTAATGTCATGGGAATATCATCATACCCAACTGACTTTTTATTTTCAAAAGAGGAAATAATTTTATCTGCTTCCTTCTCATTAACAGGCTGTACATTAAATTTACAAGAGGGTATATTTGAGTCAGCGAGATCAATATCACTATTAATTATTCTTGGTAAAACTAAGTCATCTACAATGTTTACAAAATAATTAAGTGTATTCACTTACTTACTTTTCCCAAATCATGTTGGTTTTTGGCTGTTCTATGTTTACTTCAATACTGTTTCTTCCTGAAGGCAGGTTCAGTCTCATTTTTTGTGGACATCTTATATAAGGTCGAACTTGTGCTACAAAATGAGTTATTTGTAAATTACAATTGTGTGGTTACAACTTAAAATAATTCGAGGGGGGATTTGCGCTATGACCTTTTGAGGGATGGTCACCCCTGTTTTAAAATCAGTTTTCGGTGCAAAGAACAAATATACAAAACAGTTTAAGAGTTCCGGGAAACCTTGCATGTATAATTCAGTGATATTAGTGCTTTAGTGACATTTTTAAATTATTTTTTTAATGCAGCTTATAAAACTAATTTTGAGTTCAAATTTATCCCTTATCAAAAGTTACAACCTTTCAGAAATGAGACTTTGTGATATGTACGTCAGAGGCATTTTGTTAAGAAAATGTGTGCTAGGTACGCATAAACGCTGTTTGGGAAAGCAGTCCAAACCCATCAAATTTTGTTGGCCTCCCCTGGAATTGAACCCGTCACCTCTTGAACCCAAGTCCAAAAATCTAACCATTGTGCTAGCGGATGTTGTACTTTGTTACAATCTTGAATTGAAATCCAAACATTTTTAACATTGGTCTTATGGAGTGTAAAATCAAAACAAATGAGTTGCTGAAAACAGCTGACTCAACTGCCAAGGCACGAATCACGTGCATCAGTATAAACATATGGTATTTCCCATTGTAGCTATTAACTGAATTATTGGATGATACTATAATTCTGCAGCGGCCGTAGCTCATCGGCAGAGCTCTGGGCGGCGGGCCCGGGTTCTAATCCCGGGCCGGAGACCAAAAGATCATTCGGCCACTCCTGTAAGTCCACCTGCATAGAAAACAAAAAGTGCAGGCCTTTCAGACGAGGAGGACTATCAGTTAATTTCTGATCTCCCTCCACTTAAAGCCATATGATTATTATTATTTATTACTACGAGGTGGCCCATGCGCAAATTGCGCATTTTATTATTCTGTATTAGTGAAACTCACCTATAGTATACGTGAATGTTTATTATAAAGTGACAGAGATCTATTTTTGTTTACTATCTGGCTTTTAACATTCATCTGAAGGTAATCAGCTGTTAAATTATTACAATTCACATTAAAGAACTTGCAATAAAAGTTGGTCAACATTTTAAAGCGCTCTCTAGAAATAAATCAAAGGCGAGGGGGGCGAAGCCCGAAACAATATGACCTTTTTAATTATGATTCGTCACTGCGGTATATTCTGAGCTTTAAAATGACACCTCAATCTTAAAAATCGGTTCAGTAGGTCGAGAGAAAAAGGGACGTAACAGACGAAACCCTTATAGAAATAAGAAGATAGATAAAAAAAAAATCATTTATCAGTTATTAAATAGTACTAAAGATCCCCCACTGGTCGAAATTCGACCAAAAATTCAGTTGATGTTGAGCAAATTAATTTTAAAATGTTTTATAAGATGAAACATTTGTTCTTCTTTATTTATTAGCATTTGTTATTACAACAGCTGTCTTATGATTCAATCAGTTATTCTTCTCCCATATGCTTAACATTGAAACTTTGAAAGCCTGTAGGGCGTAGCCCCGTGGACCGATGCGATTTAAAACGTGATTCTGCTCATCTACAGGACAATACCTTTCCAACGGTATGCGCGGATTTTTCCTACGATGCACACAAGCTGAGAAAAAAGGAGGAAATGAAACATGCTTGCCTATTAATATATAGATTTTAAACTGGTGATTACAAACTATTTAGTTACAGTAAATAAAAGTAATGTAAAAGGATAAGACAACTAAGAAATTTTGTAGGATTGCAATTAAATTTTAAAACGAAAGAATTTAGTAATAATTATGAAATTAGGTGTAAGCCGTAGAAGCCATGTGTTACAGTTTCAGCAAACCCATACCTGAATGCAGTGCCCTTAGTCCTGTATTAAAATATCCTAAAAGGCAAGTGAGCGAAGCGAACGAGCTTGTCTTGAAAGTAAAAGCCTATTGGGATTGGAATTTTAGCGTAGGCCTGCAGTCTGTGACTGATATTATTATAACATAACTAAAAAAATTGTTCAATTTTACCAAGCAAATCTCCCTGATCAACCAAGATTCTGAGTGTTTAAGTCCACCAACCTATGCATTGGAGCGTAGCCGACCAAGACCCGTTGTTGTGACAGTGAGCTACTGGAGACCCAGCAAGCTTGTGGCCGGGGCCGCAGCTGACCTTACATTCCGCACCGGCCGTGTAAAACTCATCTGCAGGCTCGCCAATATTACAGTCAAGCTTGACCTCGGGGTCCGGAACTGGGCATCCCTTCGGGTACGAGTCTAAGGTTCAACAAACAATTGCATGATGTATCATATCATTCAATACTTAACCAAATAAAATTAGGGTCGGGTTCGTGGGTTTGATGCCAAGGGGGTGTTGTGAGCAAACGTTGATTAATCATCACATATGAAAGAACACAAACAATCTGATCAATTTACAGAAACAATTAAGGTTTTGTTGTTTTCCATGAGAACACCATAGTGGGTTTTCTCCTTGATTATTCAAACTCGATGAAGCAAAAGCCTAATTATTAGTTTTTTGAGTAGTTTTATTACAAAGATAGTATTTCAAAATTTGGAAGCGGACATTTGCAAATATTTAGGGTAGAGTTTTGGCTATTAAGTAAACTGGCAATAAATCCACCACCAAAGTTTGTAATGCCCTGTAGGAGGGCTTTCTATCTATGACTTGAAAACTATTCATATTTAAATCTATAGAAATATAAAATTTTAGGTGTAAGTACATACAAAATTGTAATCCATTATCAACCTTCTCAAATATTTTAAAAGTCAGTAATATATTATTGAAAACCTACCGAGTGATCCAGTTTCAGAAGTGACATCCCTGGACGGACAGATATTCAATTCCTTTTCACTCGCATCACAACTGATTGTCTGGTCACATTTTGAGGTATGCACACATTGAGTTCTATTTACAAGGACATGACCATGTTTGCAGCAACAGACCTTTTCTTGTCCTCTTATCACGCTGTCATGTTCGCAATGCTCTGTGATTATCTCATTATTTTCTTCAACACACACTGAAGTATTGACAAGCTTGAACCCAGGATGGCATTCACAGAAGAACCCACCATTGGTGTTTTTACAGATTTGACTGCAATGTGATGTGTTGTGAGAACATTCATCAACGTCCTCACAAGAGACACCATTCGCCGATAAAGCAAAGCCTGGGTTACAATCACATTTGAAGCTTCCCATTGAATTACGACAGGCTTGTTCACAAATTGCGTTATTTTCACACTCATCAACATCTAAACATTCGGTTGAATCGTCTGATAATCTAAATCCCGGGAAACAGTCGCATTTATAACTTCCTTCGATATTCAAGCAGGTTTGATCACAGAGAGAAATATTTCTTGAGCATTCATTGACATCAAGGCATGTTTTGGAATCAAAAGCTTTTTCAAAGCCTGCGTAACAAGCACAAGAGTAGGAACCCTCAGTGTTTACACACATTTGTGAACAATTTCCATTGTTCTCAAGGCATTCATTTATATCAATGCATTGATGATTGTATTTGTCATATGTGTACCCTTTTGCACAAGTATGGAAATGCTTTTCATTAGTGTGTAAACATCTACTGTTGGAACATTCATTTGTAATACATGTGATACTGTCACTGCCTAGAATGAATCCCTCAGGACAATCGCAGATTGGCACTCCATTATTTATCACACAAATGTGAGAGCAGCCACCGTTGTTTACTTTGCAACTTCTTGATGCGACACAAATGTGGTTGTCTTGTAACTCATAACCTGCAGGGCATTCACAGTAATAGCTTCCAATAGTATTGAGGCATTTGTGCGAACACATTGTATTTATCTCATTGCTCTCGGAGCATTCATCGATGTCTTCACAAGTTCTAGAGTCGTTTCCCATCAAATAACCCAGAGGACATTCACAGTGAAAACTCCCCAATGAGTTTACACAAAGGTGTGAACATAAGAGTGACCCTTCATCAACAGTGAAGCCGCATTCATCTATGTCTTCACAGTTACCAGAGCCATTCACGTCTTTGTACCCCGGGGAACAGTTACATGAATAACTACCCTCGCTGTTGATGCAAATCTCATTAAGAGAACAAATATTCTTCTCTTCACACTCATCAATGTCTATACAGGACCTCTTGTCGTCTCCAAGTTTGAAACCTTCTAAGCAATAACATTCAAAACTTCCTTCGCTATTTCTACAAAGCTGAGAGCAAACATTCACTGTCGCACACTCATCAACATCCTTGCAGATCCCTCCTATTTTCTCATAACCTCTTTGACAACTGCAGTTTACTACTCCAGCTTTATTTATAGATCCATGTGGACAAATATTGAAATCATATTCTTTTCTGCTGCAAGTTTTCTTATCTGATTGTAAAGACATCCCTTCCGGACAAGCACAGTAATATGTCCCCTCATCGTTCACACAGATGTGAGAACAATTACCGTTGCTTTCTTCGCACTCGTCAACATCAACACATGTGGTTTCATCTTCTAAAGTGTATCCGTCATCGCAAATGCACACTGCTTCATCTTCTTCAATGGCACAGTCGTGTGAACAGTTCTTCCTCTGGCACTCATCCTCTCTCGGGTGACACGTTCTACGATCACTGGCTAGCTCGTGATCGGGAGGACAGAGGCAGTCGAAGCTTCCCAAGGTGTTGTGGCAGGAGTGGGAACAAAGGTGTCCCTCTGCGAATTCCGAGCACTCATCGATGTCGTTGCATGTTCTGCCATCTCGGTCCAATGTGAAGCCACTTTGACAAGAACATGTGAAAGAGCCAAGGGTGTTGGAACAGATGTGAGAACATATTGTGGCATTGGCCCCACACTCGTCTATGTCTGAAAAAAAAAAAAACAATCTGGTAAAGTTATCTTGTAAATATAAAATACGAGGTGGCCCGTGCGCAAATTGCGCATTTTATGATTCTGTATGAGTGAACTCACCTACAGTACGTGAATGTTGATTATAAAGTGACAGAGATCTATTTTTGTTTACTGTCTGGCTTTTAAAATTCATCTGAAGGTAATCAGCTGTTAAATTACAATTCACATTAAAGAACTTGCAATAAAAGTTAGTCAACATTTCAACTCCACAAACATTAGTAAAGATATTTGGCAGGTAATTAATCAGGAAGCTTCCAATAAGAAATATGGGACTAAAAATATTTGTTTGGAGGAAAATGGCGTTACCATTTCAAATCCTCCTCAAGTAGCCAATATGTTCAATAAACATTTTATAAGCATAGCAGAAAATTCAACTCAGCAACAATTGTATCCTGTAGCTCCAAGTAACTTTACCAGTAGTAGTGAAATTGGATTAAAATTCATTCTCACACCGGTAGACGAAAAAGAAATTTTGACTATTATTAAAGAAATAAAAAATAAGAGCTCTAGTGGCTTTGATGAGGTGCCAGTCAAAGTAATTAAATTTGTTGATAAGAGCATTAGTAAAGTAATTACTCATTTAATTAATTCCTCATTTATCACAGGCATTTTCCCACAAAAATTAAAAATCGCAAAAGTTATTCCAATTTATAAAAAGAATTGTTCCAAAAATCCATCAAATTATAGGCCATTGTCAATATTACCCACAATCTCTAAAATTTATGAAAAAGCGGTTTGTAGAAGACTGATGTTCTTTCTTGAGCGCAACAATTTGCTGGATAGTAATCAGCACGGATTTAGAATAGGTAAATCAACTAAAACAGCGACAGTACAATTTATTGAGTCAGTCATCGACTCAATAGACAATGGGGACAAATGTATTGGTATTTTTATGGATCTGCATAAAGCTTTTGACAGTGTGTGTCACATTTCATTGATTCAATTATTAAATATGTATAATATAAAGGGGATACCACTTGAATGGTTTAAGTCTTATTTAACTAACAGAACACAGTTTGTTGAAATTTCAAATTTGAAAAATAAAAGTCAAACAAAAATTAACTCTAAAATGGAGTCAATAAAATGTGGAGTACCTCAAGGGTCAATTTTGGGTCCAGTATTGTTCATTTGTTATATCAATGGACACTGGCGCCGACTCCATGGGGCCCGAGGGGCTCGAGCCCCCCCAACAATTTATCTGGGGGGGCTCAGCCCCCCCAGACCAAAAGATGTCAAGTTAAAATTTACATTCGGCTGCCGTGATTTAGTGTAAAAGTAAAGGGTTTTGTAAAACTGGTATTTTTATAAATTATAATAACTTTGTACTTAAACACATTTTATTATAGAAAATGAAATAATATAACCTCTGTAAATTAAAACCCCCTTTGAAGTACAATAATTAAAACACACATGGAAATTACCGTATTTCCTTTGTATATTGTTATAGAACGAGTAGGCTATCCGAGCGTTTTTTCTTATTCATTTTCTTTATTCCAAATTTTGTTTTCACGGAATACGTCCAGATTAACAGATTATTATTGGTTGGCAGAAATTTGAAACTTTATCCTGCTGTTTCAGGGCTTCACTTCGGGCTTGCTTATCAATGCCATGTACTAAATGTGACAATCAGTAAATGACATGTAACGTAAATGCCGTAACGTAAAAGTACTATTTTTTAGAGTTGTAAAACGCATGGTAAGGAATTTTTAGTTCGATGCAAGGAATCTATAAAGGATAAGCCTACTGCATGCAATTTGACAATCGCATTCGGCCACCTGATTTTGTCCTCATCTAAAAATTGGTCGCGTTCACGCGCACTAATTGGTGTGATCGGGGTTTACTCATCGATAACCGATACCTTTCTAAAGGTTTTTTACACGCGATATACTCCTTGACGACTACCACGGTAGTCGCAAAAGTACCACCGTTTCTCTTAAGGGATTTAGCTCACCTATCCAGATGGAGATGCACCAACCAGTGGACCGAATTCCGATCCTGATTACCACCGATTATTGCTAGTGAACTTGACCGTTGAATGAAGAAGGTTAAGAAAGTCAAATCAACACTGTAAATTGTTTTTAACTAAGATTATTATATACAATTTTAAGAGTGTGCAAAATGAAGACTGCAAGATATAGGCCTCCTTTAAGTTCTCTCATTGACTATAAATACTGTACAAAATCAATCCAACTTTTTATACAAAATCAATGGTTCCATCTTCCATGTTTTAAGTCAATATTTTCTTTTTTCTTCATTATTTCTTTATAAGTAAAGTACCTTTAAATATGTCAGAAACAACGTAACTGCCTTAACTTAATAAATGAAGCTATAGAGTTGCTTACAAAAGAAATGGTTTCAATATTAGACTTTTTATCGTAATACTGCAAAGAAAACTTCATAACATACTATACTAAATCAAGAAAATAATAAAATTAAACTAATTCTAAAAATTTTCTGAAAGTTTATATTTGGCTTATGAAGTTTTAGAAGTAATTTTTCCCCAGATCTTAAAAAAGTCAACTGGAGACTGAGGACGGATTTCGTATTTTATTTATTATGTTTAGGTTTAAATTGTTTTTAAATGATATTTATAAGTTACGTCGTTTTCTTTTTTCTAATGTAACTGGGCGTAAGCCTGTTTTGTAGTGTTCAAAAAAATAAATTGCACCAAAAACATTTTTGTTTGATTATTTTATTCAACAATGTGATAGGATATAGGCTATCTGGTTTTTTGCTAAACATGAAACTTTGAGAAAATTTCTTTTATAAATAAAATTGTTCTAATGGACTGATGCTGCAAGTCTACCAGACGCCAATTTGAGTTTTATCATCTAATTCCTTAATTTCTTGTCTTACCCTTAGAACATACAACTCAAAACATAATTTTTGAGGTTAACCTAGAAGGCAAAACCATTGACTATGTACACTAAAACGGCATTCGGTGGACAGTGTTAAAAATAAAAAGAATAGATTTTGGATGGAATGACGTACTAGGGTTATTATTAGCAAACGAGGGTTTGTTGTTTTTAATACATAAAACACTGTTATAAAATAAGTTAAAACAAGGTTTATATGAACTTAAAATTATGCATTATCAATTGTTAAGAAATTTTAATAGGAGAATTATAAAATTTCTTCTAATTTGTTCGAGCCCCCCTAGTAATTTTTAAAAGTCGGCGCCCATGTCAATGGATTGAACAATGTAATTGAAAGCAAATCATCCAATGGAGCAGTGCTCTATGCGGACGACTCCAATATTAAAATTTCAGGTAATAATTTTCAAGACATAGAAAGCACGGCAAATAATGAATTGAAAAATGTAATAAATTTCTGTAACAGTCTCAATCTTAAGCTCAATTTCAATAAAACCCATTTTGTCCCCTTTAGCACAAAGAGAGATAAAACCAGTCCAATAACTCAGATTAACGTTGCAAATCAAAGTATACAGCAAGTCAATGAGACAACATTTTTGGGTCTAGTAGTTGACAGTAATTTTAGTTGGGATGGCCATGTAAACAAGGTTGTCAGTAAGATAAATTCAGGAATTTTTGCACTTAAAAGATTATCAAAATTAACTGACTTGGCTACCTTAAAAACTGCTTATTTCGGACTAATCCATTCTCACATATCCTACAACATATGTGTATATGGAGCTTCATCCCAGCAAAATTTAGAAAGTATATTGAAACTTAAAAAAATGTATTAGAATTATACTTGGCTTAGATTATAAGGAGCATGTCAAAAACAAATTCTGTGAATTAGGAATATTGACAGTATTTAGTTTATATATTCATGATTGTATAATGTATGTAAAAGAAAACAAGTCTGATGAAATGTTGTTGGGATATAACCATTCATACAAAACTCGAAACAGAAAAAACATTAAATTTGAAAAACATAATTTAGAATTTTTTAAAAAGAAAACGACTTACACAGGTGCTAAATTTTTCAACCATTTACCAACAGATATTAAAAATGAATTAAATTCAACAAAATTCAAAGCAAAGTTAAAAAAATTTATGATTGGCAAACCTTGCTACTCAATTGGGGATTACTTCAATGATTAAGTATGCATATACAATTAAATAGCTATGAGGTTCTAAAGTTTCAAGGGTAGAAAAAGTTTGATTTATGTTGACTTATTTTAGTATCATTAAGATGTATTATATTGTAATAATGACATCATTCATGTACTTCCATGTATAATAATGAATAAAGCTATTTTTACTATTGACTATTTTAAAGCGCCCTCTAGAAATAAAACAAAGGCGAGGGGGGCGAAGCCCGAAACAATATGACCTTTTTAATTACGATTCGTCACTGCGGTATATCCTAAGCTTTAAAATGACACCTCAATCTTAAAAATCGGTTCAGTAGGTTGAGAGAAAAAGGGACGTAACAGACAAAACCCTTATAGAAATAAGAAGATAGATAGTTGACTCATGGTAGTCCGAGCTTGCACTCCTGGTACTATTTGAGTCATCAGTGTAGAAGTTTTTACAGAGTTGGTCTACTGTCAAGTCTTTATCCTTCTGTTGGTTCTTCACTGTGATCGCTATCAATAACAACTTAAAATAATATTTAGATATCTGTCTCTTAAGTAAATTTGCTCCTGAAAATAAAACATTTTGTCATTGTCATAGTCTTGAATGGAATTCCCCTCAACTATGGTTGTGTGAAGTTAAATTTGTGAAAGTTAGACAAAAAGTTAGTCATAATTTGTTTCTGTGTATCAAAGAAAAATTTTCGGCAATCATTATATCACTATTTTGAGACAGGGACCTCACATGGGGGGTATTTTAACCTGAATATGAATGAGAGATGAGTGTAGGATGATTGTGGCGTGATCTTGTAGTCTTGTTACTGCTGACTAAGGCCGACTTTCTCCTTAGACAGGACTGTTAATTAATAGCCCAACAGCTAATGGTATTATCTAGGGACCTACAGTTTAACAGAAATCCGACAATTTTATGGTCTTGTAACAAACAGATTATTGTGAGTCAACAGCAAAATAATTTTAAGTCTAACAAATGTAATCGAGACAGATTTTTATGTATGGTTGTGAGTCTATTAAAGACTCATTGGAAATATTCCGAATCTAAAACATCTTCAAGTTAAAATTGTGTTATAAAAAGAGCCATTTCAATAATATAACAGAATACATCACAAAATGTTCAAATTATTGATTAAAGCTAAAAATTAACCTTGGCAAGTGTTGTTGATCCGTAGGTATCCAATGTCACAGTCTGTTTGAGAAGTGCAGATGAAGGAACCTACGGTGTTAACACAGTTCTGTTCACACGGAGCAATACGCCTTTCACACTCATTTATGTCTGAAAAATTTAAAACATTTTAGAAATGGAAAATTTTTAGTTTAAATTAGTTAGTCATGGTTCTAAATAATTTTGCGATAGAAGATTGTGGTATTCTGAATGATAGTTTTTAAAGGTGTGTTAGTGTTTCCATTGTAATTCAGAATGACGATCTGTTTTAGTTTGCTAATGTAGTTTTTAGGACAGCCACCACACGTAACTCGTAGTAATATGATAGTTTTCCGATACTTTCATCCCCTTCACATCAAAGGAATTAGGTGAATATTTTCCTTTCCTGCTATTTATCATAAAGTTTTCTTTTGAGCAACACACTACTGTTGGAATACAGAAGTAGGGAGTTTATATACATATATATATTTTAGTTATTCATAGCACTCATGCGATCTCGTTCCTTTCATTTACTAAAGTTTGTTCTAATGTCTCCTCAGTCTATTGTTTACATTATTATTTTCACTCAGTATCTTCTTCAACCTTCAATGTACTTCCTCTTATACACCTGTACAGGGGAGAAGTCTGCATTAGGAAATATACTCCAGTAAAAAGTACTACTAGAAAACCAACTATAGTAAGATGCACGAAAATAGTCCGATGAAAATTTTAAGAGCTGTGTCCCCCCTCACCCCCTCTCGCCCTGCAATGTTGTCATTTGTGGTTATGTTTACCATGTGTAATACAGTATGAAAATGTGTTTTAGAATAAATCTGGCAACATTGCATAGACTCTCATCGGACTATTTTCGTGAATCCCACTATAGTTTACCAACTCTATACAAACACTCCCTAAGAACGGAACGATTTCCCCTCCGTACCTTGGCAAGTTTTCCAGTCGGCTCCCAGCTCCATTCCAGGTGGGCACAAGCAGAAGGCAGAGCCACGCGTGTTGACGCATGCATGAGAGCAGCCGAGACGGTGGCCGGTGTCGCGACACTCGTCAATGTCCTCGCAGCTGACTCCATCGTCTGCTAGCCGAGAGCCTGGGAAGCTGTCACACGAACAGGCAAAGCTGCCTTGCACGTTTTGGCATTGCCCTTGGCACGGGCCGTGGCCGTTGCGCGATACACACTCGTTGACATCTGTAGGAAGTTCAAGTTATTGAGTTGGAAATATGAAATCAGCATACATTTCAGCAGAGGGGAAAAATTATAATTATGAAATGTCGAGCAAAGTGAAAAGGCGAAAATCCTGTGGGTGGTAAAAATAATAACTATCAATAAAAATAGTACTTTTGACACTGGATCTTGATTACAGATAGAAAAAGGTTGACCTTTTACTGCACTGTTGTTAAACCGGCAAACTAGTGATCAGAAGACAACCGTGAAGACATACTAATTTAGAGTAGAAGTAAGTTATCTGATTTTATTTTCTACTTGTTATTAATTTTTGTTTCTACCCAGAACCATAAAACTAATACTGAATAATTAATTTATTGTATGTACACTACGTATCTTTGAAAATAGGTAAGTTGCTAACTCCTCCATTCTTTGAAAATCTTTCGATGACCCCATAAATTCTTAATCTAAAAGGCCTTCAAGAAGTGTGTTTTTTCGTCTTAAACTCTTGTTTCAGTTTCCTTTAGTAGAAATCATTGCATAACATTAGAACCACTCAAATCAACAGTACTTGACAGGGATATATTTCCGAATAGGCGGACTAGACGCGCGCCTAGGGCGGCAAATTTTAAGGGGCGGCAAAATTTGGGGAAGAAATAATTTAAAAATTGGAGTTTTAGTCTTTAAATGTAATTTAAAAGTATGTTGCATGCCTTTTTAGTAATAAAAACAAAATGTTTAGCAAATAATTTTGAGAACGGCAATTCGGCCATTTAAAATACTTTCATTATGTATAAAATTATTCATGAGCATCTTAACGTTAAGGCTTCGGTCAACGTGAGCTAGAATGCCGCCTCGTGGCCACGGCCATAGCGCTAGGCAAGTTTTATGGATGCAGAGGTTTACGGGAATCATGTTTTAAAATTAAATCATTAAGATAAAGATCAACTCTTAACTTTTTCTAAAAGTAGAAAGAAAGATCTCGTGTTCTCTGGTTTTAGAATTTTTAAATAAAATTTATAATTTCTGTTAACTTATGTCTAAAATTAACTGTTTTTCTCGATGCAAATGCAAGGGGTATTTTAGAATCCTGTTATATTCTGCAAAATGCAGCCTATAGCTATAAATGCTGTCCATTAAAGAAGAATTACGGTGCTAAATTTCCTTTGTTACACTTATATAATCTCACTTTGGTAGTTTAATTAAAACTAATGGAAAACTCTAGTAAAAAATCTAGAAAAAACGGTAATTTTATATAGTTATAGCTGAAATTAGAAATTTGATTAAAATATTCTTAAACCAGAGAAGACGAGATCCGTCTTTATACTTTTAGAATAAGTTAAGAGTTAATCTCTATCATAATTAGTTCATTTTAAAACACGATTCCTGTAAACCTCTGCAGCCATCAAGCTCGCCTAGCGCTACGGCCGCGAGGCGGCATTCGGTAGCGTTGCGTCGTTAGGGCTCAGGCAGGTAGACCGGAGCCTAAAAAACTATCAAACTAAAGTCAATCATTTATTCACTACGCTGATGTACTGAGTTTTCCGTGCCGCCCTTTTCCTATTGGTCTGGCGAACGTAATGTCGCGTCGTTGCTCGCTGCACAGAAAAAGGAAACAAAATCGTTTCTTTTTTCTGTGCTTGCGGTTGCGGGCGTGGGCTTTCGCTCCACCTTCCCGTGTTTACCTAGTACGCCACTTTCCTATGCTTATTTCGTTGGCAGTGGCAGCGTCAGGCGCCAATGCCAATTGCCAATGTAAATATTGTGGTGTGTAGTAGGTAGCCTATACTTCAATTATGTTTTATACCAACTTGTAACGCATAATTGTGAGTTAAAGTGTTTAATTTAAATTGTTGTCTCTAAGTATGAATTTACAGTAATAACTCAATGGACTTAACTACAGTTATTGATTCATTTGCTAGATTAAAATTAAGGAGAAAAGTGTGAAGTAATTCCAACTAACCACATTTTATATTATTATTTTAAGTGGAAGTACTTACTTTTTTCGTTTTTATTCATTTAGATTCTTGTAAATAAACCCGTTTTGTAAATACAAATATTTTATTTTTCAAAGACATCTTATCTTCACACGTCTAATCAGTGTATTTAATGTTCAATAACAATAGTTAAGAGCCCTTGTATATGGACGTTTTTATGTACAGTTTTCACGCTGTAAAACACGATTATGACTTCTGATTGGTTACAACAATGTTGCGCATTCCAGCATGTATCCAATGAGACTCACTTTTTTAATGAAAACGGCGCAACAAATACACTCTTAAAAAATGCTAAAAATGTAGTATGTTTGTTGATGCATTTCAGAAGGCAATTACTTATTACTTTTCTACAAAATCAGCTGACACGGCATGTGAGGTCGGGGAGTGGGCTCACAAGTTTGTGGGGGGGGTGGGGGGCGGCGGAAAACTTTGCTGCCTAGAGGCGGCAAATACTTAAATACGTCCCTGGTACTTGATACTTTAGTATCGTTGCTGAGTCACTGAAGATAAATAGGATTGCAAGTATGACCAACCTACGCACGAGGAACGGTCAGAAGCAAGCCTATATCCTGGGGGGCAGCCGCAGTAGAAAGATCCAGGCGTGTTGTGGCAGGACTGCTGGCAGCCTCCGTTGTCCACCAGACACTCATTCACATCTGTGCAAACAGTCGCTACTGACTGATGGTTTCATTCATGCAGCAATTAAGTCACAAGTTTTAAATTTAAGTGCAATAATTTAGTATCTTAAACCTCCATTTTTTATGTATAATTGACTATTTTTTTATTAGCAGTTAGAAGTTTTCCATCTAATGTCTAGAATATTTGACAAGCATATTATTTCGAGACAGATAAAAATTTCTAACCTTGCACTTGACTTCCATCTTTCCCCATGGTTGTTGTCAACAGTGCAAACTTTTGATTAGTTAACAACTGAATCTTTTGGCTTGCATGCAATACCAAAGAAGTTTTAAATTTTAACTATAAGATCATCTATTGAAATTTTTATTACCGACCTAAAATTGTTTATACAATTATTTATTTTTGCTGTATTTTTTAAATGCTTAATCACTGCTCTGATTCCACTGTTGGAGTTGGTGGTCAAGGAATTTCGAAATAGCTTATTAAGTTCTTAAAAATTATTTACTATCTCTGCGTGCCACACTCCTGTGCAATTTTATCCATTACAAGTTTCATATGTCACTTAAAAAATATCATGAAAAAATAAATTGCATAGTCTCCAAACAGGAAGTTTTAACACTTAAAGGGTAAGCCATAAAATGTTTAAAACAAACAGTGCAGATCATCAATTTCCTTCAAAGTTATAGAGGGACCAAGCGTATACTCGGTACAATTATTAAGCATCACTTGCCTTTATTATTACCTGGTTTTCGTTCAGTTTAGTAGCTACAAAAAAAACTCCATAAGGATAACATGGGAACTTTTTTTGTATGAACGCTAGTGGCATTTTGACTAGTGGACACAATCGCTTTTAGGGCAAGCGGTCCAAACTCCTCAAAGTCAGTGGGCATCCCACGGATTGGAACCTGTGACCTCTTGAACTTAAGTCCAAGATGCTAGCCGTTGGACAAGCAAGATACCCTCAGAAGTGCTCTAGGACAAAAAGGAAAGTTTTCCCAGCCATGGGACCAATTCCAATTGATTAATCTTGACCAACTACCCCCCGTATTTGAAACCCAAAAAAATAAAAAATCCTTGGACAGAAAAAATTTTGCCTGTAAAACAGTGCTTGTTTTAGAGCTATTAAGATTCGTGGATCAATTAATTTGGATTTTTTTTTAATCTTAAATCAGGACGTATTTGAGTAAAGACCAATATTGTCTCTACCTGCCTCTATAATGATAGAAATTAAAAATAATAACATACCAAAACAGTGCTTTCCATTCTGACGAAATCCTTTGAAGCAGTAGCATTTTGGTTTTCCATTTATTTCCTTGCAATCGTGATCACAGCCAGCATTAATACAGCCATTTTTTCCTTGAAATAATAAAACATTCTTTATTTTTGGCAACTAAAGAATAACCCAATTATTAGTCTACATGGTCAAAAGCTTATCTTTTGAAAAAAGAATATCTGTAAATAAATTTATGAGATCAGTAAAAGTATGTCATTTACATGAGGTGTAGCACTAGCGGAGCTGATGAAAATGGAACCTGCATTTGTTGCATTGAGCCAGAAACCAATTGTCAAAACCTGTATATGATCTTATGCAATTACACTTTATACGAATGGAATGTTTACCCATGACTAAAAAATAATTAGTTTGAGATACTAAATGAGATAGCCAGTCCTCTAAATGTGTTTTCAAATGTGTGAAAACTTGGAGTAATCTGTTTTGAAAACAACATACCCAGTTATAAAAAAAATAGTAGGCATATATGAATGTTTATAAAACTAAAAAGGTTACTTAGTTATTTTTAAAATGAAAATAAATATACAGTATATCTCAGTGCAAAACAAAACAATCTCTGCAAAAAAAGTTCCCTCTAAATGTTTCGTCATTTGTTTTACCAACAGAGAAGAATATTAACTTAACACCCTAAATCTTGTAATGAAAATCTGTGGCTCGGTTTTGGTAAAGCGAATTTGAAGGAGGGTATAGTTAGGTATTCTCATAGTTATCATCAAACAACCAGATAAAACCTTGCCCCTTCAACAAAAACACAGAAATAAGCACTATGTTCTTAAATCACTGAACCAACAATATTAATTCTCAACACTATCAGTCTTAGTTTTTATTTGTGATTTTAGTGCAAAGTAGGTAAATACATCATCTGCCAACTGTTCTATTCTACATTTAAAATTGGTTTATAGAACTGCAGAGTGGTTGGACAGTGATAGTGCTGACCTGGTTAAATAAGCTACAAGCCCCGGTTTAAGGCTAAACCTTACATAGTAACCTAGACATACCAATCCACGGAGAGTTTGATTAAACTAAGAGCTTACGGGTGTGGGGGAGACAGATAGGCAGAGTCCCGACCCACTTTCCGCTGAGGCAGCCGAGGCTGCGGTGGCGCGGGTCATGGAGCTTGTAGCCTTTCACGCACCGGTACACTGCCACAAAGTACTTGCGCCTCTCCGTCTTCTTTCTAGCCAAACATCATCAAACCGTTTACTTATTATTACCATTAGTCCAAAATTTTTCAAAAAAATGTACAGAAAGTAATACGGTTTATTCAAATTTTCGAGTTTTGCGAAAGCTGATTTCCCTGTCCCAGACAGCAATCAGCTGAATCCTGTCCAGACAGAATTTGGGGATGTCACATCTGGTAAAGACCACACTACAGTGGTCCAATGAAATTTGAAAGTATGTAATATAATTGTAAAAATACCTAGGTTTATCTCTTTGATTATCTGAATTGTTAAGCCCACTTCCTCCCCAAAGAAACTACATGCTTTTAAAACTCCTCTTGAATGATTAAGTTTTAAGTTGTAGGTCTATGAAAGGAATAAAAACATATAGGTCTTAGCACTAGGGATTGCATAAGTCTTTGTCAGTTTAACAAGGCATCATGCCTAGGTTATTTCCTTCACTCATCATTAATTTATTATTTTTTTCCTTTTGAAAACGCTTACCTACCATCATCATTTTAAAGAGAGAGAAAGATACGAGTATGTTTTTTTGCAAAAAAACAAACTAGGATCTTTTACAACCTCAGTAAAAGAATTAACTGATTAAAAAAAAATAATAATTTGGCTCATTATTGAGTCATCAGCATATTCTTTGTAGTGTAAAAATGCAGCTTACCTTACGAATTTCGGTCCTATAGAATTTGGCACTTTGGGTGGTCTAACAAATTTTGGTATTCCATCTGTTGATCCGAGTAGACAAGTTGTGTCTAAGCTCAATTCTGGTGAAGAATCAATACCTTAGAAACAGAATCAGCACACAATAAAGATTAAATTTCACAAAATGATGTTTACCCATAACTTTAATTTAATTTATGACCAATATAACAAAAGTTAACTCCAATGTAACTTCTTACAAGATTTTCAAACAGACATATAGTTATATTGCGGTCATGATTTGGTTATGTATTCATTGAAAATACTCGTATTACAATATCTTGTACATGGAATATTAATTAGCTTTTCACGTTGTTCTTAAGATTTCTCAAGTTTTCATCAGAATCACTTGCTTATAAAAAAGTAATAAAAATAATAATAGTAAATAAAAAATAAAAATTCAATAATTTTACACCACATAAATATGAAATTTGCACGATATTGTAGTTTTCAAGTTTTTGTTTAAGGCTGGAGCTCAATGGTAGAGGTATGGGTTATCACCCAGTTGACCCAGGTTCAAATCCCGGCTCGGGGACAAAAAGTTTGTTCGTTCAGCCGATCCCATGTGGTTTCACATTAAGGCTAAGACGTATACACCTGTATAGAAAACAAAAAGGGCAACCCTTTCCGGCGAGGGGAACTTTCAGTTAATTGCTGACCCATCCACTAAAAGCGATACGATTATTATTAGTTGTTACTAAGATCAAGCATACCTGACGTTCTTACTAATGTGTACTTAGTAGCATTTATTTACTAGTTTTGTGAATCTTACTTTTACACAATTTATTTGTATCAACGCGGTTACCTATATATAGAGTGCTCAACACATGTTAATTTTTTGTATCCTGTTGATTAGCACCATTTTACCCACGATTCACGCAGTTTCCTTGGCAAACATTCCCACACTTTATGTGTTTCCTTGGTTACCAGTTTTAGCTATTCTGATTGGTCACAACCAGCTTAAAAAATTACATATTAAACTTTTAAAATACCTGATTATTTGTTGTTTTGTTGTTTGTTTTTAGAACCACTTTAATTTGATGGTCTGTGAACAGGCTATTGAGATTGGTTACTATATAAACATCAAATAGGTGTGGGTAATATGGCAGATAACAGATAGGAAAGTGTAAACAAAGAACTGGTTACCAAGGAAACGGCAGGAATCGTGGGTAAAATGGCGCCAATCAACAGGGGATACGTTTCCCTATCTGTTGAGCACTCTATATAAAATAGTTAACCTTGTTGATTTGTATACACTATAAGATTTACCATAACAAGATTTCAATTCACCTGCAACAATTTCAAGATCTCTTCTTTTATCTTTTCTTTTCCTCTTCTTTTTCCTCCTTATGTGTTTAGTTTTTACAACTCTAACTGGTGTGGCTCGCTGCGTTGAAGGCAGTTCTTCAAGACTAAAAATTTAACCTTTTCTCAAAATACATGATAATAATAAGACCACAATACCCCATGTCATAGCAGACCTGCGTACTCAGCGAATTTCTAATGTTAACTTATTTTTAAGGCTGGTCTTATCGTCGGTGTAGCTTACAAAACCATATGCCAGCAAACCTACATATTGGAACCCCAAAATTTCTATGGAGAAATAGAAAAAATAAAATGCCTTTGGAAATTTGCTGAGTACGTAGGTCTGCTGAGACGGATGAATTTTGATTTCATCCATAACCAGTTATGCTAAGTTAAAAATTCAAAATGCAAAATTGTTTGTTTTTTAGCTTTTTTTAAATGTTTTAGTTAAATTTTTTTAATTTTAAAAATTGAGATAAAAATGCCAAAAACCCCTTTTTGACCTTTTTAAATCCTTGGTACCATAATCCGATTGTGCTGGTTTACAACTCATAAAAATAGATCTGGTCTTACACCTACATACCGGTACCAAATTACATCAAATTCGAGCGTTCCTTACAAAAGTTATCAGTACCACGGACATATGTATATATGAAAATGAACAATTGGTGTTTTGGCTTCTGGGGACCTCAAAACAAAAAATCAACATAATCCCGGGCTTAGGTCTTCCCATGGATACCACCGTAACACAGTGGAAACTCTCAAATCCGACCAACTCTTGGGTCCAGGCCACCGCACTGGCCGGATTTATAAATGGCCGAATTAACCGGCGGTTTAATAAACGGGTTGAACATAGACCTGTATTTTATGTGCGTTCCAACAATGAACTATTAGGACTAGAGATCGCCTCCTAATCAAAATTTAACCAAAATTTCAGTTAGTTGATCTGGACCCAAGAAGCTTAGAAACATTTTAAACTGAAACATCTGTTCTTGCTGCTTTCTAGCAGTTGTTTATACAACTGCTATCTAATGAGTCAGTCAATTATCCTCCCTCTATAAGATTAATATTGGAACCTTGAAAGCCTGTGGGGCGTAGCCCTGGAGCCCGATGTGATTTAGAATGGGATTCTGCTCATCTACAGGATACTTTTCTAACGGTAAGCGCAAATTTCTTCTCCGATGCACACGAGCTGAGAAAAAAGTAGGAAACATGCTTGCCTATTAATATATGTACTAGTGCACGTGTTGCTTAACATAGAGCAATTTATTTTGATACAATACAAAAGTTACATTTAGTTCCAAATCAATGACATCCGACCAATCCAATATTGTGAATATCAGTGATCACCAAAAACTACCTACAGATGTATGTTAACAGATGTTTAAAATGCTCAAACCACTCTCAATGTTATTCTAATGGGAAAATTTCAAATTTAATTTGTGAATAGCGCCCTTATTTTAAGTCTGATTCTCATCAATTTTTTAGCGGAAACAACTACAGACCAAACCTTATCCAACGACACCAAAAACTTGAAAATCGGTTGAGAATTGTAGGAGGAGTTCTCAACACAAAAAACCCCTAGCGTATTAAATAAGTATAAATTTAATAACTAAGGGTACTATTATACTTGCCCATGACAGCCTCCTGAGGTCCGAGATGCCTGAGGAAACCACTTTGGTTGGGTACGCCGATGACGTCGCAGCTCTCATTGCTGCACGCAACGTTGAGCTGGCCCAACTGAAGTTGAACCGAGTTATGCGGGTGGTCAACAACTGGATGTCCGATCACGGTCTCTCACTTGCTCTCAGTAAGACGGAGATCGTGATTCTCACGAAGAAGAGGATCGACACCGTCGTCCGGTTTCGAGTGGGAAGGGAGGTGGTCACATCAACTCGTGCCGCCAAATACCTCGGGGTTATGGTGGACACCAAGTTAAGCTGGAGGGATCAGATCTTCCGTACGGCGGACAAGGCCGCTAAGGTAGTGACTTACCTTAGTAGGCTGATGGCCAATGTCGGGGGTCCCCGATCCAGCAGAAGACGTCTGTTGATGTCCGCGGTCCAGTCCGTGCTTCTTTACGGGGCAGAGGTGTGGGCAGGCGCTCTAGATAAGGAGTGCTACAGGTTGCGACTCGCCCGGGTTCAGCGTCAAGCTGCGCTCCGAGTGTGTTCCGCCTACCGGACAGTGTCCGAGCCTGCCGTCCTGGTGGTCGCCGGAGTCATCCCTGTCAAGCTCTTGGCAGGGGAGAGGAAAGCGATTTATCAGAGACAAGGCGAGATCGGCAAGGACACGGCAAGAACAGAAGAGCGCTCCCGAACCTTCCAGCAGTGGCAACACAGCTGGGAGCACGACACCCGAGGACGATGGACTGCGCGACTTATCAAGCAGGTCCAACCATGGGTGGAACGGCGGCATGGGGAGGTGGACTACTACCTGACCCAATTTTTCACAGGTCACGGCTATTTTCGGTCGTACCTGAACCGGATGGGAAAGACCGGTTCACCGGACTGCATTTATTGCCCGGGTGTTCCCGACGATGCGGAACACACATTCTTCCGCTGTCCCCGTTGGGAAGGGCCCCGCCTGGAGGCCACACAAATCTTTGGTGTATTTTCGGTGGACTCGGTCTGCCAAAAGATTTTGGAGGATGAGGGCAACTGGGATTGTTTGTCACAGTTCGTCCGGGGCATCCTCCTGGAAAAGAAAACCGATCTGGACCGCGAAGTGGCCCAGATCCCTTGATCGAGCGGCTGGATAAGGAGCGAGCCCCACGGGCGTAAGCCAAATTTAGGCCTAGCCTGACGTAATGTGACAAACAATTCCAGGTTAGATTCCTAAAGAGTAGAGGAGGTTTTTTAGTGGGTAAACCCGTTTTTTGGGGAGCCCCACACTACAGGCTGGCCACCTGTGTGCGTAATGCATTTTTCCGCCTCTCCCTCAAAAAAAAAAAAAAAAAAAAAAAAAAATTATACTTGCCCAATCAATGCTATGTATCAACTCTGTAACCATCATGATTTTTTTTCAAATAAAAAATCTCTTTATTGAAGTAATAAACATAAATACAAACATATAATAATTAAAATAGTTCCACATGGGTCAGAGACCTGTGCGTGGAACGAGTTGTTATCTTATGAAATTAACATTTTAGAAAAAGAGAATAAAAATATATGTAGATATGTCATTCAATTTGATTTGCTCCCTCTCAGACTTTGTAGCGCCAAAATCAACGAAGGCCCAAACATATTAACGTATACATGAGACCGTAAAAGCGGCAGAATCTGTCTAGTGACCTAACTTCAGTGTTACATCGATGATCGAGCATCAAAACACCCAACAAAAAGATAACAATAAAAAATATAACAATAACACAAAATTTTAGAAGACATCCGAAACCGAATTGTCCGGAAATCATCAATTGAACTGATTAAGTGATAGAACATGGATCAATTGGCTCTTGTCTATTTTTCTGAGGGAAACATCCAATGTTGAACATTTTCATTTCTGGAATACCACGGCTGGATTATTCGGCGGACGAACCATTTGAAGCCGGACTAGAGGGCTTCTACTGTAGCGTATTCCCTATAGGGGAAATTCACTAAAATTAATTTATTTTAATGACATATCATTTAAATTAAAATATTGTGTTGCTGATAGAAAATTAGTAAAATCAATATACATTGAACTGTCTTAATAATGTAGAGTGCTGAAAATTCATATAAAACCCAGTATAAAACAAAAAAAATCCTATATGCTTAGTACACATTTGACTTAAAATATTTTGTCATTGTCTACATAGTAAAATTTAAACGCCTTTATTTAAGAAATTATGGACAGCAAACTACTCTACATTTTTAAAATAACTCACCTGACGAGAACCCCTTGATCACGTGACTCAGCGTCGCTCGCCTCCCCTGCCCAAACAGCGGCAGAGTTAATTATCACTGATTAATCACCAATTTCACTGCTAATGGTCCATTTGAGCCATCAGTGCACCATTTAACATTTTAATCTCAATCAGAACCTCATAATAAGACCACTTCTAATCTCAATAATTCTGAGAGTTGGTCAATTGATTAATAGCTTTAATTTGTTTTATCTTGTCATCTCATAATTAGTAAGAAATTTCTACAGAGCGTTTTTGAATTGTTTTAAAATTAAATTATAGAACTGAGTTTATAAGGAAGACAAGAATATTTTGTGAGTTTGTAGGGAATAGTTAACATTTGGGTGGGGGGGGGGGGGGGTGTTGTACTACAGGGGTTTTACATCAACTTCTTCTTTAATATGTAAATTTGACTATGTTCAACAAGTGTTTAGAGAAAACTTGTGAGCGTTTTAAACAGATCAACAATCACTAAAGAGAATTTTACGGGAAGCTGATTTTTGTTAACACAACTCTTCCTTTATTTTTGAACCAAATTTAATGTTTGAGGTTAAAATATTCACGCTTGGTTTGTAGTTTTGCAATAAGTTTTACAATGTTTGATATTTTTGTTATGAAGGGCACGGGAAGTCCTTAAAGTTCGTTTTTTTCCCATAAGACCAACATTGGGAACATTTTTTATTAAATATCAAATAAAACGGATGTTCATAGTACAGAAGGCCCTCTCTAAACCGGCCGTCACTTGACCGGGACTAGGCCGGATAACCATGAAACACGGGTTAAAACGGGAAATTTTGTAAAAAAATTAAAATATAATGAAATGAAATATCTTATTGATACTTTAAGTTTAAATAAATAAATACTCCCGTACAGTATGACTACGACTACACTCGACCCAAAGTAAAATAAAACTGAAGACAATATGTAGGCTAAATTTTGGGTTTCATGAGCACATTATAAATAACCCCTAAACGGATGCGTTTTTATGTCAATAAAGCGATAAGGATGGGAACGGAAGTCTCTCGATTCCAAGAAAAGGCCGGTTAAGGCGGCCCATTTTATAATTCAGAGCGGTTAATATGGGGCGCCGGAATTTTACCCCCAGGAAAAGTAGCCCCATGAAAAAATACTACGTCATTTTGACGTCACAGGTATGGGGGTAGTTTTCCGGCTGTGAACTGTTGAAGAGAATACATTATACTCTTCTTCGATCGTTGGTTACACACTTTTATTACTTTATTTCTATAATGAACAATTTAAGCCATATTTTGTAAGTTTACTAGGGGTGGAAAACTACCCCCGGAATTCAACCCTCAGAATACTACTCCCAGCAAAACTACCCACGAAAAACAAACTCGTGTCCACAGAGCTTGAATCGTTAATGTGGCATTAATAGCTAATAACGCTTCAAACTAACATTATTAAAATATTAGTATTCCGGGGGCAGAATTCCGGGGGTAGAAATCTGGCTGGTGTTTGGTTTGCCATAATGTTAATTTGGATCAACCAAATTAAATAATAATGTATTTATACAACTGGGGGTACTTTTCCGACCGCGAGCAAAACTCCATGCCACTTTAAGCTCCGCCCCTCGTGACATCAAAATGACATAGCATTTTTTCATGGGGGTACTTTTTTTGGGGGTATAGTTAAGCTACCCCTTTAATATGTCCCCGGGCAGGGCAGGCGGTTAATCAAGGGCCGGTTAATAGAGGGTCTACTATAATCAGAAAACTGCATAATCAAAACTGAACTAGTGCACGTGTTGCTCGAAATCAAGCAATTTATTTTCATATACAGTACAACTGTTATACTTTAGCTCAAAATCAATGACATCCGACCAATCCAATAATGTGAATATCTGTAATCATAAATAACTACACAAATTTACAGCTGATTATTAACAGATGTTCAAAATGCTTTATTCGGTCCCAATGTTATTTTAAAGGGAAATTTTGAGATTTTAATGTTAATAATAATAATAATAATAATAATGATTTATTTGGCTGACAATTAAAAATTGCATTAGCCTATACAACATAACTTATATAATATCTAAAAATAATTTTAAATTCATCATTTTGTTCCGTAAAATTCTTCCATGGAATAAATACACTTGTCAGTAATATAACTTCTTAATTTCTTCTTAAACGTCATTAGGTCTGTATTTATATTTTTAATTTCAATAGGTATATTATTGTAAATTTTTGCATAGTTATATATTATGTGATTTTCAAAAAATGATGTTCTATGGTAGATGGATGGAATTTGATTTGTTTTTCTCAAGTTCAATTTAGTCGGGTTGTTTTCTAAATTAGGAATTTTGTTGTTTTTCCTCATGAATACCAATATGTCGTGTACATAATAGGAATAAAATGTCATTAATTTGTTTTGCCTGAAGATTTCTCTACAAGACTGGCCTCTTTTTAATTTAAAAATGGCTCTAATTGCTGATTTTTGCAAGAGAAAGACGTTTTTAACAGAACAGTTAGCCATTCCCCATATTGGCAGTCCATACCTCATTTGAGAAACAAAGTGAGAATGGTAGACTGAAAGAAGGATTTCTCTTGTACAAAATTGGGACAACCTTCTTATAATGAATACAGTTTTACAAAGCTTCTTGCACACCATTTCCACATGATTTTTAAAATTTAAATTTTCATCCAGTGTGATTCCAAGAAAGTTAATTGTCCCAGTTTTTTCTATCATTTGATTTTCAATAATTACATTCAATTTTTTATCTTGGGGAGTTATGCTAAAATCTATAAATTTTGTTTTTGTTGTGTTTATGGTCAGATAGTTATCTGAAAACCATTCTGTTAATTTATTCGATTCTTTAAAAGTTTCAATTTCTAAATCTTCTTGACTTTCATTTGATAAAGATAACGATGTGTCATCAGCAAAAAAAGTGATGTTTGATAATTTAGAATTTTGATTATAATTATTTATGTACAGTATAAACAGAATTGGGCCAAGAACTGAGCCTTGAGGTACTCCTGAATGAATTTTGAGTGGTTTTGATTTAACGTTTTTAATACAATTTTCTTGATTCTTGATGGGAATTTGAACAATTTGGGTTCTATCTGCCAAGTATGATTCAATCCAGCTTAAAGCAACTCCTCTTATGCCAATACTGAATAATTTTTTTAATAAAAGATCATGACGCACTGTATCAAACGCTTTTTTCAGATCAACAAACAATGTTACTGCATGTCTTTTTTTATCTAATGCCGAAGTTACAAAATCCACAAGATTAAAAATTGCATCTAATGTAGATAGATCTTTTCTAAATCCAAACTGGTTTGGAGCTAAAATGTTGTTATGTTCTAAAAAAGACAATAATCTTGTGTAAAAAATCTTTTCAAAAATTTTGCTTATAGTTGATAAGATTGAAATGGGCCTATAATTATTGCAATCTAAAGGATCATTTCCTTTGAATATAGGAGTTACTAATGCATTTTTTAAAATCGATGGAAATTGGCCACTTTCGAGAGATATATTAATCAAATACGATAGAGGTGATATAATTTCATTACAACATCTCCTAATTAGTTTTGATGACATATTGTCAAATCCACAAGAATTTGAAGGTTTAAGACAACTTATTGTGTAAGAGACTTCTTCTTTTGTAGTTGGTCCTAAATAAAGAGATTTTCTAATACTTTTGGTTTCATATACATTTTTTACCTCTTGGCGTTGGTCTATTGTAGATTTAACTATATTAATAAAGTGCTGATTAAAATGTTCCGCTATTTCAACTGGATCCTTAATAAAATCTCCTTTACTGTTTCTTAATTCGTAATTGTCTGACTTGAACTGTTTCTTTATGGTGTTTTCGTTAATTATTTCCCATATTTCTTTTGTTTTGTTTTTAGATGAACAAATTCTAAATTTAACGTGGTGTAATTTTTCTTTTCTTATTAATTTCTTATAATCTTTTTTCACTTTAAGATAGGTTTGTTTTAATTCGTCTGATTTAATCAAATCTCTTGTAGCTATGTATAACCTTTGAACTTCCTTGCGAATGTTTTGTGCTTCATCTGATAATTTTATTCTATTTTTTATGTTGAAAGACTTAATTTTCTTTTTAATCAGTGGGAAATTTTTGTCAATACAATCCATGATTAAATTATTAAAGCGATTGTATTTTTCATCTAACGAAATGCCATTTAAATACACAGTATTCCAAGATTCTTGCTGTAAACACTTTTTAAATTCTAAAATTCTTTTTTCACTGAAATCTCGAATGTGTTTATAAGTTGAATTGTTTTTTGTTATCAGACAATTTTGTAACATTGCAACTTGTGCATGATGATCAGAAATGGCAGTTATTAACACGTCACTGGTAAAGTTTTCTTCTGGTATATTTGTAAATACATTATCGATTCTTGATTTTGATCCATTGTATTCTCTTGTAAACTTGAATATAGTGTCCCGTAGTCCAAAGCTTTTAATAATATATTTAAGCCTTTTTTTGTCTGGTTTATCTTTAGAGAAATCAATGTTCAAATCACCCATTACTAAAACATTTAATTTCAAATCTACTATTTTTTCAAAACATTTTGTCATTAAACTAAAAAAACTGTTTAAATTTGAATTTGGTGGACGATAAATTCCAATTATAAGTGTATTTTTGGGTGATGTGTGTATTTTTATTGAAGCCAATTCACAGACAGACTCCACACAAAATTCAGATACATTAACTTCATCAAACTTAACAATTTCATTTACGAAAATTCCAACACCCCCTTTCCTGATTTTATCTCTAGAATAATGAGAAGCACAATGGTAGCTATTGATACACAATGAATTTATTTGAAATTCTTTCAAGTTATGTTCAGACACTATAAGTACGTCTGGTTTTTCACATTCTAACATGACCTCCATTATGTTACATTTGCTGATTAGGCCATCAACATTCTGGTGAATAACCGTTATAGACTTTAAGGAGTTACTATTTATTTTAAAATTATGTTTTGGTATTTTTTTTATAACCTTTTCCCCCCTCTTTTTGGAATGACCTCTAAAAAATTATTCCGTCTTATTAAAACAGGGATATTACTGACTGGTGGTGACTTAATAGTATTTATCATTAATTCTTTAAGAATACATTTTCCTTGTTTATTGAGATGTAGTCCATGTCTTGTGTAATATATTCGTCTCAGGCGATATAGGTGAAGAAACGTTACATTACTATGATAAAAAGACAAATGTTGAAGACGATTATTGATCAATTTGATTTTCCTATTTAGATCTATCCTATCATACCTGTATGGGATGGCAGTTAAAATCACATTTGTATTTGAAAGTGTCTCAAGTTTTTCTCTAATATTATCAATAAAATTATCAATATTCATGTTCTTTGAAATATCATTTGTTCCGCCTATTATAAAGACAGAGTCATTTTTATTCATACTGGTTAGGTCTGTTGTATCCCGACTGTTAAATATCTGATCAAATGTACCATTTGGTTTAAAAATTCCAAATACTTCGTATTCATTTTTTAGTTCTTCATACACCATGCTGATGAGATTTCTTCCATGACTGTCCGCTAAAATTGTTATTTTAGGTTTTCGCATAATTTTAGGACTGTTTGGAGATTCTATCATAAATTGACTAGTATCAATAGGATCCCTTGTAGCAATATTGGCATTTTTGGCAATATCTGTATTCTCGTTCTCAATATTTTGTGTTCTCTTCTTTTGAGGTGTAAAACAAATCTCGTTACTTTGATTTTTTGTCTCCCTATGTCCATTTGATTTATTTTCTTGAACTAGATGCCCTTGACTTCTAACATATTTCTTGCTTCGGAAGGAGGAAGAGTTTTTAGTAAGTGAGTCCAAGGGGGAAGTGAACGAGGTATGTGTAGAGTTTGGCAAATCTGACTCCGATTCAGCCTCATTTGTTATTTGTTGAATAGCCCCTTTAAATTTTCAGTCAGATTCTAATCAGTTTTTGGCGGAAACTACCGGGTGTTCATAAAGTCTTGCCCTGATAAAGAAATCGAATAGCATGAAAACAAATGATGGTAGAATAATGTTTTATTTACAGTTTTAACAAGTGATTTCTTAAGTTTTATTTACATATATTCAAACTCAACAAAATTCTATTTGTCGCCTTGGGTTGCCTGTAAATATTCTAGGCGACTTTTTCTATTTTCCCATATTTTTATTAACATTTAATGAGTATCACACTGCACTGCATTTCTTTCTCTCTCTTAATGACTCTAAATCAAGAACTGGGGTAGAACACACTACGTCTTTGACAAACCCTCACATAAAAAAGTCCAGATGAGTAAAGTCTGGTGACCGAGGAGGCAATTTAGTCGGGCGATCACTCCCAATCCACAGTGACTTCAGTAATCCGCGGGCGTCAAGTTCGTTTCTTGTCACACACACTGCTCCTATCACAAAAATATAGATAACACCTCTCGATACTCTTTACATCAGGTGCAGGTGCTCTGAATATTCTCACAAAATGTCTTTGGACAGTACCAGTAATGGGGGACTGGGATTCATGAACCATAGGACACACTGTTACTTCTTCTGGAGGCTAACCATTTCTGATTTGCTTTTGTACCGAATTTAAAGAAAACTGCATTGTTGTCAAACAGCTAAACAAAGATATTACCAACTTAATATTAAAAAAAAACTAGATTAAATTATCTTCAAAAGAAGCAATGTAAGTTGTGTGTGGCTCTTATGGTTTCTGTACAGCAAAGCTATAAAATCAGGGCAAGACTTTATGAACACCCGGTACTACAGACTAATCCCTATCCAACGACACCAAAACCTTGAAAATCGGTTGAAAATTGTAGGAGGAGTTCTCAACCCAAAAAAAAACCTTAGCGTATTAAATAAGTATAGATGGAAGCAATTGAACCAAGGCCATTAGAATATACTACACTGTCATTCTAATTGCCGTGAATTGAACTACGTACTGAAATGTCAACTGTATATTAAAATAAAATATGTACTGTATTAAAAATTTCTCAAAATATAGCAGGTGGAATGTATTTAAACTTTGGATTAATGTGTATTTATTCAAGCACGAAAAATATGTTAAGTTATCCCTTAACCTCAGGAAAGGTTACCTTTTTAAATATAAAAACAAGTTTGAAAAGGAAAATTTTAAACATAGGTCTTAAGGGTTGCTGTGTTGGTAACGAAACAACAATGAAAAGTGAACAACAGTTAAAGCAGAACACTGCATTTAAGCATGAAGTTTCAAATAGTTGTGATCTAGGAAAATTTTAATCATTAAAATTAACTACGTTAACAGTTAACTATGATACTATATCCTATACTATAATACGAGGAATGTCTGAAGGGATGTGTGTTCCACGATCTCGAAATCTAGCTGTTAGATTTTGCTTAAAGTTTGCATTAAAGAGTGTTTTGGCCCAAAAATAAGTTTAGAAACAGCCTCAACCCCAGGAAAAATCGAATTTGGTCTAAAATTAAGTTTTAAAACTGTAATTTTTACCATTAGTCTTATGGGTTGCTATTTTGGTAACGAAATAACAACTAAATGTAAACAAAAAGAAAGAAACATTAATGTTAAGCAGACTTTTTGAAACAGCTGTAAACTGTGAAGAGGTATAGTTGGTTGTTGGTGGAAATTTAATTGCTTTTTTACCTTGACACTATAACAAAAGTGAATGAAAACCAACGAGCAAGGCTCGGTTAACCTGGTACTATCAAAGGTAAATAAGGATGCCAAAGAGAAATTTTAACAAACATATCAATTTAATGAACGACTTTAACAAAAGATTAATATTCTTCTCATTGTTGATTTTTTTAAATTCTGCTTTGCCATGGAAGATAAAATATTTTAATTTTTTTAATAATATTAATGCGGGATGAGTAGGCTACAATATTACAAAAGCAGCCCCGCTATGAGAGCTACATTACGTCGTACAGGAACGGTAAGTTAGTTGTAATATAATATTTTTTGTGCGGTTTTGAACAAGATGAATCCGACCCATCTAGATCAGTGTTTCTCAACCGGTGGTACGCGTACCACTGGTGGTACGTGAGAGCATTTCAGCTGGTACGCGAGAGACAATGGAAGAAAAAAATTAAATACACGAAAAGTAAAGAAAAAAAATGTTTTTGAACATCGTGATGCCGACAGCCGTTTTGGTCAGCTCAGTTCTGCGCGTTACAATGTTTTTGTTTGTTTGTTTTTTTTTGTTTTTTTTTTGTTTTTTTTTTTAATTTGAGACTCCAATAGGAATCAGCACCTTTTCATTGCTAAAGCAATTTCGTACCAACTTAACAAATTAAATTATTTTAGGTTAAGACTCTCGTTTTCCGAGCACCTTTATACTAATGACTAATGATTTAGTGTCCAGTTACTTGATTGAACTTGAATTATTTTAGTTTCAAGTAAAGTTTTGTATTTACTTTGTAGGCCTACTATATCAAGTTACGAGACACGCTCCGTAGAAACAATGAAACGAGAAGGAAAACTTATTTGGTCATATCGACAGAGAATTTTAAGTTTATCACTTGGTAACACTGGAACACATATTGTGTATTTGTTCGGTAAAGCCCAGAGAGTGATTTGTCAAAAGTTTGTGTCTTGACAATTATTTGATTATGTGTAGAATTTCTCCTGATTTGATACGTTCCTGAGCAAGAAACAACAGCAAGTTTCCAATAATTGCAACCTCTTTGCTGTGAATTTGATTAATTATGGAAATTTAAATATTTTTATTGTTTTAGTAACTTTTGTAGGAAGGTAAAATAACTTTTGCGTCTTAAGGGTGTAGTTGGAACAATTTATTTCAATTTCATTATATTAAATCCAGCAGTTTTTAGTTTCAAACTGTAAAGAATAGTTTACTTATATCGTTACGTTAATTTATAATCACAATATTATTTGTATAGCTTCGTAATAAAATGTTGATCAAAATTTATATTTATTCAATCAAATTATACTTTTTCCAGTTGTTGTACATTTGTGTTTTATTTATCTCACACCACTAATTAGGGGCCTATAATGAAACATATTTTAAAAAAATTATAACAATGATGCCCCATGCTCTCTCCGGCAGTATCTCTAAGGTTGGGGAAAGCTGGGGGGAGGGGGCGGTATGTATGAGTTTGGGGGGTACGCCAAAAAATTGAAGAGCCTAGGGTGGTACGCGGGCACAAAGAAGTTGGGAAACACTGATCTAGATCAAACGTGAATAATTCTATAATTTCAGAAGTTTTAGGCAAAGCTCCTATAACAGATTGGTTTTTAAGAACCATCAGAAATCGTAATTTGGCCCTAAAAACATACCAAACTTCAACACTCTATCACAGTAGGAATTTTGAGAGTTATTGATAAAGATTAGAGGTCACTAACAAGATGAAATTTTTATTGTTTAGTTTAGTAAATTGTTGCGGACATTGACCATCACTGATTTAGACCTGATTCCACCTGAAGACGGGATCAGATTCCAGATCCCGAAACAACGTAAATTTGTTATTACAATCAGTGGTGGGAAATGTCCGCAATAATTAATTAACTTAACAAAAACATAAAATCATCATCACCAACAATGAGAACTATAAACAAAAAAAGGTGCAAGTTAGTTTTTACCGTGGCTTCCTTTTTTTTGCTACTTAAGAAGTAGCAAATCCGTGTATCAAGCAGGATTTGATATCTCGGTACTCCAATGCAGTGCATTGCGCTGCAGAGGTTCCTATACTAGGCAATGGTAGTCTAAATTACTGCATTAAAAAAAAACTTAAGCTCTAGTTTAAATTTTATTTGACTGAATCAAAATTTGTAAAACATCCAATTTTATTTTGGGAAAGGTAATTTTAGGGAAAAAAGAATAATAATAAGATGGATTAGTTATAAAAAAAAATCAAAGCTGAGGTAATTCAAGTTTCACAGAAAAATTACCGTACTTAGAATATTTTTTTTATTTGTTATCTAAAGTAATGTATTTTCTTTAGCATTATTCTTTTCTTGATGATTTCTTCTAGTTCTCTCTATTTCACTTTACGAGTCCTACTGGGTTGTGACTGCACATACTTTCCATACCTGAGTTAGAGCCGACACAGACTGGCAAGGGCGAGGACCACACGCCTCTGACACACACCCCGTAGACCTGACCCTGCCTGACATAGCCGGGATCACAAGAGTAGGCCACCATGACCCCTGCCGCCCTCTGTAGGACCACTCTCACCCTGCCGTGGTCGGGGGCTCCTCTCCTGCTGCATCCACAGTGTCCTGTAACACACACACTATAGTCCTGTCATAGCCGGGATCACAAGAGTAGGCCACCATGACCCCTGCTGCCCTCTGTAGGACCACTCTCACCCTGCCGTGGTCGGGGGCTCCTCTCCCGCTGCATCCACAGTGTCCTGTAACACACACACTATAGTCCTGACGTAGCCGGGATCACAAGAGTAGGCCACCATGACCCCTGCTGCCCTCTGTAGGATCACTCTCACACTGCCGTGGTCGGGGGCTCCTCTCCCGCTGCATCCACAGTGTCCTGTAACACACACACTATAGTCCTGACGTAGCCGGGATCACAAGAGTAGGCCACCATGACCCCTGCTGCCCTCTGTAGGATCACTCTCACACTGCCGTGGTCGGGGGCTCCTCTCCCGCTGCATCCAGAGTGTCCTGTAACGCACACACTATAGTCCTGACGTAGCCGGGATCACAAGAGTAGGCCACCATGACCCCTGCCGCCCTCTGTAGGATCACTCTCACACTGCCGTGGTCGGGGGCTCCTCTCCCGCTGCATCCACAGTGTCCTGTAACACACACACTATAGTCCTGACGTAGCCGGGATCACAAGAGTAGGCCACCATGACCCCTGCCGCCCTCTGTAGGATCACTCTCACACTGCCGTGGTCGGGGGCTCCTCTCCCGCTGCATCCAGAGTGTCCTGTAACACACACACTATAGTCCTGACATAGCCGGGATCACAAGAGTAGGCCACCATGACCCCTGCCGCCCTCTGTAGGATCACTCTCCTACTGCCGTGGTCGGGGGCTCCTCTCCCGCTGCATCCAGAGTGTCCTGTAACACACACACTATAGTCCTGACATAGCCGGGATCACAAGAGTAGGCCACCATGACCCCTGCCGCCCTCTGTAGGATCACTCTCCTACTGCCGTGGTCGGGGGCTCCTCTCCCGCTGCATCCAGAGTGTCCTGTAACACACACACTATAGTCCTGACATAGCCGGGATCACAAGAGTAGGCCACCATGACCCCTGCCGCCCTCTGTAGGATCACTCTCACACTGCCGTGGTCGGGGGCTCCTCTCCCGCTGCATCCAGAGTGTCCTGTAACACACACACTATAGTCCTGTCATAGCCGGGATCACAAGAGTAGGCCACCATGACCCCTGCCGCCCTCTGTAAAATCACTCTCACACTGCCGTGGTCGGGGGCTCCTCTCCCGCTGCATCCAGAGTGTCCTGTAACACACACACTATAGTCCTGACGTAGCCGGGATCACAAGAGTAGGCCACCATGACCCCTGCCGCCCTGTAGGATCACTCTCACCCTGCCGTGGTCGGGGGCTCCTCTCCCGCTGCATCCAGAGTGTCCTGTAACACTCAGGAAGTTATAATTGTTAGGCTCTAAATTATTGTTAAATTGTGGTAATGGTGTATTTAAAGGCAACAATAAGAAAATACTTAAGTTCCCTGCCAAATAACAAAGGATTGCATCGTTAGCGATGCAAAAGAAATCTCTTAAGGGCATGCTCTCTACCTCAACTTTAAAATCTCACAATGTGGTATCGTGCTATAAATCAATAGCGGTGTCACAGCAAAGCAAAAATAATAGCTCCTGACACGGTGATTTGCTTCGTGATTTGTGCAGTCTCGTAAATTTACCCAGAACAAAGAGAAGTAAACTAACCTTGACGATGTCCTGTCAAACTTCATTATTCTCATGGGAATGAGGCGGTTTGATCCATTAAAAGACCTCACACCTTTACCGGTACAGTAGACTACTACGATGAGGTGTGGTAATACTGTTTCCGTTTTTGTTTTCGTTTTCGTGATTTGATGTTTTAAAGTTTGTTTTGAGATGAGCGGTTTTGGTATTGTGCAGATAAAATCATTAACACAGTTAGCGTATCTGAATTTTATGGATGTGCAAGTTTTTGTGCGGGAATTAAAAATATATATATATGCCTAACCTAAAACTTTTAAACAAGGCTTAAGGCCAGAAGCTGATTATCAAGAACAAGGCCAGAAGATGATTACACTGATTACACTGATGATTGAACTGATTACATTATTCGAGGCTCCAGGCATCATTTAAGTTTTCGTATTATAATCCTTTCCGTACACCTTAAAGCACGGAAAAAAAGTTTAGCTTACAACTGCTTTGAAATCCTGCAAACCAACTGCTCTCTAATAAAGTATATCACAGCATTCTAGCTGATAAACCTAAAGCATAAAGGTACCTGAGCTATGGGGTGCATGATTAACATCTCGTGCCGTAATCTGGCAGAAACATAGAATTTTAACTAGAATAGACGGAAACATAATTATAATTTTTTTTCTATCATAGTTATATTTTCAAATATTTGATATAAGATATATGTCATAGAAATATGATAGTGTAATACCGGCCTTAGAACTAAAAGTAACATTTTTAGCTAAGATTCTAAATTAAACTGCTCGATGTCGAGCAACATGTATAATAGCATTGACTATGTACACTAACGTTAGTGTACATAGTCAATGATACTAGTAAGATAAGATGTAGTCGATGATATCGGGAGACCTTCTGTGTGGTACGTTTTCTGCGTGGTACTTTTTCTCAGTGGTGCAGTTTAAAAATTATAATATTTATGTTTGGAACGCCCATCCACCAATCAGAAGTGCTAGGGCGTGGCTTCACGGGGACGTTCAACCGGAAGAGCGGTTCTTCTAAACTTGCTTCCATTTCCTGTTCTAAAAAGTTTCCAATATTTTCCCTTATCTTCTCAGAATTACCCGCCAACGCCTTCAACGATATACAGACTATCCGCACTACCGCAATGTAATGTAAATGCCTAACTGCATTGGCTGTAGGGATCCCTTCTGAGTGGTACAATTTCTCAGCGGTACTCTAATTCAGTGTTATTGGGGGTATGATTCCTCCCATGGAATGATTCTTGGTATGATGAAAATAAAGTTTTTAATTTCCGCTACAAGAGCAAATACCATTTAAATAATTTTTCATTATTAACGGAGCCTTTTTCTTGTGCATTAACCCGGTGCACAAGGCAAAGTGCCAAGGTGCACAAGGTGAGGTGCAAAGGTAAAATGCCCCATTTGAAATTTGGACCACAATAACAACCTTTAAAACGGAAATCTTTGTTTTAAAGTCCATCAAACTTATTTTTTTGACATGATTTTTACATTGTAAACCTTATTATTATTACTACTTCTCTTATTGTGTACCTACGCCTTCCCACAAAACCGGCAAAATAGGGCGGGTGTTTATTTGGATAGAAGTGGTTGGAACCAACGATGAAATTTGTAGGGGACCACTGGAGTTTCTAATTTCCATATCCCGGCATTCGAGGTGCAGTTTAATTTTAAAATGTGAACCACATGACGAGAGGACAGAACGACACCCACTATGGCGATGGCGTCACCGATGTCTGCTCTTGCTCATGCATTACGTATTGATGGAAATACGGCGGCTCACGACCTGCTTTACATACTGAGTGCCTTTCCCGGCTGCGATTTACAATGTCATGCACATTCTGTCGCTTGATGTACGCACCCTGTTGCTGATGGTTTGTGGTCGCGCGAGAGTTAAATGCTGCAACGTATGGCACTTCCAGGGTGTTGTTATGTGGCATAGTTAACTAGTTATATTCGAGTGCCTAATGAAAAGTAAAAGTAGTTTTAGCGAATTTCCCTATAGGGAATACGCTATTACGGTAGTAGTCACGGTAAGACCTAAGCCCGGGACCATGATACTTTTTCGTTTTGAGGTCCCTAGAAGCCAAAAACACCGTTCGTTCAAATTGATATATATATATATATATATATATATATATATATATATATATATGTGTGTGTGTGTGTGTGTGTGTGTGTGTGTGTCCGTTAACACGATAACTTTTGAACGGAACCTCCGATTTTGATGAAATTTGGTACAGGGATGTAAGCCAGCGTCTACTAGGTTGAGTTCGCGAACCAGAATGATCGGACCATGGGAACAGGGTTTTATGGGGTTTCAAAAGGGTTAAAAATGGGTTTTTGGCTTTTTTTACTTTTATTTAGAAAATTCAACAATTTTAACTTAAACCATTTAAAAGAGCTTAAAAAAACAAACAATCTAGTATTTTGAATTTTTTACCCAGCTTAAATGGTTATGGAAAAAATCCAAAAAGTATGTTTTTCATGTTATTCTTATGGGAAATCAACAAAACCTTCTAACTTGCTTATTTATTGACATATCTTGATAAAATTTGGTATGTACATTCATTAGGAATCGTTTAACTTATATTTGCTTAGAAAACCCATTTGGCGGCAAACCTACGTACTCACCCCTATAGGGTTTATGGGGAAAATAAAAAGAACACCATAGCCTTATAAAATTTGGTATGTACAATCACTAGGTAGGGTTTAACTTATATTTACCAACAAAACCCATATGGCGGCAAACCTACATACTCTCATCCCCATGGATTTTATGTGGTAATAGAAAATATACCAAAATTCCATTGGAAATTCGCTGAGTACGCAGGTCTGCTGCGACGGGGGTATTTCGTTGTCTCATGGTCTTGAAACTTATGATCTAGATATGGGCGGTTTTAGGTCAAAAACTTTTGGGGGTGCCAGCTATCCTAAGTCATTTGAATACTCATTTTTTGTAGAGAACTCCCTCTACAATTTTTAACCGATTTCTAAGTATTTGGTGTCGTTGGATAGGGCTTGATCTGTAGTTGTTTCCACCAAAAATTTTTGAGAATCGGACATACAATAAAGACAATAACATCGAGCTTGGGTTTAGTTTTATAATATCTGTTAGTGCATAGCAGTAAATAAGTGCATTTTTGGCGATAGGTATTGATAATCACAATATTGGATTCGTAGAGTGTTATTGATTTAAAACTAGTATTTTCAGCAATTACATGGGATAGTCCAGATTTAGCAGCAGGTAGAACTTAGATTATAACAAGCTTATTTTAAGTTTGAACCGCTGGGCCTGAGCCTACTTTTTTCTTAAAAACTTTTAAATTAAAATGACGTAAATTACAAATGCCGCGGATAGGAAACCCTTTAGCTTTCTCGACCCGAGCCCGATCGCAATGTGTGGTCTAGAATAGATAAAGCCCAAACTTTAATTGAATGTTACAAAGATAATGAACACTTTCAAATCGGATAAGTAGATATTAGCAGGGAAGTAACGAGCCAGTTACGTTGCGGCCGCAGGCGCAGGGTACAGCCACAGCGACAGAGAAAGGAACCTATAGGTATTCACTTCTCTGTGGTACAGCTCGTGGGGGTGGCAGCACTGCGGTTAAGCAGCTGCAGAGGTGGCAGAACATAGTGAATGGTGAAAACATACTATTGATAGTCTCGCTATCGATAGTTTCAAGAATAACTAGTCTATCGATACTGTCGATAGTACCAACCAAACCGGACGAACCAAGTGACCATTGTTTGTAGCTAGTGCAAATAATTTATTAAAATAAGGTTTTTTGTTTATAGAGTTACTTTTTTCTTATTGTCATGTAAAAATATTGTGTAAATAAAGCACTTTTCTTTCTTTCTGGTGCAGTAAATATGTTTTTTTCTAAATTATTAATATACTGTACTTCGTGAACGATATGTAGAAATACCATAGATGACTTTATAGTATGGTTAAAATTCTTGGGCAGGTTCACGAGCATCCACCACAACCGAGATTATGTTTTTTACCTATTGATAAATCCCGGAGAACTATGGTGACGTCATTCATCTATTATATTATAGATCGAACGGGGTTTTTAAAATTTACGTTCATGAATATCTAAAAAGTCGTAACAGAAAAAAATTCGGATCTAAAAAATATCATTTACCTTAAATTGAATAGACAAGAATTTTATAATTACAGTACCTATAATCTAATAATATCCCCACTATTACCCAAATAATATTTCAAAATAAGACAAATTGAACCTTTTGTAATAAATAATTCCAACCTTGCTAAAAAAGTATCACGACATTTTTATTCCAGGTGTGTTGAAATATAAACATTTTGAGATCCAATAAAGTTGTTAAAACGTTTGAGAAATAATTAATAATTGATTAACTTATTGGACCCAAGTTAGAACAATACTAAATACCCAAAGTGAATAATTTAGTGCTTTATATTATTCTTAATAAGTATACTTATTAATAGACTACTTCATTAATAAGTCCTTATATAATACTTATTAATACTTTAAATCATTACTTTATTAGGAAGGTTAAACTGAATAACTTACAAAGTACCAACTTGAAGTTAACCAAGTTATTCAAGTTAACCAAACTTGAAGTTTAAACTACCCGGTCTACAGACATAAATATAATGAGCAAAATAAACTATCGATAGTAAGTTTTCACGAGCCAGCGCATGCTCAGTCGGTCAGCTCTCAGCTGGCACCGCTGGCCAGTCGTGACAAGCGTGGGACGCAAGATTTACTGTTTAGCCGCGAAACACATTAGATTAGCAGAAACAGAACCAGCTGGGCCGTGCGGTATTGTATTGGCGCTTCCGGGTCGCGAGGCGCGAGGGAACGTGAGCAGTTTGAAAGCGATAGGCCTACCGTAATCCGATGGTCCTGATTGGATAGGATCATGGATAGGATCTTCTTTCGTTTTGCTGGATTATAGCTGATGGTGGTTACTGTTAGGTTAAACTATTGCAATAAGTCCAATTATTCACAGAAAGTTTTTATCATTGATTATTTACACTAACGTGAGTGGACTTCTCATAGCATAGGCATGTTTGAAACCAATATACGATAGCGCGATCTTCAGCGGAGTATACATGGAAGTACAAGAGTCATATAATAGGCAAATCAGTACTACCACTCAAGGCAATTAGAATGATCTACAGGTAGCGAACATCTGCAGACGACATGTCCAAGCCACGCCAGTGACGTCACTAGGGGTTGTTGATGTCCGCTACCTGGTGGAGTATAATCTAATTGCCTTGCTACCACTCTTCTCAATCAACGATTAAACATTTTGTAATGGAGTTTTTTGTTTATGTTGTGTTGAAATGTTTTTGCAGCACTGTAAATCCAGCTGAATAATAAATAACAACATCGAATGCAGTGACTCTGGCGCCGCGTACACGAAACTTCCAAAAATTTGCATGCATTATGGATGAGATGAGAGGTCTATTCAAGTTAGTGTACATAGTCAATGGTTTTATAGTTTGATCTTTTTTTGTTAATGAATTTACTGAACTAAGAGCCAGTTATTGACTGTTCAGTTGACACGTTACCGATATTTCACTACTTGTTTCCCTGCACAGCGAACCTTATTAGACTTTGCTCCAATAAAAATAAATCTTACACATGGGCTGTACTTTAGATAGAGGTTGAAAACGTAAAATCATAAACTAGTAGAAACAGTGAGGATATTTTACTCAAATTCCAAAACAAGATATAATTTCGTCTGACGTAAACTCTAAATTTACAAAAGCGAGATGTGCACTCATAAATATTTAAAATTCGGCTGCATGCAAGGAGATGTGAGTCAGATGTCGGGAGTGGTGGAGGTGGCACGGCGCGCGGCGGCGCGAAAATTACGCAATCAGCTGTGTCAATGTCAGCTGATCGTTCACCTCTTGTCATCAGCTGATCGATCCCAGGCGCGAACATTGTTGTCAACCGGCACTTGGTAGCCGTATTAGGATATTCGTCACGGGAGACATATTTCCATCCATCTATTATGCCCTTCCTGTTTTTGCTAATTCCTTAACTTAGGAAAATCTTGATATCCTAACAGTAACCACCATCAGCTATAATCCAGCAACACGAAAGAAGATCCTATCCATGATCCTATCCAATCGGGACCATCGGATTACGGTAGGCCTATCACTTCAAAACAGTGCCTTTTAGGTTTATTTACAACCTGAGGAAGTTTGACCATATCAGTGAGTGGAGGATGAGAGCTGGGGTATTGCCTATAAAGAAGTACTTCGAGATTCAGTCTTCTCTCACTGTGCATAAGGCTTTGCTGACAGGACGCTCCAAGTACATTAAGGATAAACTTAAACACAGATCTGAAGTGAGTGTGCGCAGTACTCGTCAGGAAAGTCTGCTGCAATTGCAGAGGGTCAGAACTGAATTGGGGAAAAAGCTTTCTCGTTCTTTGGATCTCGTGTGTATAATGCCTTTCCATTTGACCAAAAAAACAAAAAGTCATCACGGAGCATTTAAAATGGCATTAAAAACATTATTTAACATTATTTATTGACAACTGTTAATACTAAAAAATTCTAGTGTATTTCACGGAGTTGTATTGAAAAACAAAGAATGTTACTTTGAATGCCGCTCAACAAATAAAGACCTTATTTATTTATTCTACTTGGTTCTTAAATACCCCCGTCGCAAGCAGACCTGCGTAATAAGCGAACATCCAAATTAGTAATATTAATTTTGACCAGATGAACCTGTAAACAAAATTTCATCACGTGCTCATAAATAGGGAAATAAATGTATATTCTCCTTATGATAAATATAGGGAAAGAGTATGAAGGTATGCTGCCATAGGGAACACTAAAAGTACAGTAGGTTTTTTAGCGTACACAAATTTATTTCGACCATATGAAGCCATGTACTAAAGTTTCATCAATATCTGTCCATAAATAAAGGAGTTTGCCTGGTTCACCATGTAATTAACATGGGAAAAGAGTATGCAAATTTACTGCCATGATAAGTAGAAAACCCAAGATTTTTATCATTAATGGATGATTCTCAACTAAATGATGCTAAATACCAAGTTTCATCGAAAAATATTCGTTAATAAGTGGAATATTAACACATCCTTATTCTCCATAAGATTAACATTGGAGCCCCAAAATACAATGTACTGTCTTTATACTTTTTAATGTATCGGTAACCAATGGAGGTAGAGCCGGTAGAGCATAGCGTCAAAATACTAAATTGTGTGTTTTTGGAGCTAAATCTAGTGGTGAAAATCAAATAAAATTTTTTTAAATTAAATATGAAAATGCAATAAACCCAGAACTACCCCTTCCGGTAGATTTATATATCTGGTTTACGAACTCATCCGAATAAGGTAGGATTACACATCTCTACCAAATTTGGTTTCGATCGGACTTTTTTTGTTTTTTTGTTTTGTTTTTTTAGGAATTGACGCCAGTGGTATTTTGCTGTTGTGAACTTAACTCTTTTAGGGAAAGCGGTCCAAATCCCTCAAAGTCGGTGGGCATCTGGGAATCGAACCCGTGACCCCTTGAACTGCATCGATGTTGAACTGAAGTCCAAGACGCGAGTCTAGCAAGACACCCAAAGAGAGTTATCGTGTCTGGTTACACACTCCCACCCCCCCACCCCCACACACACATATACATATCTAAATTGGTTGTTTTTTGGTATCTGGGCACCTCAAAACGAAAAAGTAACATGGTCCCGGGCTTAGGTCTTACCATGAGACCTACGGTAATAGCCTCCTCCCTATTGGAAATTTGCAAAATACATCGATATGTACTATAGAACCATTTTCACCCATTTGGGATCGATTGAAAAATAAAATAGTAAATAGTAAAATAAAATAGAAACATATAGTATATTCATAAAAATGAACAAATTTCATATCCCAGTATGAATTTTTCCCCTCCCAATAGTTAGAGTAGGTCCTCTAGTAGTTAGGTCTACGCTTCAAGCAATGAATTTTAAAATTGTTTCAATAATTTCTACCTATTTAAACTTGATAACGTATTTATTTAGAAACTACTGATACTTTAATGAAGCCAAAGCAGAGTATTACCAAGATAAATAAACTTACGTTTTCACTGCATATCATAAAAGATTATTTTGCGAAAAGTGATATTGCCTGCGCGATACATTCAGCTTTAAATGCCTATAAACGCACCTACATTAAATAACCAAACTACAATTCCTCGACAATTATTTACTCTTATTTGGCGAGAAGGTTTTGGATGTGTAGTTAATTACTTGAGTTTTCCTGAGGTGTACCTCCCACCCCACGAGGGACAGACGTGGATGATATGACAGCGGGTGCGGACGCTCCGGGGGATCCTGCGAGACCGAGCGAGCGAGCTCCTTCGTTGTTGATTCAGATTTTACCAGGTTATCTTAATGGATCAGAGAAGAATCAACATATAAATGTCATACATATTTCCCATTAAAATTACACTTTGAGAAAATTAACCATGTAACATGAAAAAATAAACAAAACTTTAATAAACCGCGGTAACCAAAACTGTGGATCATCATGTGTTCGTATGAAATGGTTCACAAGGACCATAATCCGGCCTTTGTCCCTTGTATGAACCATATGGCCTTAGTACCTCGCCAGGAAGAGAAAAATCTAGGCCTAACAGTTACTGTAATGTAAAGCTGGCAAACTCCCATACAATGCATGTTTTACTTTGTGGAATAAATTATTATTATACCTAACTTTAAAAACCTTTGAACTCTTTAAACCTTGAACTTTAAACGGGTTTCTCTAATCTTTCAATGTATGGTAAGGATCAGTCAGTCACTTTACACGATTTCAAGGTTCAGCTGGAAGGCTATATTCAAACTGAGTTGCATGAATAATGTATAGTTTTAATTATAATATGAATTTCATTACAAATAATAAATGGCGACAATCTTCTAATAGGTGACAATATATATACGACATACCGCTTGGTTAATTATTAGTTTAAATAATTTCAAACCAAGGTTAGGCCTTTGAATAAAAATGAAAGTTAAATCGACTCCTAAAATAGTTTCTAACATATTTCGAGCGGCACATTAACACAAATCTTCCTTAATTCTCGCCACAATCCCTTGTTGACTTCATTGGACTATGATTCATCAGCTAATCTAACGCCTAGGAAATAGCGGAGTGATTTAGGCCTACTGTTGGCTGTCCGCACATGAGGCATGGCAAGCCTTCGTAACTTTATGATCACTCCTACACACAAACACACCCACATACTCATGCACACAATGCACGTACACACACACGCATGCACACACACACGCAAGCACACACACAGCCAGCGAGTGAGTGAGTATGATATAGGGGAAGGTGGGGCAAGACGGGGTACTTAAGCACTTAATATTTTTTTGTTGCGTTATGAAAACCTCAATAAACATACTACATATTTCAATTCAAACTGCAGTATCTATAGAGTCAATAAAAAATATTGCACAAAAAAATAAAAAGTATTAACACTAATAAAAATTGTTTTTCTAAAGGTTTACCAAGTACCCCATCTTACCCTCTAGTGAGGGCAAGATGGGGTAGCTCAATAATATAAAAAGGAAAAGGGTTTAGTTGCTAAATGAAAACTGATTTACCTTTTAAAAATATTTATTGTTTATACCTATAAATAGGCACTCTCTCAACACTAAATAATGTTACATTTACCTTAAAAAAATAATGAAAAAAAATTATTGATAAGCCTAATCAAAGATTAACCCTGAGCGTACTCGAAAAACTAAATACAAATAAGAGTCTTGCTAATTTAACATTTTTGGCAATAGGCCTATTGTTAAATAAATAATTTTATACCAAATACCAAAGTCGATAACATTTCAAATGAACACCATTTAAATTGTACACCCCATCTTGCCCTCCTTCTAAATACCCCGTCTTGCCCCCAAGGACAAGTTTTAGGTTAGATTGATTTAATACTACAAGGATATATTCCTCTAGGTTATAGTATGCATTGATGTATTCCTAAAAAAGTACCTTACTCAATAATAATAATCAATAATACCAGAAAATAACAGGTGTCTATTTTTTTCACGTTCAAGACTGGCAGAAAATTAGATCGTCACATCATAAAAACACATTTAAAACCATATTCTCGGAACGGTCTGCTCAAAATGGCTGGTAGCACTGTCAGACATTCACATGGCAACAGGCTATTAGTTCAACTATTTGCCGATATACTGTGACAATTGACGGAGCAAAAAAATGTAAAACCCCGTCTTGCCCTCAACCCCGTCTTGCCACGCTCTCCCCTAGTGACATTCTTGGAGTTGGTCTGGTTTTGAGTTACAGTACAGTATTTCGAAACCACGCATCGCACTCTTACAACTTAACTGTGTCACCACTAACGAAGCATAAACTATGAGATTTAAAGAAAACAAGCGAATTTGAAAACCTTCCAGCTTCCAGCATGGTTTTACTACGCGAACCTGACAACTTGATGAAATTTAAAGTGCCGTCAGGTGGGCAGTTTGCATCAGCTATAAGACTTGCTTACAGCATCCTCACGCCAGCGAACCTAAAAACGGAACTCGTGGTATTTTAAGTGAAAAAATAATAAATCACTGAACTTCAGCGAGTGGTAACTTATAGCCCAATTCGTTTACAGACGATCAGTTTTAACTGTCAGTTCTTAACTGTCAGTTTGAACTGACAGTTAAAACTGAAGGCTCCAATCGCCTCCACACGGTCAGTTTTAACTGACAGTCTACCAGTTGAGTTTGTGTCGTCTGTTGTCAAGCTGTCGCTGAAAAATGACTGACGAAGAACTCTTGTTACTATATGGTGCAGTTTGTGTGCGTTATTGTAAAAAGGCGGAAGAGAAGAAGAATGCGAAATGTGTGGGTTAAGGATTGGTTGTTAAAGAGGGAACAGTATTATAGAAATAAAGTATAAGAAGTATAGAAAACAAAGTATAGAAAACAGTAGTATAGAAAACAAAGCAGTGGTCTGTTGTGCGGGGCAGACGGCTGGCAGGTGCGCGGAGCTACTACGTACATTGAGCATGCGCAAGTGGCTGGACTGAGCGACTAAACTGAGGTGACCAGACACACGGTACGTTCGAACTGCTGTCAGTTCGATCTGTCAGTTGGATTTATCAAAATTTCATCAGTCCATCAGTTAAGTTTTTTGGCCTGAGCTCAGTCCAAATCCTGCACACAGACGATCAGTTTTAACTGTTAGTCTTAACTGTCAGTTAGAACTGACAGTTAAAACTGATCGTCTGTATGCAGGATTTGGACTGAGCTCAGACCAAAAAACTGAACTGATGGACTGATGAAATTTTAACGTTGCGTTATTTTCGTATCTCCTTCAGTTTACGGCTTCAGACTCAATCGATTACCAAAGTCTAACCACAATACGTCCCATTACCGACCATTTATCATCGCCAAGTCTCGACCGCCCGCGCCCGGCCGGGTTGATGTTTTATTCAAAAACCCAGATTGAAAATTACAACGGCGGCCGAGACGTCGTCGGTCGGGTTCGATTAGCGACGATTTGTTTATCTTTGTTGCCGCTCGTCACATCGCGTATCGCTAAATAAATATACTAACTCGTATGGCTTTTAGTGGAGGGAGATCAACAGTTCTCTTTACCTGAAATTCCTGCTATTTTTATTTCTATATAAGTGGACCATCAGTGGTCCGAACTAATTCCGATTCACGGGAGCAGCCGAACGATTTGTTTGTCATCACTCCGGGATCTGAACCCAGGTCCGCTGAGCCACCCACCGCTGCTGCTGCTGTCAAACTGGTGTCTGTTCCTAGCGAGGCGTGTGCGCGGGCTAACGAAAACTTCTTTTGACCTAGTTTTACCAAAAGTGTTCGTAGGCACCGATGTGGTGTGGTTGCCTGTTTAGTTAATAATAACTTAACTTATAATACAGCGTATCTAAAAGAACTAACCATTTTGAAGGTATTTAAAACTTTATTAAATCAAAGATCTGGGGGTTTGTTTTTATTTTATTTTTTTCACCAAAATTGTGCAAAACCTATAATCACGAAATAGCCTGTTCAAATGCCGATGGGTTCGATTCCAGCTCTAGTTTCCACTTTCCTTTGGACTTGCTGTCTAAAATCAGGTCGACCCGCTTACTTCAAGGAATCCACCTGATACCCACTTCTAGTTAAAAAAAATTCAACCGTAGTTTTCATGTTACTCGTGGTTATAATACGACTTAGTAAGGGAGCAGTATCACTTTGTAATAACGTTTTCTAGATCAAAATAACACGATTTCATCTCTATTAATATTTTGCCCAAATATTTAACCAATAAACAATTAATATAAAATTTATTAGTGTTTAAAATAGATTTAAGAATAATAAAAAATGTAATAATCACTCGTTGGTTGGGCTCGATGCCGATCGGCGGCAGGTTCCTATTAAGTTTGTGGCCATTTGGCATTCACAGGCGTTTATGGGTATTTCTGTGAGTCCCGCCCCTGGCCTGTCGGCATGATTGGCTGTTTAATTGGAACAGCTGACCGCCAACCGTTACCGTTTCCTGCTCATTTTTGTCAGGTGTACCAACATATTGAATGGCTCCACTAATTTCCCGTTCTGCCGGCCGATCAAAAGATGTTGCGGCATTCTTTCATGTAAGCTAGGTTAGCTACTTTCATTGTTCGTTCATTTAATTTGAATTTGAAAGATCCAGAGTACTTTTAACAAGTAATATTACATGTTGGCTAAAACAAACAAAGAAAGTAAGTTCCTTTATCTTTTAGTTCTGTGTGCACAGGTTATTAAAAATCACAAATAATTTAATATTGAAAAATCTCTCATGCAAAGCCATTTCATATCTTCTTATAATTTTCAATAGATGTTTTGATTTGGGGTAATTCCCCCAAGCTTGGAAACATGCCTTAATTTTGCCAATAGTGAACACAAGCCAGGGAAACCCCAAACTTCTCCAGGTAGACCTATTCGATTCTTACCAACAATTTCTAAATTATTTGGGAAGATCATCCTCAACAAACTATCATTGTTTATCAACAAGAATACCATCATTCCAAATTTCCAATACGGATTTAGATCCAAACATTCAACTATTCATCAACTGTCAAGACTTACAAGAATAATTTGAAATAGTTCCGAAGCAAAAAGACACACCTTGGGCGTTTTCTTGGATATTTCTGCTATTCTGCTGTTTTTGATAAAGTATCAAATGGCATAATGGCATTTTATTCAAACCGTTCAAAATTTAACTGCCTATGTGCCTATGGATTTAGTGAAAAATATTAATTCATTTTTATTCTAAAGAAACTTCCCAGTTTCTATCCATGGAACTTTTTCTTACATGAGGAATATTAAGTCTGGTGTTCCACAAGGCTCCATACTAAGTCCAATCCTTTACAACATATTCAAAAGTGATTTCCCAACAATTAACTCTGCAGTTGCAATGTTTGCAGACGACACTGCTTTTCTTGCTGCCGACGATAGGCTACCAACCCTATTTTGGCTCAAAATCAACTTCAAAATGATCTGAAGCTTGTTTATGATTGGATGAGTGAATGGAAATTATCATTAAATGCCAAAAAAGTCAATCTAAAATATTTACTCTCAGAAAAATTTAAGATGACCCGGAATTGGTTATCAATAATGTAAATAATGTTACAATAATCAATAATGTTATTGTAATGTATCCTTGGAACCCTAGGTATGATTCAGCTAAATATCTTGGTGTTCAGCTGGACATGAAGCTAAATTGGAAAATACGTTGTTAATTTATAAATCTACACTGAGCCTATCCTCACCTACAGGGAGATGTCAAGTTTGGGAACTGCCTTCAAACCCCACTTAAAAAAAATTTAGACCTTTCAAAACAAAAACAAAAAATTACACGAAATTTTACGTCTATCCGTTAATGCCCCTTCGTTTGTTAGAAACTCACCAACGGCACAGGGAACCTGAAATTGAACCCATCGAAGAATTTTTGAAGAAAGTAACGTACAAATTTTACAATAACACAGTGTCATCTGATCTCCCTATCTCCCTACTATATCCGGAATTTTTTATCAATTATTGGAAAATAGAAGATTCCAAATATACGAAGAAACACAGAAGATCGCATAACTTAAATAATATGAATTTCTCAACACTTTAAAACTTCACATTTACAATTAAACTTGTTTCTTTTTAGTCAAGAGGTGCCAATTGTGTTTCCTCAACATATTATTTGTACGTTACTATTATGTTCATGATACAGTGTAAAATACGTAAGGGTTGATCCTGTGAATAAAGATTTTGTAAAAAAATTAAAAGTGGAAACACATGATTATAATGTAGTATTAACAAATAAAGAAGTCCACTGTCAATGATAGTACACCCAATATTTTCCGCTTGTAGTTGAAAAGTTCTACTGTACCATAACTGTCCATTTGTATACATAAGACTGACATGGTTTTCTGTCGAAGTATTTTTCTTTTTCAAAATTCCGTCTAGGTACATAAAAAACTTGATGCATGATATTCATGACAGTTTTTATCTCTAATAAAGTTCTCCTGAGTTTTCCCAAAAAATTTTATTTCAAAGACAAAAAGAAGGAGATCAAAATTCTGCTGTTTTTAATACATGCAAAAGTGGCATAAACCAGTTGGAAAATTCGGGGTCAGAAGTTAACTAACCTTAAACTACTTAATTCCAAATTCGGACCGCGGCGCCGCCCTGGGGCGTCGCCAGGGCTCCAAATTTAATAAATCCCCCAGATTTATGAGCCAGGAGGTGCTAATCCGCGAGCCGATTAGCTTTTATCGCAAATTAGGACAGAAAACAGGAGCGTCGGTAGCGGGGCTTCGATATATCGATGTGTGTGCTATCGATATCGATACTCTGACAACTTTGGTTGTAACGTAAATATAAACTCAATAACTACATTCAGTAATATATAATTGAATAATATCAGTGATTTGAAAAATTAACAGATGCTTTACAAAGAATTCTTGAGCTCGTAAAGCTGTCAAAACTTAGATTCAGGCCTATATTGATGTTCATGTGTATGTTAAACTTTGTTCAAACGTAAATGATTTTAGTCACTGTTTTATGTAAAATGTCAAAATGTGTTTTTCTATAACTTCATTACCTACCTGTAGGCCTATATGAATACCAATCAGCACAAAATGTGAAAATCACGTTTTTTCATGTGAAAAATGTATAAAATATGTAAAAGTGAAAAGAAGAATATTTTTCACGTAAAAATTACGTCGCAACCCGCACTGAGTCGGCTGGGCCCCGCAAATCAAACGTGTTAGTTTCTCCTCCACGGCGCCGTGTTTAATAAACCGGCCGTCAGACGTCGTGATATCGACTAATTAGCTGCGATAATTCCCATACCGGTCGAGACATGGTCGAGACACGTCACGGCGGCTGCGCGGTGACAATTCATTGACAAAAAGTCGCCGCCAAACAGCTCCCAAAATCCAACAGTTATCAAAATATTTCACCTGACATGTGTAAAACGTAGACTGTCAGACTGTCTGTAGGTGAGAATGGAATACGTGTGGTGCAGCACATTCAAAATTTTCGGATTTTACGAAGTTAACGAGAATTTTTACATTAGCTTAATTAATAGTCCACTTTAATTCGGTACTACGCTAAATCAATTAAGGTTAGATGAATATTCTTCCTTTGGACCATACCGGACTGTCCTTTTCAATGTATCCCACGTATTATATGTTCAGCAGGAATTCAAATTCCTAATAAAAAAGTAACATGATCCCAGGCTTAGGCCTAGATATTACCATGAGACCTACGGTAATAGCTTAATCCCTATATAAAATTCGCTAAAAGTAACGGCTTTATGGCACAATTCAATTTCATAAAAATACTTTTTACGTTACAATTTTGTAAACATTTATATTTGCATGTAAGACGCTGTTTTAGAAAACAAATATAATTTCACCTATAAGTAAACAATCTATAATGTAAATCTATAAAGTAAACAAACGACTATATTCTAATTCAATCGCAGGAATCTCCTGAATTTCCTGCCTAGACCTACACACGTTATGCCTAGACTGCAGCATGAACTGTGAAACGACCTCAAGTGTAGGCATATCCTTGATGTTTAATTTAATGTAGCGGTTATTTGTTTTATATTAAATTTTTACTAGCGGCCTCTGAATTAAATTTTCAAATTATTTCTTTATTGCGAACATTGCATAGTGAAAACCTACATTCTATTCGGTGAAATTAAAATCGAATAATTTCTCCACCAAAGTGGGAATTGCACTTTACATCAATTGGGATCAATTGAGAAGGATGACTTGGCTATGCTTAATACAGTGTTAAGTCGCTATTCTTGACCTGAACTGTTGCAATAACAATCGTAGGCCACATTCTTACATGCAAGAATGCATTTTCTACATGCATTTATGGTCCTATTTTGTCTCAAATGAAAAAAATTATAATAGAAAATTTTCGATTTATCAAAAAGCAATTAGTTTGCTTGTAGGCAGTGTTGCCTTGATTGAGTTAAGCAATTAGACAGTCCGCCTGCAAGTGTTGACTGTTGACCCTTGGGCGAGAAACGTTAATTTAATAAGTCGGCAAGATGAAAGTGGCTAATTGCTGAACTAAACCAACAGCTGTTAGTTTAGTTCAGCAATTGGCCGCCCGCTGTGCTGCTGCGCTGGCTGTCGTCGCCCTATCGCTAAATGTTAATGTTGAGCGCTGAACGAGCAACGTCTGTCAGGAAAAACTGTTTTCTTGACGAATTTTAAAGTCAGGTAGAAAAGAACCTTGCTGTGAAAATGGTCATAACCTGATTCACTGGTTGAATTTATTCTTATCCGCCATACATAGAATTAACCAGGTTAGGCAGGTAATGGTAAATGTTGCTTGCTACAAACTATACAGCAAAAGTTACATCATCAACGGAAAATTGAAATTACATTACTTGCTTAGCCCCAATATTTTACAAAGGTACCGGTGACCTTTTTCTTTTTTAGGCAAATAACTGAAAATGGTTTTGAGCAACAAAAGAAAAGTTATCATGGGGGTAAACTGAGTGAATGGTTAAATAGATCTAATAATTATTGGCATTGCTCCAATACGGTTCTTAAATCAAAGAAAGGGGACTAGGGGACTCCAATTAATATAATTGGATTTTAAAACGTAAACTATATACTAATATAATTGACTTTATCATTTTGGACTTGGTTATTAGATGCTTTAAGAGTATTTGTAGCAAACAACAAAATCCCTGCATTGTATTTTACGAAAAAATTGACATAAAAGCCATATACTTTGTAAAGCTCATTCAATTATAGAGCGTTAGGTGAGCTCGGTCCCATCAAACGCGGTCCACGTTTTGATAATGTTGAGATTTTCGCGAATAGTTTCGTGTATTCCTTTAAATTCTCTTTTCCAAGCTTTGTTAAAACATACCCTTTTGGCATAAGGTTGATTTTTTTGTAAGTCTAGTATAAAATAAACGGGTGGAATGAAGTTAGTGATTAATATTTTAAGGGGACAAAATAGTTACTAAAATGTGATTAAACTGTGTATTTAAAAGTTTTTTACTCAAAGAATTGTGTGTATACATACGCCTATACTATATCGTATGGCTCATTTGGTCTGCCACATAATAAGTGTTAAGAATTAACTTCCAAATTGGCCCTGGATAGGGCCGTTTGAAATTGTTATGGCAACTGGCATAGCTGAGAGATCACTCGTGTGATAAGTCAGCTGCCAAAAGTTGTTGTTCGTTTAACACCACCTAGGGAGTAGGTGCAGCTTTAATGGAATGCTGCGGACGCGAACAACTTCATCCAGGAATCCATCGAAAGGCGCTAAGGGATCTAAGATCAAACTTAAAGGGTAATTTTATTAATTTACCACCAGACGTCTTAGACCCAATTTTCTTCGGCCAAAGACCTAACAAATGGAGCAAATGGAACTACTCATGAAGAATGAGTTATAAATATTTCATTAAGCGCTGTCAGCGAGAGGTCCTTTGTAGCCGGAAGAGACTGTACCTGTACCTCTGGGTTGCCATGGACACCTCGACTTCCACAGACCACGGTTTTGGTCTTGCTGAACAGGGATGAATGTCAATCGGAGGGTGAACTGTTAGAGTTATTGTAATAAATTCAATATCAATCATTTATTATTTGTGTGATTAGATGATTCATTAACAGTAGTTATATTTGGTTTTCGTACATTTTAGAATAAGACTTGAGCCTTCGATTGTGAAAATATTTGAGCTTTCATGGTTTTTGTTTGTCTTGGAGTTGTAAACTGAGTTATAAAACGCTGAGATAGATGGGCTACTTTCTTAAATATAAACTACCGCACCTTTCAAATTTATTTTATCCTAATTTACTTCACTGAACAATGAAATTAAGTATTTAAGTTACCTAAGAATTTGTAAACACCACCAATTCGATATCCAGTGATGGAGTACCGGCGGTGGAAGATTGGCATTAAACTTATATGTTGCTCAAGTGGCACTCTGGCACTCTACCACGGAATAAAATATTTACTTAACATTGCAATACACCACTAGTTCTATGCGGTACATACTATCCAGTGATGGTATAGTAGGCCTATACTGTATATAGGCAGGTTCCCCGAGTAGCATTACGTTGCTGCTGTTCGATGTTATAGTATATAGACAGGTTCCCCGAGTAGCATTACGTTGCTGCTGTTCGATGTTATAGTATATAGACAGGTTCCCCGAGTAGCATTACGTTGCTGCTGTTCGATGTTATAGTATATAGACAGGTTCCCCGAGTAGCATTACGTTGCTGCTGTTCGATGTTATAGTATATAGACAGGTTCCCCGAGTAGCATTACGTTGCTGTACGCTGGTTCACTCAAATACGCACCGTTTGCAACCGGACATACACCAACCAACAATCAACGGACAGACAGGCAGTGCCTCATTTTTATAACAATGCAGAAGCTTATTCATTAATTTTAACTCGCCATTGTCGCATCAAAGGCGTAACTCATTTGTTGGTCTGTTTATCTTCTGTGATGTCCATTGTTGTCATTTACATTTGCATACGTCATACACGATATTTGTGTTTCCGAAATTAACATCTTGTCAAGGAATGAATCAAGTGTAGTTGAACTGTTTTGTTCGAGGAAATTATTCTACTAACTGAATAGGCCTACCGGTAGTGGATTTTTTCACAAATAAAATAATCTCACGAATTGGTTTCTGGTCTTGTACATGAGCAGGACATTATTGACCATAGTACTAAGTTTAAACGTGCATTCTATTTAATCAAGAAATAAATACCGTAATGTTTTCTATCGACTCAGTCATATGCTTTAGAAAATTATTACCGGTGGTTTCTTCCTAAAAATTGCAACATCAATCAATAAAATATAAATTTAAGAATACTAAAATTTTTAAATATTACTTTTCTTTGATAAAGTAAGATCAATTTCAATTTTATGCCCAGGCGTTCCGCATAGGTTGTTTCACACGGAATTCAGGTAATAGAAATTAAGGTCGGTCGTCCTTTATTGAATCATTACATTTAGATAACATTAAAATGTACATAATTTAAGATGTGTAGTGTATTCTTGATCAATTTTAATGTTTGGGGGGTCAAAAGATTCGACTCAGTTCGTAGTTTTGCAATAAGGTTTTAGATTTTTCGCCCTCGTGAAGCTCTTAAAGTAAGTGTTTTGTCTATAAGATTTACATGGCGAATAATTGTCATAGAATAGCAAAATTAACCAGATCTTGATAGAAAAACAGACAAACACATGTTAAAAGCTACTAAAATATAAGCAATGATGAAGATCGATTTATCATACGCCAACAAGGTGTATCATTGGCACTATGATTTTATTATTAAGCAAAGTAATGGCAATGTTTGATCACCATCAGGCACTTTGGTAAATGCAGCGCATTGAGCTGCACAGGCACCCCTAGTCCCATGATATTTGTATTTTCACAATACACTGACGTGTGGGTGGACTGTACCTGGAGCGGGTGTGATTGCGAGGGCGGCCACCAGGTAGCCGACGAGGAGGGTGGTCATGGCGAGGGTCCGCGGCGCTGGGATGGACGGACTGTGGTCGTGTGGCCGGGACCGGTGCCCCCTCCACCGGACCCCCCTCATCCGACCTGGCGGGACGGATATACGGGGGGCGGGGTCATCACTTCCCCATCCATAACTGAGACGAAAAGTTGCAACCCAAGATTTAGGATAAAGTTCAGTAACTACTGGGAGGTCGTGTAACTCACTGTAATGCGATTGTGATAAAAATGTAGGTTTTTAACTTTCAATATTTTCCAAATAATATAAGCTACTAGGAGTACCTGTGCAGTGCAATGCGCTGCATTTACCCGTGTACCTGGAAATAAAACCTTGCCCATTTGCACAAAAAATTCAAAGTTCTACTTAGCTTTTAACATGTGTTTATCTGTTATCAAAAGCTGTTTTATTTTGAAATTCAATACAAATTATTCACTACTAGCAAACAGCCCGTCAAAAATGACGGGTAATTTTCATGAAGATTATTCATGAATTTGATGTTCACGTTTGAAAATGGTCACAGAGTTTATTAATACATAGACAACATAGTATTCCAATTTTTATTTCTTTAGCAATGTGAACAGTTATCTATATATTAATGTTTCTTTTCCTCCTTTTTTTCTCAGCTTGTGAGCAACGTAAAAGAAACCCGCGCATACCGTTCATCATGAAACGGCTGTTGTAATAACAAATTATAGCAAATCAGGAAGAACAGTTAGTTTTATCTATAATTAATTTTTTTAACTAATTAGCTGAAGATCAACTAAATATTTGGTAGAAATTCGACCAGTGGGCGATTTCCTAGTCTTCTGTAATAGGCAAGCATGTTTCTTTTCCTCCTTTCTTCTCAGTTCATGTGTATTATATGAGAAATTCGCGCATACCTTTAGAAAGGTATAGTCCTGTAGATGAGCAGAATCCTATTACAATTCACGCTGGACTCCAGGCCTACGCCCAACAGGCTTTCAAAGTTTAAATGTTAATATTTTGGAGGAAGGATAATTGATTAAATCATTAGACAGCTAGCTGTTGTAAAAACACTGTTAAAAAGAGGAAAAACAGATGTTTCAGTTATATAATGTTTATAAACTTCTTGGGTCCAGATCAACTCAAAATTTGGTCTAATTTCGATAAGGAGGCGATCTCTATTATATCATAATAGTTTATATACTTACTATATATTACTTACTTATTATATAATAGTTTATAATACTTACTCTCATATGGTTTTAAAATATAGTAGGCCTATGAGACTTTACAAAAAAAGATAATGATTAAAGGTTTGTAACCGTATTTTCATTTATTGCATTCCAGTTGTATGGCCAATTAGCTTATTTGTATAATTTTGCTGACTCGGAGTCCATTTAATTAACCAGAATTTGGAGTTTGTATCTTATTTGTTTAACACTCGCGATTTACCAATCTTATTAAGTGTGTTCTCAACCTATGGCATTTTTGCCTCCGTACGTTCTTGTTTAATTTTGTTAGATCCACGATGAGTCTAACGTTCCCATTAGGTTTTGGCATCGCTGAGCACCATTCTGTAGGCTCTTCCACAGTATTTATGCATTTAATTGAACTTTTCTTTCAAGTTCTGACTTGAATTTTTCGCCTAATGGTATAGAAGTACATTCCTGGGTGTACTAAGTGTTAATGAATTGTCCTCTAAGTCAATCGTACAGTAGGTTTTTTACCTTCACTAAAACACTATTCAAAATTTTTATTCTCTGTCTTTTGTTTCCTCTTTATTTCCATCTCCTTTCTTATTCTTGGCATTTCTTCTTATATATTTCAAGACTTATTTCTTCTAGGTTCATAGTTACACGCACAGTATCTAGAATATTATGTTACACATCATCACATTTTTGTACTTCATTGTTTATATCAGCGGGAACAATAAACCAACTGTTAAGAATGTAGAATCATAAGCCTACACGACCTTAAAAGGATGAAAAATAAGAATATATAGACGTTATATAACTTAGTTATAACAAAGATTAATGGATTAAAATACAGTGGGGAGAATTTGACAATCAAAATATTATGTTTATATATTTCAAAACATAAAGCTCATTAGTTGATAGATAAAAAATATGTGCAAACAAATATTAATAAATAGCTTGTGTTTAAATACATAAACTCAATCACCTATATTAAATAAACTCTCTTTATAGTATAGCAAAAAAATTTTATTAAAACATCAGCTGTTAGATATTTATTTTACTGCTTTAAAAACCACATCAACATTGCGTGTCCTTGATTTCATTTGTATCTGTCAATTATCATAGAGAAAAGTTGTTTGTTTTGTTTACAAAAATACTTTGTAAAGCAGCAGTGGTGTCAAATTTCAATGTAAGATATGGATCACCTGGAGCAGTAAACAAATCGACAAAATCACGTCTTAGATTGGTCTAAATAAGGTCTAATTTTCATTTTGCGGCTTTATAAGGCATTTTCCGAGGGATACCATATTTTTCCTATCATCTAAGGGTCATGAGAAATCCATTGACACCAAAATGGCCTCGATCCGTTCAGTAGTTCTCTCTCTAGACCCTTAAATGCACTCTTTTATTATATAAGATGTTAATCTTATGGACAAAAAACTAACTTTAAGGGCTTCCTGTGGGTTTCAGAATTAAAATATAAAAAATCTAAGACCTTATTGCAAAACTACGAACTGAGGCCATTTCTTTTGACACCTCAAAAGTTGAAATTGGTCCAGAAATAAGGGAAGAGTGGTGTTTACAAAAAACGGCTTCACGTATTATATATATATAGAATAGAGCTGTGTTCATCTCTCCAGCACACTATGACTATTAAGATTATTAATTTTAAAATTCATTCAGTTCGGCATGGTTTTTTTCACATGGACAAGGGCCTCTGCTTACTGCTTGTGCCGGCATTACACTATCTCCGAATCAAGGCGAGCAAGGACGAACACGATAGTGTCAGGGCCGGTCCGAGCCTTTATTTCAAGTCTGATTCTCATTAATATTCGGGGAAAACAATTAAAGACTAAGCCCTTTCCAACGACACACAAAATGTGAAAAGCGGCTGAGAATTGAAGGAGAAGTTCCAATTACAGAAAAAATCCATAGACAGCGTATTAAATAAAAGATTTCTGACTATAATAAAACCAATTTGTATACCATCATTATATATACATATGAGGTATATGACGTCATAATTGTGGTTCGGATCCCAAGTTAAACTGTAGGTCCCTAGATACCATTGGCTGTTGGGCTATGAATTAACAGTTCTGTCTAAGGAGAATGTTGACCTTAATCAGTAACAAGACTATAAGATCACGCCACAATCATCCTACACTCATCTTTCATTCATACTTGGCTTTAAACTACCTATTGAGTTAGATCGCAATTTCAGTAAAGGTATTAAAAGTAAGGCATTAAAGGTACCATTTTTCGGAGATTAGAAATTTTACTTATGGGACACTCTGTATACTCTACACAGATTGGGAATCCCTTCCCTTCCGATTACACGTTTTTCACAAGATTTGGTTATTTCTATTGAATGGTATGTGCGCCGTGGCTACACACAGCTGTTTAGAAATGGAAACGCCTGCAAGACCTGCAGAGATAACTTGCCGCTCATTTCTATCAAGGATGTTGCTTAGAGTGAGCTGCAGGCGCACACCTCCTCTACTGTCTATGTTATGATCTCTGATTTGGACTTACTGATTAGATCAAACGCCTCACAGCAGCTCCATAAATCCAGCCGGCCTTGTACCACTGGTAAATTTCTCGCTAAAATATTAAAATTCCAAAACAGTAATGCTTGTCTCACTAAGTTTCACTTTTTACAGCAACTGCAAAATAATGTTCAGGTAATTAATTTATCACTTCGACAAAAATCTGTTTAATCTTGGGCCAAGTATTTTAAAATGGTTTATAACTAAACCATGTTCCTCCTGATTTGCTAGCATTTTTATTAGTACAGCAGATGTCTAATGATTCAATTAACTAATTAATTATCCGTTTCCCAAAAGATTAACATGGGAATTTTAAAAGCCTGTAGAGAGTAGCCTAAGCCCTTAGGGCCGATGTGAATTATAATGGGATTCTGCTCATAGGTAGGCTTGCCATAATCTTACAGGAACAAACCGGGACACCCCAGTATGAAACCCAACCCTCCCCCCGCAAGACCCAAACAGGTGTAAATGGAAAACGATTCGGTGGTACTCAATTTTCAAAATTTAAGATCGGATTAAAATATTTAGAAAAATATTTAGTTTATATATACACGGTATTTTATTTTAGTCTAAAAATTTAAATTTTTAGGATTGTGTAAGAATAATTTACAAAAAATAAAATGGAAGCAGTTCTACATGGTTGTCTTATAATTTTAACACATGCTCAATAGATAGATTCCTACACCTTCTTGAATTAATAAAGTAAATCGTCTCTTCTTTTCATTGACATCACTGGAACAGACCTTTTTTTAATATTTCCTATCTCAATATGTCCAATATGTCATATCTTTTACGGTCACAAGTGCACTACACTTACCCAGCCAACCTTTATCCCTACCTTACGGACATCAAATTTAATTTTGACTTTAAATTTGATTGCCTTCTAAAAAAATGCATCGCCATGCTAATTTAGTAGTAGGCTACTTTTTATTGTTAACATTTTTACAAGAATATTTATTTTTAGAAATAAAACAAAACCATTTGTTATCTTTATTAATAAATCGCTGTTTTTACTATTTTTACAAAAGCCAGGACAAAAGCAAAACCAGCTGGGACACCGATATAACAGCGAAAAACCGGGACTGTCCGGGGCCTACGGCCGTAGGCCCCGGACTGTCCCAGTCAAACCGGGACGTAGGGGAAGCCTAAGTAAACCAACATACTCATTTCTATAGTGTTTATGGAGAAAATACAAAATATCAAATTTCTTTGGAAATTAGTACGCAGGTCTATTGAGACGGGGGTATTTGTTCGGAGAGTTTAGGATAGTTGGTAGCACTCAAGTAGGCCTACCAAATTTTAAGTGAATCGGCAAACCGGAAGTACCCTATCAGTCAAGTTTTCTCCCCAGTCAGCCGGGTTGGTTTTAAGTGAAGTACCCTTTAGAGTAAAAATTAGGAGTTGTTTATTTTTTTATATTGTGTAGGATAGTCGGTAGCACACAAGTACCAAATATGAATGAATCGGATAACCGGAAGTACCCCATCAGTCAAGTTTTCTCCCCAGTCAGCAGTGTTGGTTTTAATTGAAGTACAGTAACCTTTAGAGTAAAAAGCTAGGGGTTGATTTTTTTATATTTGTTTAGGATAGTGGAACGCACTCAAGTACCAAGTTTGAAGCGAATTGGCCAACCAGAAGTACCCATTCAGTTAAGATTTCTTCTGGTCAGCAAAATAGATAATTCCAATAAATATTTACTATAATACATAGAAAACAAAATAATAAAATAGCTTAATATACAACAAATTAACTTGTATCATAAAGCGTCACTTAATAACCCATAAAGTGAGGAGAAATAATAATTGTCGTACGGGACGGACCAGGACGGACACATTGATAAACAAAACATCTGGATAGCTATAACCTATAACTCCGTGCTGCGAAAATGAGCCGTTGCCTGGCCGTTACCCCCATACCCCCACCACTAGTTTGGGGTTAAACCGGGAAGTAAAAGGAGGTAAACATACAAGAATGCAAAGGGTCCACCGATCCACCGTTAATAATGATTGCAGCTAAAATACCTAAATGAATTAAAAAAAACAAAAAAAAACGCACCAATAATAATGATGCCAATAAGACCATGGCAGCTGACATAAGGCGCGGCGTGGCGGTGGAGGCAATCCCAACTAGTGAAGGGGGAAGCCGGCTCGTTTATTTATAATGATATTCCGCCATTTCAGTTACCGATCCAGATGTTTTGTTTATTGAATTTTTTACTATATGGAACATAGAGTATAAAAATTCTTTTAGAGCGACTTTAAATTTCTCTTAGGCGAATTTTTGACCCCCAAAGGGCTTTTTTATTACTAATTTGATTTCAATGAAATTCTCAGGTTAGATTTTAAGTATTTTAAACTAGGTAATAAACTATAATCGAGCAATTATTTTCAAGTATTAAAAAAGCTTATTTTCCGGAATTTTTGACAGAACTTTAGTTGTTTAGGCTACATGGTTTGACTAATGTAGTTGCTATGATCAGTTTATTTTCCCCCATCGCAGCTGAGTTGTCGCTGTATGCTAAAAACAACATAACATAACCTTTTCTTGTTTATATTTGCTCGCCGTTATGTTACGTTTTTAAATAAAATTTAATTGATATTTTGACACAGACCTGTTTGTTAAATTAAATAGATCAACATGTTTACTTGTTGAAGTTATAAATTATACCAAAAGATAGGCATGTTGATGTGGAATGAATTGATGTCGTAGTCGTACGGAATTATGCGATTAACTATAATTTATGGGATACAACTAATATCTATTTGGGAGAAAGATTTAAATTGAACAACTAATTTGAATGTGTTGTGCCATTGTAGCCTATGTCTCAGGTAACAAAATATGCATTAAGTGTTAAGTAAGCGTAATTCTACAATACTTACATTACTTGATTTTTACTAGGAATACGCTCCGATGTCCGTCCCGTACAAGAATTTTTTACTCACTTTTTGAGTTATTAGGTGACGCTTTGTTTTTGAGGGAGAGGTGAGAAAAATTCATTACGCACACAGGTGGCAAGCCTGTAGTGTGGGGCTCCCCTAAAAACGGGTTTACCCACTAAAAAACCTCGCCTCTACTCTTTAGGATTCTAACCTGGAGTTGTTTATTACATTACGTCAGGCTAGGCCTAAATTTGGCTTATGCCCTTATCCACTCACTCCTTATCCAGCCACTCGATCAAGGGATCTGGGCCACTTCGCGGTCCAGATCATGTTTCTTTTCCAGGAGGATGCCCCGCACGAACTGTGATAAACAATCCCAGTTGCCCTCATCCTCCAAGATCTTTTGGAAGACCGAATCCACCGAAAATGCACAAAAAATTTGTGTGGCCTTCAGGCGGGACTCTTCCCAACGGGGGCAGCAGAAGAATGTGTGTTCCGCATCGTCGGGTACGCCCGAGCAATAAATAAAGAATTGGTAGCCGTTCCACCCATGGTTGGACGTGCTTGATAAGTCGCGCAGTCCATCGTCCTCGGGTGTCGTGCTCCCAGCTGTGTTGCCACTGCTGGAAGGTTCGGGAGCGCTCTGCTGTTCTTGCCGTGTCCTTGCCAATCTCGACTTGTCTCTGATAAATTGCCTTCCTCTCTCCTGCCAAGAGCTTGACAGGGATAACTCCGGCGACCACCAGGACGGCAGGCTCGGACACTGTCCGGTGGGCGGAACACACCCCGAGGGCCGCTCAACGTTGAACCCGAGCGAGTCGCAACCTGTACTACTCTTTATCGAGAGCGTCTGCCCACACCTCTGCTTCATAAAGAAGCACGAACTGAACCGCGGACATCAACAGACGTCTTCTGCTGGATCGTGGAACCCCGACACTGGCCATCAGCCTACTAAGGTAAGTGACTACCTTAGCGGCCTTGTCCGCCGTACGGAATATCTGATCCCTCCAGCTTAACTTGGTGTCCACCATAATCCCGAAGTACTTAGCAGCACGAATTAATTGGACCACCTCCCTTCCCACTCGGAACAGAATGACGGTGTCTATCCTCTTCTTCGTAAGGATCACAATCTCCGTCTTACGGAGAGCAAGCGAGAGACCGTGATCGGACATCCATGTGTTGACCACACGCATGACTCGGTTCAACTTTAGTTGGGCCAGCTCAACGTTGCGTGCGACAATGAGAGCTGCGACATCATTGGCGTACCCAACCAAAGTGGTTTAAGTGGTTTCCTCAGGCATCTCCGACCTCAGGAGGCTGTTATAGGCAACATTCCAGAGATCCTACCCCTACGTAATGTGATAAACAACTCCAGGTTAGAATCCTAAAGAGTAGAGGCGAGGTTTTTTAGTGGGTAAACCCGTTTTTAGGGGAGTCCCACACTACAGGCTTGCCACCTGTGTGCGTAATGCATTTTTCTTACCTCTCCCTAAAAAAAAAGGCGTCACCTAACAACTCAAAAAGTGAGTAAAAAATTCTTGTACGGGACGGACATCGGAGCGTATTCCTAGTATTATATCTTTGGACGGACACGGTGTATTAGTATATATCTATGGACGGACATCGGAGCGTATTCCTAGTATATTTCCTGAAGGTCTCGCTCACTCGCAGATTATATGAAAGGAATTTCGTGGTGGTGGAGTCGGAGTGAGAAGTGAGATAAGTTAGACAAAGAAGGATATATGGGAGAAAGAGAGAGACAGAGATGTCGAATCTGTAAATGGCAGAAGTGGTTTTGTCAGTTTGTTTATTTTGTCGTAGTTCGGTGTTTTTGTTGTAATGTCGTTGTTTCGTTTTGGCGGAAAATGCTGTTACTTGCATGTCATGATCACAATTTTATTTTTTTGTTAATTTTTTAAATATTGTACAAAACAAAAAGTTAAAACCTTTTAGGTTTGCCGCTGGAATTATTATTGAGGCTCAGCTTAACTAATTCATGGTAAGTTCGCCTTCCCAAAATTTAACCACCCCTATCCAGTACCTAGTTTAGTAGGCCTAAGCCCCTAAGACCTCCTAACTGAGGAGAAATCTGGAAATTAAAAGGTTTGTTTATATTTTTCATGGAATGAGGCTAAATTATTATTCTATCTACACTTCACATGAATTGAAGTAGGCCTGGGCGTACCTACCTTCTATTTACGCATTTTCAGGTTTAAGGTAGTTATTATGCTCAGAATAACTTCAACGATGAACTCGAATCTTGTACCAATTTCTTGCAAAAACGTCGAACGTTGAAGCAAAATAAAAGTAATTTGAATGACATTTATAAGGCTTCCAGAAGATTCCTCACACCAATCAAAGTCTACGGCGAGGAAGTAGGCCCTATACTAAAGGCAACGAGACCGCCGCCGAAAGCAAGAAAGTAAAGTGGTAGTGCAACAATAGGACATGACACTGGGCAGGTGTGGACGGAAGCCGACCACTTAAACGTGAACGGGCCGAGGACTGGTTCATCTCAAACCGCTCTAAGATTAATGCGGAAAAAACACAGTTGTGGCTGCTGTGCACGCTCAAGCTCGACAATCCGAGGGATGATGCTGTGGAACTTCTCGGGTTCTGGCTGGACCCTATGCTAAGTTGTAATACACACATAAATAAGTTACATGTAATGAGGCCCTATCTATTGTCTGTGTACCACTCCTTATTCCATTGCCATGTGACCTGTGGCATAGCAATGTGGGGGCATGCACCTTCCACCTACGATATACTCCTCTTTCAGAAGAAGGCCACAAGAGTAATAATATCCTCGGCATACAATGATCACTGCCGGCCTCTCTTCAAGGAGCTTGGTATCCTGACTGTTTACAGCCAGTATTTCCGCAGCAGCCTGTTACTCCTTAAGGAAAACCGACATCTAACTTACTTGAGAAGAGGGAGAATCAAAATAGCTGTGGAACCCGGAAAGCCCAGGATTTGGATATGCTACGGTGTAGGTTGAGCCACTCGCTAAAAAGAGCTACCCTCGCTCCACAATGAAGGTCTTTAACACCTTGCCCAAAAGAGTGTGAGATCTAGACAGCTTAATAAAATAGTGCTGCATGACTATCGGGTTGAAAGATCTCTTTACTCTATGGAGGAACTCAAGGATGAGCCTCTTATAACCAAAAAAGGAAAATAAAAAAATCCTTGCCACACAGCTAAAGTATTTCAAGTTTCCTTTTTTAATATGAACTATTTTTTCATATGTAGGCCTAGTTTAAGGATGTAAATATTAGTTATAAAAATTTCTTCTGACGCATTCTATCCGACAATGTTGGTCAGAGATGGAGACAAGTATCAATTAACAATACTGTACTTTTCTAAGAGGTAAGGTCTGGTTCTGCTCACGACATTCATATTTTCAAAGTTTCTTGGTGTCGGTGGGGACCTTTAACAATTCCAAATTTGTTAAATGTGAGGCTTTGTGCGTTCAATTCATGAAGCCAGGAATTTCAGTTTGAATGGCCGCTGGGCCCTACTTTGATATTACAATTAGAATTTACAATTACAATTAGAAGCAGGCCACCCACCAATAAGTGTAAATTAGCCTAAATATATAAGTTTTAGTCGCACAATGGAGGGTCGACCCTAAATCAAAGTAGGCCAAAAACTAAAGTGTAGCCTACTATTTATTGTTTGTCTTGTTTTCACGTCGTATCAAGTGAGAAATTTTACGCATTGTTGCTAGATTTATAGGTTTATATTGTAGGCCTACATTAACATGTTCTATTAATAATTCTTTCATTTAAAAAAATGTTTTGCTCCTTATAAAAAATGTGTTGTAATTTTGTTGTTGTTGGCATTTAATATTATCTGATAGGCTGTGACCATACATCATTGGAAAAACTGTGCATCTAATGAAACAGTGTTTTATCAAGATCTGATGTGTATATTTGAGAAAATAAAGATTATTCTATTCTATTCTTATTATATTCTTTTTAAGATATTTGCTGCAACCGAGTCAATCCAGTAATTGCCTATCATTCTTTTCCAAAAGGTGTCAATGTAGACCAGTCACATAACCAGCAGTGTAACTGTTACATGTCACCTATTTAGAACAATTAGAGTCTTAGAATATTCTGTGGTGATTGTAGTTCTGTGACCGATCTGGAAAAATCAGGTAGCCCAAACAAAACAATCATCTTACATAGGCCTAAATCTGAATTCACAAATGGTCAATGGGTTGGAAGGATAACACTAAGTAGAGTCTTAATAATCATTAAACAAGATCTGATAGACTTGGTGCAGTCACCGGTCTTCCCCAACCCCAACTAGATATCATTATAGGCCAAGTCCAAAACCACCTACCGTAGTTCCCCATTTGCATTAATATTAACTAGCCAATTATGTCAAATAATTAATTTTGTGAGTGTTGCTGATCCAAAATAATTCATTTTAAAATACCGTAACAAAAATTAGTATTAAATCTTGGTTAGGAAAGGGCATCTCTCCCACTGCTTGACCACTAATTATAAAAAATGGTACCACCCGAACAACTTCTGTGTTACAGCTGTATTTTAATTAATTTCAAACAGGTTTTTTTGTTAAATTTAAGAAATAAAAAATGCTCCAATATCTGCTTTGAATGTAACATTGATTATTATATTCAGTGACACGATTTTGTGGTTTCATTACTTCACCTTGTGTATGACATCTAATGTATATTATCAATAAGCTAGTATATAAAGGAGGTCATTTACAGATTGTATCACCAATATTTTTTCATTATCAGCACTCAAACAGAAATTAAAGCCTTCTGCTACCGCTCATTTTATTTTATTTTAATTTGTCATTCAGTTCAATATTACATCAGACATCGTATGCACTATGCGGCCACCGGGGTGCATACGACCCTCGGGCAGTTTTTTGCGGCTTTCGGACTGTAGGGAATCAAAACAAAATTTAAGATATATGAAAAATATTTTATGAAATTACCAAAATACTTTATACATATGTATATATATATATATATATATATATATATATATATATATATATATATATATATATATATATATATATATATATATATATATATATATATATATATATTATCTTACATAGTTCCTTATTAAGTGTAATGAAAATCTGTCGATGTTTCTCTCAACTCTAAACCTAAACTTATTTACTCATAAACTACTGTAGTGTATTTTGTGAACGTTGAAAACCTTTTGAGAATTTCTGTACCTTCCCAACCTGCTAATATAGTTGCGATACTTGAGAACTGTGAAATTTTTCTATCATCAATTTCAAAGAATTAACAAAATTAAGTATTCTTGGAGTCAAGTAAACTTTTCTGCACTATTGCTTGAATAAGAAAAATGTTCTTCAGGTAGCTTAAAAACACGTTTTAAAGGCTATAATTTTCAACAATTTTCTCCAGGGGAGTATTCCATACCTCCCAAACCCTCCGCTTACGGCCCAGAGGAAAATTTGATGCAAATCAATTGCTCTCCAAGAAATATTAGTGAAGATCCCTTGTTCTACAGCAATGATATGTTCACTGTAGTTTTACACCTTCAAGTATAAAAGTGTTCAAAAAACAATATCGATTTGATTTATTATTGTTGGTTTTTAAGTGTACCAAGTGCTTTCAAAGGTGAACTAGAAACACATTCCAATTGGTAACAGAACAAGTATATTTTTCCAGAATTTCATCCATTTTAATTATTGAAGGCAAAAGGTAAATCTTGAGTTTAGCTACGACCATTTTATATAAGAAAACATTTTTTCACGGTGATTTTGAAAATGACTGGTTTCTCTTGAAAAAACTTGGAAAACCCCAGAAAATTGGTAAAACTGGAAATGTCCTTTTTATTCCTAAACACATCAAATCAAATGGGTATTCAAACTAACCGGGATGTTAAAAAAAAGCTAATCACAAATATGTAGGAATTATTTCGATCCGATTTTTAAATAAGCTGAAAAATGCGTAAAAAGCCAAAAAGCTATCAGATGAACTATTTTAAAAGTATGTCATTTGGGTACCTACTCAAAAGACGTGGAATTTTATGGAATAATGTTTTCCATGAGAGTTTATTTACTGTATGGTTTTACTGGACTAAGTTATATAACGCCGATCCAAATTAATTTAGTTAATTTATTTTGAATGTATTTCGGCCATTATTTACGCTACTTACATGATCTTGGGCTTTTAAAAACGGTCACAAATTTACCCTTCTTTAATATTTTCTGTAAATCTAACTGATCGAACTGTCAAATTTTCTATTTTTCATTAACAAGTGGTGACTGATACTGGATTTTATAGGCTTTTAAACTTAGGCCTATCAGAATTATGATAAAATTGTAGCGATATTAGTGAAAGGAGAGTATTGAAAATAGGAAGTTAACAAATAATACAGATTTAGTTAATAATAGTCTTGTAATAACATTAAAATGCTATTGTAATGATAATAATTATATTTTTGTCCCAGTTAATTGGTCTGGATCTATGTAAACTGAATTATTAAGAGCGGCTGTATTGATAACTTTAATTAATTTAACTGTAATAAATAAATAACTTTATTTTGCATTCTATTTTCTCTTTATATTCTATCTTAAGTCATCAAATATGAACTTTATGTTCTCTAGCTTTTTATTGTATCTTGAACCTGATAAGATTTTACATATTTTAATTAAGAGTCTATTAATATGCTACACTCGCCCCTTTTAATTTTTATTCCCACAGAACTAATATTATAGGTTTAGCATATTATTGGGGGTAGGCCTATGCTTAATCCATGTTGTTAAATTTGAAACATCCGCTACGTCTTTGACATTGGTAGAAAAAGATTCATCTTTGTGTCATTTTAAAAAATTAAATATTTGAGGGACTGTGAAATAAAAACTACGATTATAGAGCAATTTATCAGATTTAAATTACAGAAAAATCGTGTCCATTTTCGATTAAAAAATGTTGAGAATACTTCATTGTTTATTAGTCAATCAATAGTATAAAGATTTTGATTTCATAGAGCCATGGGTATTACAATTTCCTTTAAAATTTAATGAAGATGATTCTTTTTCGATCAACATTAAAGGCGTAGCGAATGTTTGAAATCCAACATTAGTCTTATGGGAAAAATCCAAGAAGGCACACTCTTAATAATAGTTTCACCACGGAAAAACTGAATTTACTCTGCCACGGCTGGTAACTGACAAAGAAACTCAAAATAAAGAGAAGGAGAGGTACATCCATTCCTGTCCGTTTGAAAAATAAAAAAGGTAAACAATATTTGATACAAGTCCAATCGTAGATAAGACATAATGGTCTTCACTTCCTGGCGAAATCGAACGGCTGATTTATATTCATATACATATAAAACATCCATCTTTTATTACTAATCGATTATGAATGATTTATATTTTAAATAATGTAGTTTTAGTTTTGAATGGTTATGGCTTAGCTTACTTTACTTTTCATTTTTGCCACATCTTTTAACTATACTAAAAACAAAAATCAATACTTTTGGTGGTCGGAAAACTTTTATTGAAACATGTCTGGTAATCTTGGCGCCCCCTCCCCCCCCCCCCCACACCACAACACCACAGGCTCGCCTGGAGCTTCCATCGGTGCTGGTTAACCCAAGGCACCCACGCCTTTGGTGTTATGGCTTCTGTAAATCTAAATTTTTGTTCTTTTTCAGAGCCAGTTCTGTTTGTGGCATGTCCCAGCACAGTTTAATACACCACATAGCACATGTAAGTTTAATTACAGAATTTATTCAACCAAATTGTAAGTCTTTATCTTTGATTTTATTATTCAAGATATATTAATGAATAATAATATATATTTAAATAATAATATACTAGGAGTTCCTATGGAGCATTATGCGCTGCATATTTCAAAGTGCTTGCTGCTGATCAAATCTTGCTCCAAGGTAATTGATTTAGTTATTTTGCATAAACCTTATATCATACGGAAAAATAATTCCCATCTTGTCGGTGTTTGATCAATCAATGTTCATCACTAATTTTTTAACTTCTTATTGTGACCAGTATTGAAATTTTGTGGTTGTCCTTTTTCGTCCAAATTATCTAGACTTACGTGATGGTTCTTATGCTGGTTTTTCTAAGGGCCTCTGCCTAAAAACTCAAATAACTGGAATGGATTCACAGATGCTGGGTTTATGGTTGCAGAGAAAAATCATACAACTACCCAGTACTGTGTGTAATGTAATGTTATCACTCATTGTGACTGTTTTTGTAGTAGTGTTTGTGAAAGTAGTCGTTGGTATAGTGAATGAGCTCACACTGATATTATTTATATACAAATTTTAATATTTATAAACTTAAATTTCCATGTCAAAACAGAGTTTAAATGAAGAATCACAAAACTGAAGAGAATCGTTGTTGATGTGGTGGTTAATTTGATTTATATTTTAGTTAAAATTTATCTGCATAAAACGCATTTTCAGAGTGATGTCTTTCTGTGTGTGTGTGTCTGGATGTTAACTACATCCTAGAAATACACCTTATTTTGAGATTTTGATGAAATTTGGTATGTTGGTCCCCAATAAACTACAATTCCAGGCTTTTAAAAATATTTTTGAATTTTTTAATTATAAGGGATTTTGACCCACCAAAACCCCCCAATAAATATGAATAATCCAAATTTCTCAAAAACGGCTGATACGATTTTGATTCAAATATTGTGGTTTATTAGCAATGGCAATAGCAATAGCAAGCCAAATAAAATTACACCACCCACATCTCCAAGAAAACTCCTGTTCAAAAGTTATAAAACTTTAAGTATTTAAAAAAAAAAAGTATTTCGATAAAAAAAAAAAAGTGAAACGTAGATTAATTTTACTTATTATTATTAAATCAAGCCCAAAAACTAAATAATTTGGTATCTGAAATTATTGTTCTACGTCAACTGGTTGCGTAGAAAATTCAATTTTTTGTTAAGCGGTAAATGGAGTACCGTTGCAATGTTAACACATCAAAACGTCATATACGCTCGTGGAGTCAAACTAGTGCTGTTCACCTGATAGTCATCCGACCGAGCCATCAATACATTGTTCTGTGGAGGCTTTTAACACATTTTTTCTATTGTTAGGAGAAAGTATGTGTCAGTTATCTAATACCGTTTATTGTAAACATATATTCTTACTTTGACATTCATATGTAAAAAAAAAATAAGCGTTGCAACGGCAGGTAGGTTAACATGATCATCAGGGCCAACAACTCTGAATTTCAAGGGTAAAATTAAAATAACATCTGATTATTTAAAAAAAAAATATCTTAGTGGAATTTAAGTCAATTGGGAAGGAATTTTCCGTGTGGTGGAAAATGAAATTCTGTTTTTCAATCAAATTAATCCCAGTAATTACCTAAAACCATTTATTTACAGCTGTGCATTAACATATGTTTATAATACTCAACCCAATCCCAATATTATTCTATTAAATAAAATTATACTATTAATTGGTAAATGTTAAATGTCAATAATGGATAGTGCCTTTAATTTAAGTCCGATGATTCTCATAAATTGTTGTCCAAAGCAACTAGCCTACAGAACAAGCCCTATTTAACAATACCAAAATCTTGAAAGTAAGCTGATAATTGTAGGAGGAGTTCTAATTACAAAATACCCCCGTCGCAGCAGACCTGCGTACTCAGCGAATTTCCAATGGAATTTTAGATTATTTACTTTCCCCATAAAAACACCATAGGATCGAGTATGTAGGTTTGCTACCATGGGGTTTTGTTAGAAAATCTAAGTTAATCAATAATTAGTGAATGTAAACACAAAATTGTATCAAGCTATGGCAATTTTTTATTTTCCCCATAAACCCCATGGGGGTGAGTATGTAGGTTTGCCGCCATATGGGTTTTCAAAGCAAGTATAAGTTAAACCCTATCTAGATAATGTACATACCAAATTTGATTAAGTTATGTCAATAAATAAGCAAGGTATAGGGTTTTCTTGATTTCCCATAAGGATAACATGGAAAACATATTTTTGGATTTTCCCCGTAACCAGTTATGCTAAGATAAAAATTCAAAATACCTAATTGTTTGTTTTTTTGAGCTCTTTTAAATGGTTTTAGTTAAAATTGATAAATTTTGAAAAATGAGGTCCAAAAATGCCAAAAACCCATTTTTGACCCCTTTGAAACCCCATAAAACCCCGTTCCCATAACCCGATCACGCTGGTTCGCGAACTCATGAAAATAGACCTGGTCTTACACCTTCATACCAAATTTCATCAAAATCGGAGGTCGCTGTCAAAAGTTATCAGTACCACGGACACATAGATATATATATATATAGATATATATATATATATATAGATATATATATACATATATATGAAAATGAACTAATGGTGTTTTTGGCTTCTGGGGACCTTAAAACGAAAAAGTATCATGGTCCCGGGCTTAGGTCTTACCATGGCTACTACCGTAATAGCGTATTCCCTATAGGGAAATTCGCTAAAACTTAGCGTATAAAATAAGTATAGATATACTTGTACTCAACATGACTATTCATGTAGTGCATAAAATTACTTATAATGCCATATTTGTGTTGATGTTTGTGAAGATAATTTTATCTTTGTACCATAGCTTGATAATTTTATCTTTGTACCCTAGCTTATTCTGGACATAGTATCTCGCAATAATCTTCATTCCAGAAGAAATAATTTTTGATATTAGCTCCCCCGATGTTGATAGTCATTCTTAGAAATGTAGGCTACCTTTTATTTCAAATATACTACATATGAATGTTGTCCCCAACACTAACCTATAAAAGAGACTAGTTTAATGCTCAACAACTGGTTGGTTTCAGGTACGATTATTGTGAGTTGAAGCCAATGGCTCTGCAATCGACTGGCACGTGGATCGCCAGAGAGCAGCACAAGACCAACGATCAACAGCTGTTCGTGGCGGAGAGCGTTCAGCAGCAGAGGCCGGCGGCGAAGGTCACCAACAAGCAGCACACGCAGACCGAGAGGTACCGTACATGAAGAGTTACCAGTACAAGTAATTGAACGGTAATAAAGTATTAAAAGTGTGAAATACTAATGATATTGTTTTATTATAAACATAAAGAAAATATTTGCATAGAATTTTAGAGACATATTTTTCAGTAAAGTAGTGGTCTGTGGTGCACAGAAAATTTGGTATCGGTACAATACAAGCTGAATTACCACTATTATGTATTCAAAGAAAGTTGAACAATATATTGATAGATATTTTATTTAATAGAATATAACAAACTATGGTGCTCTTGAAAAAATAGCAAAGAAAAGTAAACAAAATATGTTATAACAGAATACATTTTTATATAGGATTGAAGTAAACATAATACCTTCCCCCTAACCTTTAAACATGTTTAATCTTTGAACTGGTTGGCGTTGTCTTGAGGATCTTCTTAGAACCAAAGAGGATGGTTGAGCCTCTGAGGTGTTACCGTTTTTGATTGATTTCCATTGATTTTTAAAAGATCATAGATAGTGTTAGTTATCGTCTTGGAAATAACCAAATGAACATGACCAAAACAAACATTTTAAGAGTAAAATTAATATCTTAAAATGTTTTTTTGGAGATAGGCTGAGTTATATCGTACTCTTCATGTAATACAACACCACCTATAACCCTCGCGAGTTTTTTGGCTCCTGAAAAGTTTGCATTTTGTCACTTAGGCGGTGTTGTTTCTTAGGTGACAATATGCATTTTTGTTTGTTTTGGGGGAGGGGGTTGTAGAGAAATTAATGCTTGAGAAGTAAAATATGGTTAAATATGTGGGGGTCAGATTATGGTAAATAAATTTGTATTTTCATTAACTAAAAAAATGTTTTTGGTTATTGTTTCATAATTTTCAGCTGTAAATTCAATTTAATCCACCTTCGTATTCCTACATATCCAAACGTACTCCTACAATTACTTGCACCTTTGTGGACAATCACGCAAGCTGGTGCCTCAGGACCGTCTAACAAGTCGCCAGTTACGCGATTCAGAGCTAGGGTCTAACACGTTCTTTGATTGGCTCGCACCTCTCTTTGTATTGCCCTTCTGTAAGGCTTCTTTATAATTATTATTAAGAGCTGGTGGCAAAGGTGTTTGGGTTCAAGTAAGTTCTTGTTCCAAAATCTTTTAAAAAAATGCGTGAACATAATTTTCACAGCCATTGGTACACATCATAAATCAATCTCTTCAAAGTGGAATATTCCCTGACCTTTTAAAATTTTCCATCATAAAACCCATTCAAAAAAAGAAAAATGTTGAATCACTTGATAACTTAAGACCTATCTCATTGCTGTCGTCCTTTTCCAAAATTTTTGAGAGAGTAATCTTTAAAACTTTGAGACTTTTTTTCTTTAATCTTTGAGACTTGTTAGCTATTTTGAAAATAACAATTTACTATCCCCTTTTCAGTTTGGATATCGGCAGGGCAAGAATACTGTTGTTGATGTAATTTTTGAGCTGGTTGATAGGGTGTCGGAGGTCTTGGATAGGTCGCAATTTGCTGTTGGCACCTTTTGTGACTTGTCCAAGGCATTCAACTGCGTAAATTTTGACCTTCTAGAAGAAAAATTAAAATTTTATGAGATTGATGGGCATGCATTGGATTTGCTCCAATCCTTTTTGAAAGATTGTCAACAAAAAGTTATTTTGGATGGAAACTTTGCTGGCAGTAGTTTTGAAAAGGTAATTTCAGGCGTTCCTCAGGGATCCATATTAGGTCCATTATTGTTTTTAATTTATTGTAATGACCTTCCTCAGATGTCATTAAGTGGCAGATTACTAATGTTCGCAGAAGATACCTCCATATTTGCCTCTGACACTAACAAAGGAAACCTCTCTGAAACCCTTAAAGAAAATTTTAATGAATTGCATAAATGGTTTGTTGTAAATGGTTTATGTCTTAATTCTGATAAGACCCAGTTTATAAACTTTCATCCAAACCATATTAAAAACCCTCAAGCTGATTCCTCCTATCTACCAAAAGGAACTAAATACTGTAAACGTAACAAAATTTCTTGGCCTACAGATTGATTGTTCATTAACATGGCAGCAACACATTAACAATCTTTTACCAAAACTAAGTAAAGCCTTTTATGCTTTATTAATTATATCAAAGGCAGTCAATTTTAAAATCTTAAGGCAAGTTTGCATATTTCCATTAATTGATTTCTTACGGTCTGATTTTTTGGGGGTAACTCAAGTTAGGCGTCAAGGGTTTTCCTTGCACAGAAAAGGGCTATTAGATTGCTATCAGGTATAGATCCCAGAGAACACTGCAAGCAAAATTTCCAAAATTTAAGAATACTGCCACTCCCCTCTCTGTTTATTTTCCAGTGTTTTTGGTTTGTTAGATCAAATCCAGACAGACTATTTTCGAAAAATCACAATCACAATCATTTCACCAGAAACACTTCATTAATACAGTATCCAATTCATAGAACCACTATTTTTTTTAAACTTCTCCCTCATATATTTGCTCAAAAATAGTTAATAAATTTCCTAATAGGATCAAAAATGAACCTAATGAGAATAAATCGAAACAAATAGCTATAGAATATCTTCTACATCACTCATTTTATAGCTTAAATGAATTCCTATACCCTCCCACACAAAATGAGACATAGGATAGACTGCTGTTTTGTATTTTTTTCATTTTAATTTATCTTTGATTTTGTTTAACTGTTACACTACTTTAATTTAAGTTAGTTAAATTAATTTAATGACATTTATCACCTGTTACTGTAGCAGAGCTACAATATTTGTAACGTTTTGTGATAATAAATCATTTGATTTTATTTGAACATCCTTACCAATCATACTGCACAGTGAGTGCTTCCACCAAAACCCACGTGTTATCAGTGTAATAGTGAAATGGATTGTTGTAGCAACCCCCTTCACCGTGCAACACACCTGTTGGCTGAGCAAAATATATTCTTGCCAGTTTGTTTTCAAAATTCTTCTGATTCACTCAGAGCATCATCAGTAAAACGTAATAAGAAAAATGATGTGTAAATATTTTATTTTAGTAGCGGATGATAACCTACTGGTATGTTAAAAAATCTTTGGGTGTTGTGGAAGTTATTGAATCAGGATATTACTATGGACTGTTTCCAAGCTTAGAAGTGTAACTGCAGAAGTTAAAGTGGCATTCTGGTTTCTGTAACTCTCTTCTAGTTAAAATCTAAAATACTTTCAGTATCAAGTTGCTTATGAAATAAGCCTAGTCTTAAATTTTTTATCCAATTTAAGTTTATGAATGTCCAAGGTTTGCATCAGTCTTCTCCATTCATCATATTTTAACGATTCATTGGTAGAACAATTATAGTTAAATTAGAATAGGCTTATTTTTTCTCAGATAAATATTGGCTCAGGTCTATTGAGAGGGGTCTAACAGTTTTATTTTCACAATGTAAATTGTGTATTGCAGGTTCACCCAGACGGAGTACAGGGCGAACTGTGTGGAAGTGATCGGGGCTGGGAAGGAAGCCACGGTCATGTTCGAGCAGACTCTTCAACAGCAGCAACCCCAGGCGGTGCCGGTGCAGATGTACTCCACCATCGAGAAGAAAGACCTGGCTCCAGACAAGGGTAACAACCTCACCGAGTTCCCGTTTTGCTACAACGTCTTGCAAAAAGTTCATCAGACGCAGACAGGCAGTCCGACCACAACTGTAGCTAGCATCTCAACAGACGACAAGACTTGTTACAGGTTTGATGTAGCTCAGCCGTTTAGTTACAACTATGCCTTGGTCAACCAGATGTCGTTGGCTGCGGCTGCGTCCACTGCCACGTTCAAATGTGATGTGTGCGGATTAGCTTTCTCACATCTGTCTTTGCTAAATCATCACAAACGAATACATACCAATAACGGCGAAGTTTCACCAGAAAGGACTTTTACCAATGAGAATCAAACTGAAACTATTAAAGTTCAAATAAAAACCTCTCAAAACAAGGCGAGAAATTGTAATAGGTGTGGTGGCGAAGTGGATTGTGATCATTCGCCAACGCTTAAAAAGAAAGTTTCTAAGTATGTTAAATGTGAAAATTGTCAAGCCGGACCTACTTCTACAACGACAACAACTACCACGAACGGTTCATTTCAGTCTTCTTCTTCCTCCCCAGAACCCACTGAAAGTCCTCCAGATATAGTTAATATACCTAGTAAAAGCTTACACCTGGTTAAGCGCGGCCTAGCCACAGTAACTAAATGTCACAAATGTAATGGATCAGGTATTATATTTGTTGGAGGAACCAGACCTCCTCCTACTGATAAACCTTTCCGTTGCAATGTCTGTGACGGGTCTTTCTCGAGGTACTCATCTTTATGGAGTCACAAGAGACTTCATACCGGTGACAAGCCGTTCAAGTGTGACATGTGTGGGTTGACCTTTGCGAGAGCAGCCTATTTGAAAAACCACCTTCGAGTTCATAGTGGAGAGAAACCATACAAATGTAATGTGTGTGGTATGCAATTCTCACAGTCCCCGCATCTGAAGAATCACGAACGCATCCACAGCGGTGAGAGACCCTACCAGTGTGAAGTGTGCGAGAAGACCTTCGCTCGTCACTCAACATTGTGGAACCACAGGCGAATCCACACAGGAGAAAAGCCCTACCGGTGCACCGTCTGTGGTTCCGCGTTCAATCAAGCCACCCATTTGAAGAACCATGGCAAAGTCCATACTGGTGAAAAACCACATCGCTGTGACATCTGTGAAGTAGGATTTTCTGACAGATTTGCTTTGAAAAGACACCGCTTAATACATGAAAAATATGGTCGAACTAACACCGCACAAGCGCAACCTCAACAATCACAGCAAACGGGGAACAACCAACAGTCAACAACACAGATAGGTGAATTGTACAAATGCGAAGTTGCTTTCCCGGGACAGCAACCAAACACAACAACAACACAGCAACAGTCAACTCCGGTAGAAATGTACAAATGTGAAGTAGCTGTTGGAACTTCTGTCGGGTTCTCTAACTCGCAACAACCTTCCAACAGAGCCACTCAACAACAACAGACGGAGATGTACAAGTGTGACGTCGGTACGTCAGTTTCCTTCCCGCCGCAAGCTCAACAACCTTCGCAGTCCTCCACCTCGTCATCGGTCGATGTAGCCAACAACCCTCTTCAATTCCAAGGACAACAGTCACAGCAGCAGAACAACCAGCAAGCCAGTCAGATGAATGAGATGTATAAGTATGATGTCGGTACATCGGTGGCGTTCCCGGGACAGGCCCAGCCGGCACAAGCCCCCAACACGACCACATCATCACATATCACACAGTATGACGTCGCAACCTCCACCGTGACATTTCCGGCGCAGGGGCAGCAGAATCAGCAAACGGCGGCACAGCAAACGACGGCGGCCTCCGCCAACTCACAACAGATGTCTCACGTGAATACTGGTTCCTTCGATAATGAAACAATCATAGGTTCATAAAGTGTTTAAAGTATTCAGTAGAGGTAAGTTAGATTTATATTTTTGTAAAATTTTAATTTTGTTTAAACCGACCACAATGAGTTGTGTAATATTCTTTCTGAATGACCGTTGCAATATGAAACAATAATTATATTACTAGTAACATCATATAGAATTAAGGTTTGTAGGGGAAAAAGCATAACTGCTCCCAAGGTCTGCTGAATAGCTTTTTTTTTGTATTTTTTTGTGTTCTGGATATGAAGCGTCGAAACTAAAACGGAAGTCAAGTTACGTTTAATATTTACCATTACACAGCTGATTGAAAAAGAGAATGATGCAGTCTTGCCATAAGTATGATATTTATCGTAACAACGCCATTTTACTCTATTTTACATTTGGATTATTAGTTAATAACAAACCACTAGGTAATGACCAAATTAACAATTATCAATTAAGGTAAATCCAAAACCATCAATTCTACTACCCTAGTTTGCTTTGAAATTCCAAACTTTAGCGGCTGCCTTTGGTCATTGGGCTATTAATTAATGATCCTGACAAATAAAACACCTGATATTTGTCAGTAACAAAGCTACACCTCATCTGATCCATCACAATCATCACACTCACCCCTTCAGTCATACTCGCCTTAAAATACGCACCACAGAGTGCGTCGGTGTTTCAAATAAAGTATCTAAAGTATCTAATCAGGAACAACAAATCTCCAATGCGTTTGGCAGTGTTGGCAACACTTGCAGGTAACAAAGAGTAAAATGTTGGTTTTTTTAATCAACAAAGATTGTGTGGCGACATTCACGGATGTCGCAGAAACTGACACCATTGCTCTTATGGGATGTAATTCACCTGTGGCACTACAGTCATCTTGATAAAGAGCTACATTATTAACCAAATAAAAATCCGTTCCGTTGCATACAATGAGTTCTGAAAAATACAATAATGAGAGCTCATACATAACAAAAGTAGCGATATAATAGAAACTACGCAATTCGCTCATCAGATGATCGTCCGACTACGATTCATGTTTAGTTTATGTGCCTAACATCAAAAGAGTGCGATCATATTTGAGTAAGAACTATGGTTAGTTCAAGCGACATCGGGTATGTCTACGTTTTTGAAGGGGTACCACATATATTTTGACATGTTCATTACAGTGATTTACCAAATTTAAGTAGGCTGTAGATGAAGTAGTGCATACAATGATTGTATTCAGCCTGTAAGGTTGTGCAGCCCCGAGCTCACTGGTGAGGGGGGTGGGCAGTAGTTCCCCGGACGCTGCTGGTATCGCTTGCACTTTGTGTCGGTTGAAGCTTTGGTGGCCTACCCTTGTTGCGCAGGCGTTTTACAATTTTTCTTGGTACAAGGCGTGGTACAATTCTCCTAGGAAAAGTATATTGAATAAATCTGTCTTTTTAAGGATTTTACATGCCATCTGTTGGTTATAAAAATGACATAATAATGTTTTATATTACGGTGTATATTTAATATTACTAGAGATCGCCTCCTGGTTGAAAGTCAGCCAACATTTTTTCAGTTGATCTGGACGAAATTAGTCAAAACAATCTGTTATTACTGAAGCATATGTTTTTCATGATTTGTTATTGCAACAGCTGTCTAATGATTCAATCAATTATCCTTACCCCATAAGATTAACATTGAAACTTTGAAAGAATGTGGGCCGATGTGAATTAAAACACGACTCTGCTCATCTACAGCACAATACCTTTTTAAGGTATATGCGGATTTATCCTATGATGAGCACGAGCTGAGGAAAAAGCAGGAAATGAAACATGCTTTTCTATTAATATATAGATTTTTATTATATCCATTGTTGGGTAAGGATTGTTTTAAATACTGTTAATCCTCTAAGATATGAAATTGATTTTTGAATCTAGCTTATACCTGAGAATCTACAATAATTTCATTTTTAACATGTTGGCTACCGATCGTGACATATATGTGACATAATGTTAAAAAATACCTTTAAAATAGACCAGCGTCTTATATATGTGTCGCTCAAGGTGTTTCCAGTGGACAGACGACACATATGTGGGACTGGGACGCTCTGGTCAAATCCAGTGGAAAGTATCCTGGTGTCCATAAATAATTGAAAGGTCAACATTTTCAAGCTCAAACTTATTTGACACTCATAATGAAACTTTCTATATCATGTAGGCTATACAAGTCATTAAACAGTAGTTTTCATCACTAGGAGCTAAAATGGCTCTTTTTAGTGTGCCATCATGTTTTAAAAATGAGGCGCAGTAGAGTTTTTAAAAATGATTAAGCACTAAAAAAGACACTTTTACTCCGAGATGAAAAACTTTTTTTATCATAATGCAGAATTACACTTTTAATCGTTAAAAATATTAATTACAAAGTTGTATTTTTGAGGTTATATTTACAAAGTAAGTAATATGCAGTGTTTACATTTCTGTTAGTTACAAACAATGCTTTAATAAAATAGTTGAATTTGACTATTCTGTACAGGAAATTAATAAATAACACTTAACAAACAGCTGACTTTTCAGTTCTAGGATCTAAAAAAATATTCCAGCTGATTTTTCAGTCCTAGAACAAAAAAGAAACTTTTTTGGTACTATTGAGAGAACAAAAAAACAGGTTGATTTCTTGCAGAATGATAAAAATGTCCGTTTCCCTACATTTGTGGGATTTTTAGCTGTCCAGGAAATCCCATGTTATTTAAAAAAATTTTTATTCCTGAACTTTGAATATTGATGAAACTTGAGCTGGTTTGTCAACTTAGGAATTCCTCGATTTAATGAAGACCAAAGTTAATATTTTTAACTTGTACTATCCTAGTGTGCACGTTAGAGAGATCGACGTCCAGCTAAACAGGACCATGAGAGCCATTAGTGGTACACTCATGGCAACTCCTGTACCCTGGCTCCCGGTGCTGTGTAATATCGCTCCTCCTGAAATAAAACGAAGGGATGCACTCATTAGGGAATACACAAAGATCTTATCTGCTCCACAGCTGCCTATCCATGATTACCTACCCCAGAATGCGGGCCGATTGAGGTCCCGAAAACCACCTCTACGAACAGCCTCCCAGTTGATGGACTCGAACTTCACCATCCATACAAACTGGACTTCCTCCTGGGACGCTTTTCAAGGTCGGAACCACTTCTTGATAGATGACACGACCGTAGCGGTAGGTGGTATGAATCTTCCTCGGAAGCAGTGGACTATACTCAATCGTTTACGCACTGGAGTGGGAAGATGTAATTATTGGAAGCACAAATGGGGAATGACACAAGACCAGTCATGCGACTGCGGAGCAGAGTATCAAACTATGGAACACATAGTTGAAGAGTGCCCACTGAGTGCCTTCCCCGAAGGATTGGCCGGTCTGCATAGCTCAAGTGAAGCTGGGCTGCAATGGCTTAGCGCCCTGGATTTAGCTCTATAAAGAGAGATCTAATTTTTTTATTTTAGTGTTTACATTTTTACTTATGCTGACTCAAGTGCTCTGCACCACAGGATTTATTTTATTATTCTTAAACCATGGTGGCTGGCTGAATGAGCCATACGATATATATATATATATATATATATATATATATATATATATATATATACTTGTACTATGTATATAAATTTAGACCAAAATTTGTTACACAGGGCCGCCCCGAGGGCGGGGCGACCGGGGCAGTTGCCCCGGGCGCCGCGGTCAAGGGGGCGATGTGGCCGAGGGGAAATCCCCGTTTTTTAAAGGCTCAAAGACTTGACAAAAATTGTAAAAACTGCATCAATAAATATTTTTTTTACAAATAGTTTAGTAATAATTTTGTTGATTAGTTCAAATAAACATTTAAGACAATTTATTATAGTCGGGGAATGAGTAGTTCTAATTATTCATTGTAACTTTAAACCTTTTTTTACAAAGCAAGTGGAAGTGAATCATGATAGCATCGCTTTTGGCTGCATGTAAGCCTACTACTGGCAAGCTGATCTTACGCACTGCAAAAATGGATTGAGCGCTCACTTGAGCCCGGCGGTTGCGCAGTTGTGAACTGCGCATACACCCACCCCGTCACTCATTCATAACCTCAACCTCTCATGATGTAATTTAATGTGGTGTTGGTGTGTACATTCTCTCTTATTATTTTTGTTCTGTGTCTTACATTAACTAGCAGCATTACATTACAAAACTATAGTAAGATGTGCAAAAAAAAAGTAGTCTGATGAAAATTTAACAGCTGTGTCCCTGTGTCGCCACTCACCCACTCTCGCCCTGCAATGTTATCATTTGTGGTTATGTTTATCATGTGTAATACCCAACGAGGTAAACCTCGTTGGTAATTCCAGTATAAAATGTTTCACAAAAAATTTTGCAACAATGTATCGACTCTCATAGGACTATTTTCGTGAATCTATCTTCTTATTTCTATAAGGGTTTCGTCTGTTACGTCCCTTTTTCTCTCGACCTACTGAACCAATTTTTAAGATTGAGGTGTCATTTTAAAGCTTAGTATTTACCGCAGTGACGAATCGTAATAAAAAGGTCATATTGTTTCGGGCTTCGCCCCCTAGCCCATATTTTTAGAGGGCGCTTTAAAATGTTGACCAACTTTTATTGCAAGTTCTGTAATGTGAATTGTAATTTAACAGCTGATTACCTTCAGATGAATTTTAAAAGCCAGATAGTCAACAAAAATAGATCTATGTCACTTCATAATCAACATTCATGTACAGTAGGTGAGTTTCACTCATACAGAATCATATAAAATGCGCAATTTGCGCACGGGTTATCTCGTCCTAATATAACAGCATTGAAAAGTTAGCCATGCACCTAATTTAGTGCTTAGAATTGTAATTTAACATTACAGTTTACAAGATATGCCAATTATTTAATTTAGGGGGCGCTAGTCAAAATTTTGCCCCGGGCGCCTGTTGCCCTCGGGGCGGCCCTGTTGTTACATCAGAGAGTTAATTATCAGAACAAATTTATTACAGTAGAGAGTCAATTATCAGAACAAATTTGTTACGAGTCAATTATCAGAACTAGGCCTAATTGGGACCTGGGGTGGTTTGGATAGTACAATTGTTTTGATAAACACAAAAATTATATAGCCTAAAAGTGTGTGTAACTACTAAACAGTTTATTGACTGTTTTTCAACAAACAATACTTTCAAATTCATAAAAAAAGTCATAAAAAAGTACACATTTTAATATTTGTTCAGTATTTGTAGAGACACTGTTGCGCTGTGTTTACTGAAAACTGAAATAGGAAGCTGTTCAGGGGTTCGAATAATTGACTGTTTGGATAATTGACTTCGGATAGTTTATTTATTTACTACACAATATAGCTGCAGGATATTACCCAAAATAGCTATCTTGAAAAAAATAACAAAAATATAATATATATTAGTACAAAAAAGTACATTATGCAAACATTAATCTTAGGCATAAACGAAGAAAAGAATAACTTTGTATGTTTGTATATTGAAAAACTATATAAAACAAATTAATTACAAGTGCAATATTATACATTTACAACACTTACATTAATATTTAACAAAATTAACTAGTTAATAAATAGAGTAAAATTACAACTAAACAAATCATATATAAATTTAATAATCTAAAAGCCTTGAAATAATATGAGGGACTAATGTGGGGGACAACCAGTTCGGATGTTGAAAATTCCGATGAACCAGAGTTTACAGGGAGTCATTGTTTTTGCCTTTTCTGCCCTTCCTGGAGGACCCACCATAGGAATTCCATGGAGAGCAGCGGCGTTGAATTTGATCTCAAATTCAAACACGCAATGCCCCAAACAAAAGAGAGTGCAAACCGTGAAGTCAAGACTGATCCCCCGGCAGTCAATATGCTTTTCATAATCATATCACAGTCTGAACCCTTTATTTCAGGCAAATTAAAATCTCCCAAAATAATTAAGTTTTTAAACATAATATTATTATAATTATCAAATGCAAAATAATCATTCTACAAACTAAGAGAACTTTTGGGAGGGAAATAAATAACATTTAAGCAGGCAGATCTGTTTGTGTGAGGTTAATAATTTGACTACCATACTGTCCTTTTAAATAATTTTTTCAATTTAAACTATTCGATCGTGAGTACTTTAGAGATATTGGAGAACATGTGATTTTGAAGTAGTAGATTACCTTTTTGTATTTTGATGAAGCTTCTCTATGAATACTTAATTTTATATGATTATCGCTAACCAATATGTTAAAAAGTTAATGGGAAATTAATACTTTAATTGCTTTCAGACATCACTCTTTTGTTATTATTCTGTACTGTCTGTAGTATAATATGTGATATAATTTTAATTCTTGTAAAATACCGTCAATAGGTGTTAAAAGAGATGTAAATAAATTATTACTGAATATATAAAAAATGCAATGTACTTGTTTGTGAAAATGAAATCCCCAAGGGGTTGAATTAGTATTACTTATTAGACCTATTTTCTTATTTTGTAAATTAATTCAACAGCTTCGGCTTTGGTGTTAAATGTAAATACTCTTCGGTTAGTTATACATATTTGTAAGTAACAATATTGTCTAATGTGTTCATGTCAAAGACATGACTTATTTTGATTTTGTATAAACTTTTTATAATAAATTGATTGAATGTCAGATTCTATTATTAGCAGTTGCACCCATCTCCCTTAGTAAGGATCCTGATTCACATGTTTCTATATAGCTGCTGTGGCAATTTTACATAATTATTATTAATTTTTGGTATGATAGAAATTAGAGTTTTCAGTTACTTCAATAATGTCAGAATTGGAGATTACTCGGAAGAAATAATATTTTTCATTTGCCATCATCCAGGATCTTTGTATGATAAAAAACAATATATTCAACAGTATTCATTTAGTAATTTATCACAATAATACCTATAGCCAGCGGCATTTTTATTTTTAGATCTAGCAAAGAAAAGGATCAAAAAACAAGTAAACACATAATATAGTGTAGTTTATTTGGAAGAAGAAAATGGTTTTTCAGGAATACTAATGGATCTTCTTTCATGATGGTAAGTAGCAAATGTTTCCCCCACCAACAGAGGAAATACGAGAGTAGCTTCTCCATATATCTGAAAAGTGAGAGGATCTCGTTTTTTATTCATATAAAATTGCACTTTAAAAAACTTACAAAGAGACATGATTTTAGTGCAAGTCCTTGTGGCACGGCGAACAATGAAACTTAAATAAGAAGATTCCTTGGACGATGTGAAAATATTTGTAAATATTACAGTGTAATCCTATACTAAAATGTCTGTGGCGATGTATTTTCCATAATCTCCAAATCTAATTTGTAAATTTTCCTTAAATATTGTATTTGGGTTTTGGCGCAAAAATAAGATGAGAAATAGCCTCAACCCCAGTAATAATAGATATTTGTTTCAAATTAAGTTTAAAATTTTAATTTTTAAAATTTTTCTTATGGGTTGCCATTTTGGTAATGAAATAACAACGTAAGGTAAACAAAAAAATAGAACACTATAAAGCATTCTTTTTTAAATATCTAGCTGTTAACTGTGGAAGAGGTATAGTTGGTTATTGGTGTAAACTTAAGAGCCTGATTAACATGATAGCCTACTGTTACAAAAAAGAATTAAAATCAACAAGCATGGCTAGATCAACCCGTTGCTTCAGTAAGTGACTTGTGAACTCTTCCCCTGAAGATGCCACCATATCATTGGCCAAATGTACATTGGGGCATTATAATCTATGCAAGAAAAAAAAAGGCTCATACAAGGTAAATAAAATACAATTAATGTCCTTGTAACTGGGTAAAATAAATAACTGGTATTATTAACATGTTGACTACCGATCGTCACTTAAGCTGATTCGAGTGGACCGACAACACGTATACGGAACGCTTAGGTCAAATCCAGTAGACCGACGGCAGGTATACGGAACGCAGTCACCTGTTCAGTAAAATGACTCGTCACACCCATTCGGTACATTAAATTGATCTAAAGCCTTTTATCAGTCTATAGGAATGTGTGACACGTATGCATGTCGCTTGGTCTCATTGTAAGACCTCAATTTTTTTATTCAAATTTTCAAAGTTGGATATCCTGTCTGTGTTTTTTTATTGTGTAAGACATTATCCTTTCTATTTTAGTATTTTTTACTGTAGTAAAAATATTTTTCATTTATTTCCCAGCCATCCAACTCGTGTCATGTTTGTGAGATTCGGTCTATCGCAAACATAGTATAAAATATTACTCTAGACCTATATATATATATATATATATATATATATATATATATATATATATATATATATATATATATATATATATATATATATATATATATATATATATATATATATATATATATATATATATACAATCATAAAAGTTGCAATAAAATATTATTTCTGTGCTATTTTAGCATTTTTATTGCATCACGTATGTGTGACGTCGGTCTAGAGTAATATTTTATACTATGTTTGCGATAGACCGAATGTCTCACAAACATGACACGAGTTGGATGGCTGGGAAATAAATGAAAAATATTTATATTTTATATATATATATATGTATACTACACTTCAAATTATATAAAAATAAAAAATGTCAGTCTCTGGGTTACTGTTGGTCATAATGACTCGGTCTGTGGTGAGAGTTTCGAGTACTAGCCTCGGTCTGGAGGGAACTCCCGGCAACCCGAATTCCTGACAGTCGACAGCCAACATTTCAACGTACATTGAATATTAATGATGGACTAAAACTGCCCTAATACAAGAGACAGTATTTAGACGATGCAGTTATTAATATAAACAAGAATACCCCCGTCGCAGCAGACCTGCATACTCAGCGAATTTCCAATGGAATTTTGGTATATTTTCTGTTTCCCCATAAAATCCATGGGGATGAGAGTATGTAGGTTTGCCGCCATATGGGTTTTGTTGGTAAATATATGTTAAACCCTACCTAGTGAATGTACATACCAAATTTTATCAGGTTATGGTGTTCTTTTTATTTTTCCCATAAACCCCATAGGGGTGAGTACGTAGGTTTGCCGCCATATGCGTTTTCTAAGCAGATATAAGTTAAACACTTCCTAATGAATGTACATACCAAATTTTATCAAGATATATCTATAAATAAGCAAGATAGAAGGTTTTGTTGATTTCCCATAAGAATAACATGGAAAACATAGTTTTTGGATTTTCTCCATAACCATTTAAGTTAGGTAAAAAATTCAAAATAAGTTACTAGATTGTTTGTTTTATTAAGCTCTTTTAAATGGTTTAAGTTAAAATTGTTGAATTTTATAAATAAAAATAAAAAAAGCCAAAAACCCATTTTTAACCCTTTTGAAACCCTATAAAACCCCATTCCCATGGTCCGATCATTCTGGTTCGCGAACTCAATCAAGTAGATGCCGGCTTACACCCCTGTACCAAATTTCATCAAAATCGGAGGTTCCATTCAAAAGTTATCGTGGTCATGGACACATACAGATATATATATATATATATATAAATTTGAACGAACGGTGTTTTTGGCTTCTAGAGACCTCAAAATGAAAAAGTATCATGGTCCCGGGCTTAGATCTTACCATGACTACTACCGTAATAGCGTATTCCCTATAGGAAAATTCGCTAAAAAACAGATTTGCTGATTAAGTAAAGTATTTGACTTTAGAAAATTATCTACAACTTTGATCGTGCACGTACTTTGACAGGAGTTGCAGTTTTCTTTATCTTCCCCCAGGACACAGCCTCGTCGGGGCGGGCTCCACTATCACTTCCATCAAACTCAGATGCTGTGTTGATAAATACTGCGTAATCCGCACCGTTCCTCTAGAAATATACGAAATATTTTTATTTTGAAGCCTCTTGAACAATAAATTATTCACTTTCTTTAAAAATCCTGCCTTCTGCAAGAGGAATTCTGGAAGTTTTTCAATTATCAAGTTAACAAGTTTAAACATGCCTCAAAACAACCTTCAATTAGAAACAATATGTTTTAACTTGTTAACCTTAAGACTGAAGAACTTTGAAGTAGAGGTGTGCGGATATCCAAAAATTCAGTTTGGTATTATTGGATCGGATAACCGTTACTATCCAATGTGAACCAATCCGAACCTGAACTATCCAAACCAAATCTAATAAAAAAAATGTTCACTATTCGAACATCTCTACTTCGAAGTTACAAACCTAGGAATTCTACGAATCCCAGCCCTTTTAGTAGTTAAAACAGGATTTTTATAAAGTAAATAATTAATTTATTAGAGTTAGTTGAGAAAATCAAGAAAAGTTTAATTGTAGACTAACAGGATTGGACACTTTAAAAGTTGTTCAAGTTAATGAATAAAGTTATGAGAAACGAAGAACACTGCTCTTTACAGTATAATGACTGAAAGTCAAGGCAAAGCAATAAAAATTTTATAAACAATTAGTAAAAAAAGTTACTTTCTTCAATTTCTACATCTGAGATAAGAAGCTGAGGTACCAAGTACCAGTAATAATTTTGTGAGATGAAGAAATTATATAATGCCTCTTACCATGAGATTAGCGTTGCAAATATGATGTTTGACCACGCCACCACCGAGAATAATAACTCCAGAGTTTACAGCTTTCATGGCCATCGTATTGAGTCTGCGCAGGTCTGGAACCCAGCATATTGCATCAATTGGTTACATGAATATTGCCACTTAAAGTCTTCCCCATCATTGGGAAAGTAACTTGTCAACAGTGTTGGGGAGTAGCGCACTACTGTAGCGCCGCTACTTTTTTAGTAGCGTCAGTGTAGCTCCGCTACTTTTAAAAATAAGTAGCTTGTAGCTGTAGCGAGCTACATTTTTAGAGTAGTTGTAGCGGATTATTAAGCTACTTTTCTCGCTACTTTGGTTTCAATAAAACATAATAATTGTGTTGACATTTCATCATTCATGGTTTCAAAATAAACACGAGAGAAGGTTTGAAGGTTAGTCAGCTGTTATGTTTTTCACTCGTTGGAATTGAAGATTACTTTCAATCCATTGCCACCACCATACGCTCCAATTGAGTACCATAACCACAAAATGACAATAACCAGTCTTGTTCTCTTTTGTGTTTGCTGACCACTAGATGCACTAATTATGCGCCTATATTATAGAATAGAAACTAATCTGCTGAACTAAGATTATGTTTGCGCAGCGCCAGGATCGCTCAGGATAGGAATTAAGGAAAGGAATACTGTATTTACAACAACATAACCTCAACCACCTTGATAGATGTTGATGTGAACGTTTACCGTACTTCCCGAACTCAGTAAATTTGTACCTAATACTTTACAGAGTGTTTCATAGTTATATTCGGTTTCTGTAGTATCTAATCTAACAATCGACATCATGGCAATCAGTAGGCCTAAAAGCGAGATTGGCGACAAAATTGAAGAATTTGGTCTTTTTTGTGTGCATACGCCAGCATTAACCCTACCGTAGCCGATCTAAGAAAAATATTGTAAGCTGAAGATAACTTAATAAATATTGTTGTTTACGTCTTTGATGTAAGTCTTTTATTCGACAATTTATATTTTCATACCACTATTCTGTTTACTTTATCTAGGCTCCATAAGACTCACAAATTATTATATAAAATGAAAATATGTCTAAAAACAATACATATATTTAAAAAAAATTAATTTTACTTTTAAGTGGGAAAATTTTAAGTGGGTTATACGTCACAAGAGAAATCCAGGACCAGATTGTGAAAGTAGCAAAGTAGCTTTAATTGTAGCGAGCTACTTTTTAATTGTAGCTGTAGCTGTAGCTAGCTACTTTTTTGAAAAAGTAGCTGTAGCTGTAGCTAGCTACTTTTAAAAAGTAGCTTCCCCAACACTGCTTGTCAAGGTTTTGTTTCTCAGAGAATCGGAGATGGTATCCCAGAGACACCACTTCCAACTTGCCAGTAATGCAGGGGTGCCCATCCCCCCTACCATAATGGCGGAAACCCCCCCCCCCCAACCCAAAGCAATGATACAACCCTCCCCAGGCAATGACACACTCCTTCTTCTAAAATTATTCAGGGTGTCTACTGTCAGAGATACAAAAATAAGTGACTTTTTGATGAATTTTGGCCTACTGGCCTACCTTCTCTTTCAGCGAATTTCCCATAGGGAGGAAGCTATTACCATAGATCTCAAGGTAAGACCTAAGCACGGGACCATGTTACTTTTTCGTTTTGAGGTGCCCAAAAATAATAGTCATTAAAATTTATATATTATATATATATGTGCGTGTGTATTATATATATATGTGTGTGTGTGTATGTCCCTAGACATGATAACTCTCGCAAAACTGGTCCGATCAAAACCAAATTTGGTAGAGATGTGTAATCACACCTTTATTTCGATGAGTTCTTAAACCAGTTATATCGACCTACCGGAAGGTGTGGTTTTGGGGTGTTTTATACGCCAAAGATGGGTTTTTTGCATTTTTCATGTGTAATTTGTTTTAATTTAAAATTTTGATTTTCACCACTGGATTTAGCTAAAATACCCCGTCGCAGCAGACCTGCGTACTCAGTGAATTTCCAAACGATCTTGATATATTGTATTTTCCCCATTAACACCAGGAATGGGTATGTAGGTTGGCTGCCTTGGATGTTGTTAGAAAATGTTAGTTTTGTTAGGAAATGTGATTGTTACGTTAGGTAAATGTCAAACTGTATCAATATTCGACACTTTAATTTTCCCCATAAACCCCATGGGGTGAGTATGTAGGTTTGCCGCCATGTGGGTGTTGTAAGCAAATATCAGTTGAACCCTACCAAGTGAATGTACATACCAAATTTTATCAAGTTATAGTGTTCTTTTCATTTTCCCCATAAACCCCATAGGGGTGAGTACGTAGGTTTGCCGCCATGTGGGTGTTGTAAGCAAATATCAGTTGAACCCTACCAAGTGAATGTACATACCAAATTTTATCAAGTTATTCCAATAAATAAGCGAGATACAGGGTTTTGTTGATTTCCCATAAGATTAACATGGAAAACCTATTTTTGGCTTTTCTCCGTAACCTGTAAAGCCAAGTTAAAAATTCAAGATACTAAATTGTTTGTTTTTTTTTTAAGCTCTTTTAAATGGTTTTAGTTAAAATTGTTGAATTTTGAAAATTATGGTCAAAAAATGCAAAAAACCCATTTTTGACCCCTTTGAAACCCCATAAAACCCCGTTCCCATAACCCGATCATGCTGGTTCGCAAACTCATGAAAATAGACCTAGCCTTACACCTTCATACCAAATTTCATCAAAATCGGAGGTCCCCTTCAAAAGTTATCAGTACCACGGACACATAGATATATATATATATATATATATATATATATATATATATATATATATATATATATATATACATATATATATAGATATATATACATATATATGAAAATGAACGAACGGTGTTTTTGGCTTCTGGGGACCTCAAAATTAAAAAGTAACATGGTCCCGGGCTTAGGTCTTACCATGGCTACTACCGTAATAGCGTATTCCCTATAGGGAAATTCGCTAAAAAAACACACAATTTAGTAATTTGAAGCTTTGCTCTATCTCCATTGGTTACAGAGATATTAAAAAGTCTAAAGACAGTACTTTGTATATTTTGGGGCCCAAACGTTTATCTTATAAAGAATAAGGAATAATAATAATAAATCTTAATTGTCATTTAGTAAAGCTCCATGTTATTCTAATGGGAAAAGCAAAACTTTCACCGCCATTACCTCCCAAACCGTTATGCTTACGGGTACACATTATATTGTAAAGTAGTCTTCAAATAATGTCTATAATCCAAAAATACCATAAAAAGTAGGGGTTTGTATTTAAAATTAATGTATTTTGTAATTACCAATGAATAAAGAAAATCTGAATTGAATTATAATACTGTATTTTTATTACGACTGGAATAGTAGTTTTCATCACTAGGAGCAAAAGTGGGTCTTTTTGGTGCGCAATCGAGTTTTTAAAAACGATTAAGCATCAAAAAGACACTTTTGCTCCGAGTGATGAACAACGTTTTTTATCATAATGCGAAATTAGACTTTTTAATCGTTAAAAATATTAACTATAAAGTTGTATATTCGAGGTTATATTTACAAAGTCAGTTATATACAGTGTTTACATTTCTGTTATTTACAAACAATGCTCTTTATAACGTTTGAATTTCAAATTTCTGCTCCTCACTCAACATTAATAATAACAATACACTTAGCAAACAGCTGACTTTTTAGTCCTAGGACCTAAAAAATTCTCCAGATGATTTTTCAGTCCTAGGACAAAAAAGAATCGGTTTTGGTACTATTGAGAGAACAAAAACAGGCTGATTTCGTGCAGAATGATAAAAAGTTCTTTTTCTGTCACTGTGTTAATATTAAGTTAGGTTTACCTAATATCCTGAATAAAAAAATAACATTTTGTTACTTAACCTTGCAGTATGTCGACGACTAGTCCTGGGTTTTTATAAGAGTGGAAGAACATCATATCGCCCAAACTACCATCCGTCAGGGCCGGACTAAACACTGGAATCTGATTTCTTGATGCCCAGTAGTATATGGAACTTGGATCGTCAATCTCTCGGCCTAGTCTTTCTATCACTTTTGAAGGTGTCCACAAAGTTCCCTGAAAAAAGTAACATTTTAAGAAATTGTTGTGTTTTTTATTTGTTTGAATTGTTTAACTTTATTTTAAAAATTTTAAACAGTGAACAACAATGCTTGTTGAAAATGGCTACAATTGTAGTAATTTTAGAAGGCTTGGTTTCAAGCACCATCTGTGCTTTGAGGCCCACTGTGTTGATGGTTACCCGTCTGCCAGTTGCAAAATTGTTTGGGTAAACTGTAGCGCCGCGTCCGCACTGGCTGAACATTCGCTACAAACTTGTTTGGCGAACAAAACAATCAATAAGAATTTCTAATGAACTATTATTGACCATATGATTTACATTCTACAAAAATCCCAGCAAACAAACAAAACTTTGGGATAATAATGTTCGGCCAATGTGGATACGGCTTAAGGCTTACTTCTGTTTGGGTTAGATTATATTTCTATTAACAGTATATGGGTACTCTGCTTAGTTGATATCATGACGATATCTAAGTACACAGCACCATGTACATGTCAAAATTGCACAGTTAAAATCACAGTCACTTGCCTTTTTTAACAGAATTTGTCAAGTCTCTTTTAATCGAAACCTACAATGACTTTCCAATCTTACATGAATGCTTTAAGAAGACAACACCTCACCAAGAACAGTTTTTTGCCTTTTAGGAAATCAAGAGGTTAATAATTTCTGTGTAACATAGACCATTCAATCAAACTAGGCCTAGTTTGTGCAGAGTGCAATACCACTGCATAGCTGTAGATTAAGAAAAAGATCTAAAGGCAGCGACATACTACCAGACTTTTCACCGGACTGAGCATTGTATCGAGCTATATTGGACCGAGCATCGTACCAAGCACTCTAGAGGCGATTTTCTGGCGAAACATCAAAGAAAAGATTGGTCCGGTGTACGGTCCAATGTACTGTAGTGTCAGGGTAAATTTTGCTCCGAACGCCGTATTGAGCATCGCCCTGAACGCTTGTGATGGAAAGCCCTTCCCCTAGCCAAAACACCCTCTAACGCTCTCCCTCTCTCTCTAAGCTTCCTTCACCTCGATGTATTTGTCCAGTACGTTGCTCTGTCCAATGTCTGGTTCAGCAAAATGTTAGCAATAAATTTACATCCCTGTACGACGCTCGGTCCGGTGGTAAGTCCGGTAGTGTTTTGCCGCCTTAAAGTATGAGTCAGAAGTATCTTTAAAATTTATGTAGGTTAGGTTGTGGAGGTCAAATCCTTTCAATACTGTGCTTCAACAAATTTTAGGACTATCTTATACAATAAAAATTGTTATAAAATCATTTCTGAGTCCGTCTGTCAGTTCTATTAGACCGCTTTACATGGTTCATGTCTTAACGGGGTGTCTACTAGTCACTGAAGTCACCAAAAGTCACGGATTTAAGTTATTTTTTATGGAAGTAACCAAAAAGTCACTTATTTTCAATAACATACAAGAAAAGTCACAGGTTTTTTTTATAAATTGAGAAAATGCAATTGTGAGCAAAAGTTTTAAGACTAGCAATTTCCACTCCAAAATTTCTAAATAGTCCACGCAAAAGTCACGAAGATTAAGATTTTTATAACTAGCTTATATTATTCAATTTGTTTACACTTTCAACACTGATATGAAATTTGGGTTGTGTGTTAAAATTGCCTATTACATTGCATAGTTTATAAGCTGCGGAGCAGCACAGGTTCCTAAGTATTAATTTAAAATAAAATACCTTTGTTTTCTGTTCTTCCAGCATAGCATCCAAGTGGGGCATGACCCAGTCTTCAAACAAGCAATAGTTATCATTGGGTACTAGAAGATTCCCAATGCGATTTATGCCCTTGTCTCTGAGAACGCTGCCTTTAAGATGGAAATCGCCGATGTAGGTTGGAGCGAGACACTTGATGAGGTCTTCCTCAACACCCCCCGCCGTGGTCACTATACAGTCCACGAGGCGGTGCTGCGCCAGGAACCTCAAAGTATCCCGCACACCGGACGACACCATGTTGGACGTGAACCCCAGGAAGATGGTGCAATTCGTCCTACGCCTGATGAAGTCATCGTCTTCTAAAGAGTCTTCTTGCTCGTCACTTAACGGAATGTCCCTGCATTGCAACTAAACATGATAAACAAAAGTGGAAACTAATTATCAAATAATTTATTTTAATTAGTTAACACTTTTACCGAAATCCCAATGTAATAGGTCCAAAGGGATTTTCACAAACGCATATTGGCAACACTGTTTACCTGACTGAGTCTAAGCCCCAACACCTTCCTACCCTCTCCATCTCTACTTGAATATTGTTTATTTAGTTTGGTTCGGTACCACAACCTTGATGGGTGATCTGAGAATTTGTAGTGGGCGGTGCGACCCAGGGTTTCGGTTTGTGTAAATGTCAGTAATATATGTGATATTAGTAATTATTAATAACAATGAATTAACAATGTTTAAACGTATTAGTCAAGTGTTCAAACCACTTTCTGATCATTACCGTCCTCTTTTTATACACCACCGTCCCTTTATTCATGGAATATGGAGACGGTAATGAGGGGGACGGTAGTGAAAATTCAGAACATTTTCAAACTTGACGCTAATTAGGTTAGGCATGACCCATAGTGGAAGTATCTTAGGTGTGCTACTGCGCATCCACAATCGTACATCGATTGTGGATGTACGGGGCGGGCGCAATGCTACGTCACCTTGGGATGAGGAGCTACAGCCCGATATAGCGCGGCAACAATAAAACAATGATTTGAACTACTTAGGGTCAACCTAAAATTTTGAAATTTTTCACGATTGTAGCCAATGAATGGAGATAGCGAATGAATACAAATAAAATGTTAGTATTACCACGGGTGATCTGGAAAAAATTAATTTTAATTAGTGTTTATTGTAATCAAACATTAAATTGTTGGTTGGCTACCAAATTACGTATTATTTGGTCAGGAATGTTTGACCTGCGGGAAAGTTTTATATGAAGAGCCAAACTTAACATAATCAACAGCTATAACTCGCTAAAAGCAATATTTCAATTCTTAGACAGAATAATATCAGACGAAAAGGTGCGCGCGGGAAGCGGATACGGCCACGATCTACAAACGTTTATAGAAGTTTATAAAAGTTTATGATTTACATTAAAAGTTACAAATTAATTAAATATTTTAAGGGACAATAATTGTGTAATCTAATAATTTATTGAAAGTGAAGCGTAATACAATTTTGACGTTTTTTAAAGATAGCGATCGAGCCAAATGGTATACCATTTTTACGCAAATAAATTAAATAACTAAAAAGTTATTATTTTGTTTAGAATCATGAACTTTAGATAAATGTATAACATAATTATATGGTCAATTAAAAAGATATATATGTAACTTATCCTGTTTAAGAATAGAATGTAATTTTTAAAACATGAACTTTTAACTAGGTTCTCTTAAATTAAACACATACATTACAATTTAAACTGAGTTATATACACTATACTTACAGAGTAATTTACGATATTTTACTATAGTAAGTTTACAATCGTTTAAAGTATATTAAACATTTTTAGTAAGTTAAAACAATACAATATTATGGCAATTAATTTTAAACCCTTTTTTTATCCCTCATTTTCCTATATTTTTTTAATTTCTTGATAAGCTTCCTTGTTTTTCCCCTTCCGTAAACGGCACAATATGGCATTTTTATACATCACCGGTAAGGAGAATCTCACATTGCGACCGCACCGCTAAAAAGCTTCTCACTGACTGCGGTCGGCTTCCGCTCAACTTCAAAGAGAAACAACGCCGCCGCGGGGTATGAGCGTCATGGCCGTGGCGTATGGATAGGTGGCAGAAGATCGTAACGAATATTACAATCATTTTTATATTGCCACATTAGTAATAAAACAACTCGAAATAAGCCAAAAAGACACCCAAAAATATTTGAATCCCCTTTTTTAATAATTTTTAATATAATGACAATATAACTTGATTTTTGCACAATTTTTAATGTTGTGAAAACAGTCTAAAATTAACATGATTTTAAAAAGTTATGCAACCGAAATAGCAGTACAATATACATTACTTTTTTGTGTAACTAATTATTAAATTAATAATTTCCGCTATATACATTAGCGGACATCTAAACTCATTAGTCATTAATAATGTAAGTTTTATAAAATAATCTCTTTCTTTATGTAGTAGGCTTATGTAAGATGTAGTTATGTAAGATCTTTGTGTAGAAAGAAGAAAGCAAGAAGAAAGAAGAAAAAAAATTTAAAAAAATAATTGAAAAGACTTGAAAAACTTATTAGAGTATTAAATAAATTAACAATGGTCTTGGTGAAAAAATCCGGAATTGTGAATTTTCAAATTGTGAAACAGATAAAAAGACTTTATGTAAATTTTTCATAAAATGTAAATTCCCATACAATGTAAATTATTGTCAGCGGAATAAAATTTATTATTATTATTATTATTTACTATGTGATTAATCATTTAACCCATTTAAATATTATAATATAGAGTAAATGAACCAACTAAATATCCTATCTACAAACTTTTGTATTACTGTAGCACCTTCGTGATGGTTAGGCTACATTGCTGCCGTGTCCGCTTCGCGCGCGAGCCATTTCGCCTGATTAAATTCAACCTAGCAATGAAAATATTGCTTTCAGTGGATTAAGGCTGTTGATTTTATAAAATTTGACTTTTCCTCTAAAACTTTCCCACAGGTCGAACATTCCTCACCAAATAGAACGCAATTTGGTAGCTGACTAACTTTTCCATGTTACGTTTCACAAAGTTTAAAACATTTCATGGAATAAGTAAGTTAATTTTTAAAATAGACTCAAATAGTTTTGCTCATATGCATGCTATGTTCATGGCTAACAATACATCCAAATTTTAAAACTTTTTAACGACTAACTATTTTAAATCACGGTTTATCCGTGAAGCGGCACACATTCTATATGAGCGTGATACGCTCTCATCCCAAGGTGACGTCAGCCCCCACCCCGCCCGCCCCATCGCCACCGATGCGCAGAACTCTCCCAAACTCGTCCGTCTGAAGAACACACCTAAGATATCAATCAATCAATCAAAATAACTTTATTCATTTTAAGCACAAAACATGTACAGAATGGTGTCATAAATCTAATAATAAAATAGTTAAAACTTAGGTACAGTGTCTTTTGTTAAACTATTATACATAACTAGGGGGCCCGTGCAGCGCAATGCGCTGCATCTGTTAGATTACCTGGTGATCAAACCTTGCTCCATGGTAATGAACAGAGTTACTTTGAATAAAAATTATACAGAAAATCAGATAAAACAATATTGGTGTTTCCTCAATCGATCTTCAGTACTAATTCTACAACTTGCCAATGTGATACTGTTGAGATTTGGTGGTTGTTCTTAGGTCCAAATTAGCTAAGATTACGTAGTTGTTCTTATGAGATTATAGAAAAGATCTGCACAGCCACAACACCAGATCATGTGGAATAATTTGCCTCATGTTAGACTGTTTAAGACTGATAAAATCCCTATGTTAATGGCTATTAGGTTATACATAAAGTTACCTTTAGATATCAAACTGCTTAATGTTAAGGATTTTAAAGTTAAAATTACTAATTTCCTATGTAAAGAATCGTTCTATTCTGTAGAAAAATATATGAAAAAAATATAGAAGAATATGAAAAATATAACATCTGTGAATTTATTCTAAATTCTGAATTTAATTTAACATTTAATTATTTTTTCTAGAATAAATTCACAGATGTTTGATCTACATAGTTCATCAAACATGAAACGTAAATGACAACAGAATAAAAATCAACATTTCATTACAACTCCCCGGTCCTGGATGAGTTATGCAACTGTTTTTGTGGTAAGTTACTGAATTATGATGTAGTCGTCGACATAGTGAATGAGTCCACATTATTTTTTATAAATAAAAAAATCCTCTTTAACTTATCATGGCATTACAAAAAAAATTAAAAAAAAAGAAATCACAATAATTAAGAGAATCTACATCTTTGTTAGTTGGTATGGTTTGTTTTGGTTTTATGTGGCACTTATATTTTTGTTTAAATTGCTCTTTATACAAACCATTTTTGTAATAAGCTTGTTTTCTATACTGAAGGAAAAAGACTTTTAAATGTTGTATCTTTTAAACAGGTGTTTGTAGCATTCTGCATAATATTTTTTTATTGTATAATAGTAACCAAATAGGTTATTACACCTACAACCAACTATCCCTTTTCCTTATACTTCACAGCAGTTTGAAAACCCAAGCTCACAAATTTAGTGTTCAGTTTTAATATTTATTACCTTTCGATATTGTTTCAATACCAATCAGACCTCCCATAAGATTCATGTCAAAAATTTCAATTTCCAAACTACTTGTTTTCGTAAAGAAAAATTATTATTTCTAGCATTAAGTTGCCAAACTTATTTTTATGTCCAAATGCACGTAAATGAAACGTTTATGCAAAATCTACGCCCCACATTTGTGAAAAGGTTAAAACACCACAATAGACACTCCTTGTATATAATGTGTTGATATTTCAGAACCAGTAGTTCAATTGCTTCTACTCTGCTTTTAACATATGTTTGTCTCTTTACTATCAACAGCTGTTTTATTTAGCAATTCAATATAAATTGTTCCCCATGTTAATCTTATGGACAAAAAATGAACTTTGAGGGCTTCCCGTGAGCTTCAGAATTAAAATATCAAAAATCTAAAACCTTTTTGCAAAACTACGAACTGAGACCTTTCTTTTGACACCTCAAACTTTAAAATTGGTCCAGAAATAAGGGAGGAGTAGTGTTAACAAAAAAAGGGCATCACGTATTATACAGGGTGTCCAAAAAAAACCTTTACAGACTTTGGGATGTGATTCCTGATACAAAAGTAAAGAAAAAAGTTCCTATGAAGGTATGTCCGAAAATGCATATTTACCCAGATATCCGCCATTTTGTTTTTTCCACTTAATAATTTTTATTTCGGTGACAGATTGATCTAGGTACTTCATATTTGGCATGGATCTTTATAATACTAATGTCCATTTCCACAATAAAAATTATTTTTTTCCGATGCATATTTTCAAAATGGCAACCATTTTAAATTTTTAAACTCAAATATCTCAAAAACGGTAAAATTTATAAAAATATTACAAGACACAAAAAAGTTGACAAATTAAATTATCTAAACAACAAAACCAAGTTTGTAAGGATCCGCTAACAAATAACGGAGTTATTAAGATTTTTCTCTTAAAATAACCTAAATTGGCATTAATCATAGTGGAAAATCAGTGTTTTTCTGCAGAAAAACCACAATAACTCCGTTATTTGTTGCCGGTTCCTTACAAACTTGGTATCAATGTCTTATATTATTTGAGTTGGTAGTTAACTGATTAGAGCTGTTGATATGTTCAATCACAACATACTGCTTTCTGCCAAATAGGTATGACTGAAACCAGAGTAGACTTCTCTCTGAAAGGCCGATAGAAGATAATTTTCTAAGTAATAAGTCGTGAGACACACTGTCAAACGCTTTTGTCAAATTCATAAAAATTCCAATAACCCGCTCTTTTTTGTCAATTGAGTCAATAATAGATTCGCAAAAATCCACCCAAGCATTTATCACTGATTTTCCTTCTCTGAAACCATACTGCTGCTTATCAAATATATTATTTTCTTCAAGAAACTGAGATAACTGTATATACATTACTTTTTCATAGATTTTTGAGAACGATGATAATAACGATATTGGACGATAATTAGAAAATTCTTTTGAATCGCCACTTTTATAGCATGGTTTAACTTTAGATATTTTTAGTTTTTCTGGAAAAATACCGGAAATTAAGGATGAATTAATAACATGCAGCAGTGGTAGTAAAATATATGTTCTAGCCTGCTTAATCACTGGCATGGGTACTTCGTCCCACCCAGAAGAAAGCTTGTTATCGAATGACATGATAATTTTTTTCTAAATCGTGGTAATCAATTGTTGTGGGGGTAAACTTTTTATTTTTTCCCTCAGATAGAAACCAATCATTTTCTGAGCCAGAATTAAAATTAGATTTAGGCAGTATAAAATTATCGACCATTTGTGTATAGTAGTCGTTAAAAGACTGGCATACATGTCTTATATTATCACAGTTCAAACCCTCAATATAAGGCATGTTTTTACTCTTACAATTTAGGTTCTTAACATTGTCTCCAACTTCTTTATTAATTATGCTCCACATGGTTTTACTTACATTTTGTGATTTTTCTAGTAAGCTATCATAATATGCACGTTTTGTATTAGTGATTTCCTTTTTTAATTCTTTCTTTTTTACATTCAAAAGACCTTTTACAGTTTGGTTACTGGTATCCCTAACAGCCTGACTCAAACTTAAAACATCACTTCTCTTCATTAAAATACTTTTAGTTACCCAGCTTTCATGATTTTTCACTCTACTTTTAATCTTAGGAAAACATACGTCAAAGTTATACATAAAAATAGAAAAGAAAACATCAAATTTTTCCCCAATGGGAGCATTTAAGACATTAAACCAATTTTCACCTGATAATTTTTTACAAAAAAGGTTGATATTCTCATCTGTGAATTTCCTAGTGAAAGTTTTTTTTTGTCAAACTTTATTTTACAATCTGTTCAAAATACAATAAGTAAAAATGTTAAAAATAATATTCACATGAGCAAGTATTTGTCCAGTGACAAATCTTGTTACTTATTTACTGCAAATTAGGCAAATCTGTATGGCAGGTCCAACACTTTAACACACCTTTTTAGTCGGTAAATAGAGTCACTATTATCGAGTAAGTTCACAGCAAGATTGTTCGGATGACTTTCCAACTTCATTTGATATTTTTCACTGAATCTTGTGATCTCTTCTTCAACAGTTGGCATTTTCAGGTCGTCGTGTATAGTTTTGTTTGAAACATACCATGGAGCACAGAGTAATTTTCTTAAAGTTTTGGACTGGAACCTTTGTATAATGTTAATGTTTGATTTGCTAGCTGTCCCCCAAAGTTGTATACCGTAAGTCCAAATAGGTTTGATAATAACTTTGTAAAGCAAAATTTTGTTGGACAAGGACAATTTTGAACTTTTACCCAGTAACCAATTTAATTTTCTTACTTTCAATTCCATTTGTTGTCTCTTATTCCAAATATGATTAACAACATTGTTTTTACAAGGTAAGGCTTTAATATTTTTATCATAAATTTCAAGTAACTGAGCATCGTAATCAGATAATTCAGTAATTATTCCTGAGATTTTTGTTTTAACTATTGGTATATTTGTAAAAACGTTATCTATACCACTCTCCTTTGTCTTACACACTCGTGTTGGAAAATCTACTAGGGCTTTAATTTTATGCGAGACGAGAATATTCATTAATTTATGAGTAGTTTTTGTTTCTTCAAGCACATCAACATTTACATCACCAACTACTACAAAGTTTTCATATTTTTGGTTCAAAGTGTCTAATAAAGTGTCAAATTTATCTAAGAACATTGAATTGTAACAAGCTTTTGGTGTTCTGTATACCCCAGCTAATACAAAAGAAAATTTTCCCGTCGTCACTTTCACAGCACAACATTCAAATACATTATCAGATGTTAATTCTATGATATCTGGTAAAAGCAGCTGCTTAACTTTAAATTTTAAGTTCGCCAAAATCAATACACCGCCCCCACTTGTTGATTTACAAGCGCATGTTTGTCAGGTTCACACGATTTAATTCCTCCTCTCTCATTTTGTGCTCTGTTAACACTAATAAATCAGTCTGAATTTCAACCAATAATAATGATAAAGCTGCTATTCTTGTGGGTAAGTGTTGGATATTTTGGTGCATGATAACAATTTTTTTCATATGTTTAACCTTACTATTACTATTTTTATTTATTTTATTTTGATTAAATGTTGATGTATGGCTATTAAGATTATTTTTCCCTAAGTTGTGACTTTTTTTGAGAAAGATTGTAGTTTAAAGTATTGGAGAGTGGCTCACCTTCATTAACATTAATAGTACTACAGATACTAAAACTACTTTCAGAAGCCTCTTCACTTATAACATTAAAATGTACATTTTCTTCAGTGTTCACAATATTATTCTGAGTGTTTTTTTGTTGAGATAAACAGTCCTTCAGAGGAGTCTGCAAATTTCTGCTGTTCTTGTTCTCCGCTGAAATATTCTTTGTGGTAGTCACACGTACAGGTAGTGGTGGGTACTCTTCTAAGGACTTGAGTGGGAATTTTTCACAATCTGAATCTTGTTTTTTGTTGTAGTGGTTTGAGACTTGATTAACATGGCGAATAGTTTCAATTTGAATATCTTCTTTGATTCTTTTGAGGAAAACTTCGTGTGGCAATCCCTTTCTTATTACCCTAAATGATTTTTCATTATATACTATTATCGTGACTTGGGCTCCTGTGGTGTTCTGGAATTTTACTAAATTATCTGCCAGGTGACGTATATCGATATTGTCCCTCGTACATCCCATTGGGGAACATATTAAGTGCCTCAATCCTTTTTTCTTAAAGTCATCCGTGAGATTCTTAAAAGCTGTGTCGTAGTCCAGTGGTGTTGGTTTATGGTAATACTTTAGTTTGGTAATCAAGCTGTAGATTGAAGCTTCATTCCCACTTTTCTGGAGTGATAAATGCGGGGTAAGACAATCTGCGACTGATGGCTTTCCAAACTCTTCCTTGAACACTACGGCAACACCCGCACTCATGTGTCTGTCATCTTCAAAATCGGCAGATATACAATGCGCAAATGCTGTAAGTTTATCATTGCGGTATTTCTTTATTACCTTCCTCATGTTGCCCTCTAAAACCTGTATACTCTTATCTGTAATATTCCTTTGTTTTTGTAGGCTGGAATTTTGACTAAGATTGGCTGACACATCATAGACCAGCGATGACACCTGACTTATAACTCGGCTTAAGGTGTTTGCACCTTTTCTGTTGAGATGCAAGCCATCCCTAGCAAGGCATGAGTCATCCAAAACCCTATCCAAATCAACATAGATTGCTCCATTCTGACGACAAACCAACTGATGTTTTTGTTGGCTTTCTGAAGCATTCCATGTTGCATGTCTTTTCTCCGCACTATGCTGTTTACAAAGAGGCGAGACTTGGGGAATAGTTTTTTTGCCACCAATAACCCATTGGCTAACAAGCCCGAGTATACTCGGGGCGGCCGTGAGTGGCCCGGACGTGCGAACCCGAGTATACTCGTGATTGCGTAATGATGTAAATAAAATATAGGTGCTCCATTATTATCGTGATTTGTTAAGACTAGAAGTGTTTATACACTTTATTAAACATAATATATAGTGTATCAACTAGTTTTAATCTTTTATTTACGTGTTGACATAATACAATACTGCATATCAAATCAGCTGATCAGCTGGCGATGTTTAACACAGCGCGCTATTACATTGTTGTTTACATCAGTGTTTAGCCGTAACCTAAAACTTGTGATCGATGTATTTGTGTGTTGATATTTCGACTAAATGAGTAATTTTCAGAATCGTATCTCACTACTATTGTTTGAAAGTGATTCTGAGGTTGATTTAGATGATAATGAAAACTGCGACGACGAATTATGAATTATATAGTGGGAGTTTTCTTTTACTTTGGCGCAATTTTTCTTTGTATGCAAACTTGTTAAGTGAACCAAAAAAACATTCTTTACATATTTTTATTCCAATAAGAATTTAATTTGGAGGTATAATTGTTTTACTGTGTAATTTTGAGGAATTTTCTACCTAGGAATGCTCCGTCTACAAATATAGGTAAAACGCCAAAAAAGAATGATTTTGTAAAATATTTTATATTCAAGTCAAATGTACATATATTGGAGTAATTTTTTATTTTCACGTAAAAAAATAAATAATCAACTAATATATAATCATTTTGGGCTGAAATATTTTTTTTTAGTTCTCTACATGCAATAAGCTTTCAAAAATTATCTTTTTTATATAGAACTATGTGTACATAGTAAAATATATAAAGTACTTACCATGTATATACTATGACAAAAGTAATATTTTCTTAAAAATTAATAATTTCTAAAAAAATTAGTGAAAAAATCATGAAAATTGAGCAACAATTGTTGCTACAGTGATAGTTTTAATAAAAGTATTTATTTTTGTCTTATTTCTATGGAAATTAAGGGGCTTGTCAGGTGTCTAATGTCAAGGAAGCCAATGGGATAATAGTGATTTTATAGATCCCATGACGTCATCTGGACTTTGGCCCCTACCGAGATCATTGGTTCCAACATGAAAGAAAACAGATTTAGGTGTCTCTGTGGGCTCCATTTCCAGACCGAGCTTTTGGTTTAGCTGCATAGCTGTTACTCCTCTATAGCATTTCACGAGGCAGTTTGTCAAAGACACATACCTTACAATCGAGTCCCCAATTACAATTGTAAAGTTTTCATGGTCTCTTTTTTCAGCGTGTTTTAAATTTGGGTTTTCCCAACTGTACTTTGATTTAGTTTTGTTAAGTTTACTTTTATGTCTTTCTTGGTTGTTTTTTTCCTTCTTTGAATTAGTTCGTTTGACATGGTTTTTTTGTTCATAATGGTTATTTTTATGTGCAACAGTTTCATTGGCCTCATTTGTACAGTCTTGGCAAAGAGAATCATTTAAGTCCACCTTATTTTCGCAAGTGGTTAGAGGGCTGAATCTGTTACTGAGGGGCACACTGTCACTCTTGCTTTCCTGACGACTTTGTATTTTAGTATTTTTAATTTTAACCTTTACACCATGGTTACACATTTAACCTTTACATTAATTTTAACCTTTAATTTTAACCTAATACACCTTTAACATTTAATTTTAATAGTTACACCATGGGCATGACCGAGTTGCTACGTTACCAACTGTTTACAGTCAGCATTTGAATTTAATAAACAATTAACATACTATGTAATAATTGGTACAAAAAATATATCGGACGGGATGGTAATGACTACTAATAAACACTCTCAAACAATAGCATCCTTTTCATAGCTTACCGATTGAAATGTGTAGCACTTGAAGCTAGGCGACCGGCTCTCATTGAGGCGGAGAGCCTCTATTGTTTGCAAGCAAAAATAAGGCGCTAGCTCTTTCCTGGTTGTCGTTGGAAAATGATATCGTGATTAATTACGCACTTTAGTTTTTTTTTTATAATTTTTATGAATGGAATGATAATTTTAAATATTTATTGATAAATAGAAAGTAATTTTAACTGAATATATTTACACCAAATATGTCTGCCAAAGCTTCAAACCTGTAAAATGGCAATAGGGACCGGGGACGGTAGTGAGATTTCGGGTATAAAATAGGACAGTGTTTAAATAAATAGAGGAATAGGTACAGTACACTCTCGTTCATCGGAACTAATGTGGCGGACGGCCAGTTCGGATGTCAAAAAATTCCTATGAAGCGGAGTCCGTCGTGAGTCATCATTTCCACCCGTACGGTGACCTATCGTGATTGTATTCACTCTTGTTTTTAAGATAACACAAGAGATTTTATGAAAATAAGGCACTCAAACTTTGAACATGGTAACAATGAACCTATAGGAATAAAAACAACGCAGGAAATAAAGATCCAAAATCGTTATTCTCATATTCCATATTCATTTCCACTCATATTCCAGCAGTCAACTGACTTCCACGTAACACAGGTGCAGTCGCGATGCGAGACAGACTGAATGACAGTTTGTGAAGTGGTCGAAACGGATGTTCACTTCCTGCCCCCTTCCTCTTTCTATTTTCGTGCGAATACTCCACAGCCTCGTAAATCACATCGATGTGTACAGATTATGGAAAACGCCTGATGATGCTTGATGCAAAATGTGATACTTCACTGTTGTGCGGATAGAACTAATGGAAATTGAAGGCGCTAAAACGGAAATATTATTTATTTTGTAAGAAAAAAAATTAATGATATCCAGATTTTCAGTTCCGATGAAGCGGAGTTCCGATGTCGCCGAGTCCGATGAACGAGAGTGTACTGTATGAAAAAATGTTTTTAATTAGATTACATAGCAATAAATAGTTTGTAACTATTATAGCTCCAATACTGTGATAACCTAGTGTACAGGGAAAGCAAATGTCATGATTTCTGAGAATGTCCCAATTGTGTTAATGATTGAACAAATGTTTTAAAAGATTACCGGTAAGTTAAAGCTATCATGAGAAACTTAGAGTAGTCATGTAGACTAACTTATATAAGGCTTCAAAAGCCAAGGTTTCGGTTGGTGTCAATATGAATAGTTTCAGAAAAGTGATAGTTAGAATAGACCAACTGCATCTTACATAGTGTCCCCACTCACTATATACCGTAACAGAATTGTAAGCTTTGGTTTCTGGACACATTTTACAAGTTCCTCTCTAATAATTCTGTAAGCAAAATTCTTTGAGCAAAATTGTGGGCTTTTTACAAATTGCAGGAAGATGGGAGGGGTCTCAAACTAAAGAACTCGGCCCCATGCACCGGGGAAAATGATCGGTGCATCCATAAAGTTACCAGGAAATGAGGAATAACACAAAACATCCTCCATAAGAATCCCAGGACAACTTTAAAACTGGTTTATACTAGTTGAGAAGTTGACTTAACACTGTGAAAAATCTTTTGGCTGTCCACCATGACAATTTCCCTTCCTTCATAATCCACTCATGTTCAGGACGGCGGGGGGTGAGGTGAATGCAGCAGGCATGTAAACCCCTAGCTGGAATATGAGTGGACAGTCGGTTGGTTGGCCATTTAGGGGGCAGAGCGGACCCAACGGTGACAACTCACAGTTCACGGGCCCTCTGAATGGTCAAATGGCCGTTTGATGTCCCGTCTCTCGTCATCCTTTCTCTTCCTTCAATATCCCATCCTTCTGGGGGCTTGCGCAAAATGCCCATTATAGGCAGACGTGCTTAACGGTTCATCCATAAATTATTCATCCACAAATTATTATAAATTGTTCCGGTTTGAAAATAATGTAACCAAGAAAGTAAATTAATTGCAAATTTATTGTCGCCGGTAGTTCTCCCCCCCCCCCCAGACCACGCTCTGGATCCGCCCCTGCCATATACTAGGTTGAGTATGTAGCTTTCATATTGCAAAAAGTCTGAAAATATTTCATAGGTAAGTTGCACAATAAAAGTAAAATCAGACCTCAAACTTACTTAAATCAATGTGTTATGATTGGTTATGCTTAGATCCTTTTTATCACCTGAATGAATTTCTTAGTCTAAAGTCTGTGCATTTATAGTCCTCTATCCTTTTTATTCTTGTCTGTGATTGTTACGTTAGCCCTATTGTTTTAACCTTTCACAACTTAAATTTTATCAACTTAAACTGTTAAAAACAACTTAAATTTGGTTAAACTTAACACTTAAAGTTTCTTTAACAACTTAAATTGTTATCTGATTAGTTATTGATTGATCTCATTGTTTATTCACATTGATGTCGTGTATAGCCGCGTTTACATTAGAGTTGTAAATTCGTTTTGACAACAAAATATTGCCGACTTTTGTAGGCGTAGATAAAAAGAGCTCTAATTTTGTCTGCAACAACAAATGTTGCATACCGATTTGGGGTGTCTGCAACTAAATTTTTGGAAAAGAGTCACAACAAAATGTTGCAGACTAAATTTCTACAACCCCAGTGTAAACACCCCACTTCGGCTTATAATGATGTCCTAGAGGACTGGGCATTATTGACAACCCCAAAGCTACTCAGCCACTTCGGAGCTACGCAAGATGTGAAGATTCATGTAATAGCCTAATGTGCTTAGCCTACTAAGAATAAAGAATCCTGATCTATAAAACTATAGAAGGCCTAGCTTAAATACTAACCATATTACGAATTTCCCCTATTGCTAAACCAAGATTTGTAGCTTGAAAACCACAATCCCGGTAACTTTCCAAAAGGGCTTTGTAGTCAACCCCATTATTCCAGTCGTAACCTGTAACACATTTACTTTTTACATATTTACTTTTTTACCCAACAACACCAGTGTTGGGAGGGGGGCAGGGGTGGTAGGGGAGGGAGATTGTTATTGGGCAATGCTGACTGATAAATTCTGTTAGTATTCTAGAAAATGACAAAATATCAACTTTGTTTACAAAAGCTTGAATTCAATGGTTAATAAAACTGCTTATAAACACATAAGGTCAAAATTATGTTACAAAATACCGGTATAAAAAGTTACGGTAACATAACATTTTAAAAAAGTTCAATTAATAATTATTAAATCTCTATTATCAGCTGGACAATTTTCGGAACTGTTACTTCAACTTGGCAATGGAAACTACCCCGAATATGATGGCAAATAACAATTCCATCAGGGTTAGGTACTGTAGTAGCTACCATGGAAGACCTTGCTGCTTTTGTATACCCTGATACAGTAGAACCTCAATAGTTTGACTCTCGGTAATTCGACACTCCTTATAGTTCAACACTATTCGTGGCAACTTGATATGTCAGTAACTTTAACACCTTTAATGAAATGGCGACCTAACTCAATAGGTAGTTTATTAGCCACTTGAAACTTGAAAATGGCATGGGTAGTTGAATTAGGGTGGGACTTCTTACCTCTCAAAGTTAAGAAGTACTGAAATTACCTTTTACCACAGGAGTTTCTGCAGGGAGTCCAGAGCTTTCAACAAATACAGCTTCTTTAGCTTTGCAAGAGATGTCAAGAGCAATTTCTTCTTTAGTCTCATCGTATATGTTCTCTTTCTGCTTGCAGTCCATCCTCAAATCTATTTGAAAAGATTAAAGAACATAGATTGTAGATTTGTATAACGGCCTATTTCAATGGGCTAAACTATTCATAATCTAATTAATCCCAATTTGAACTAAGCTGATTTATCCCTTTTTTTAGACATAAAAGTAGAAAACATAATATTATGTGTTGATTGGAAAGAACTATATGATACTTACTATATATCCTTGATTGTAGTTTATGTACTTTTTAAAAAGGCCTAACATTTCAAATGAACAAGGCCTTGATGTTAGGTTAGAAAGCTCGTCTCGTCGTATATAGTTTGTTGTTCTAACCAGGTGGTTAGCACTGGCGTCTATTTCCCTTTTTATCATCTTGTGGGGAGCAAATAGTGACGAGGAGCAATGAATACAAAATACCTCCTGTCGCAGCAAACCTGCGCAACCAGCGAATTTCCAAAGGAATTTTTTTATTTTCCCCATAAACACCATGGGAATGAGTAAGTAGGTTTGCTTCCATGGGATGTTGTTAGAAAATATTGGTTGTTACGAAATGTAATGGTTAGGTAAGGCATATATCAAATTGTCTTATTTGGCAAATTATTTGGCAAAAGTCCTGAAATATTGATATCCTACTGTATTACATACGTAGAACATCAGGTCAAGTCAAGTCAAAGCATTTTATTCCTTTAGGTACATTTTGTACAATTGGGTATGTCTTAAAATACAAGTGAAATAGCACTTATGTCATATATAAACAAACAATCAAGGCAAGAAAGATAAAAAATCACAGATTTCAGTTTACAATAAAGTACAGTTGACAATCAAAGATAACAAAAAAATAAATAACAATATATCCTAACTCTTACATAAAATTTACGAGTTATATCAGACTCTATGTTAGCCTAATAGTTATCACCCCATAAGTTTCTATACTTAATACTGATTGAAAATGATTTGTAATTATTTACCCAGATCCAATAGTGAGAGTGGATTAACAGTCTGCACCTAATGATATACATTAGGTTTGAATGAAGAAACATTTCAGTTGCGCCTCGTTGCTGTAGTGCGCCGGAGTGGACGGACGGGCCCGCCCGGGCCGTGAGTTGTGGTGGAACAATTAAATGAGGGTGGGGGATCAAGATATGGCAACACTGTTGAATGATGACTCTAACAGGAAATGAGGGGCGGTCTCAGACGGCGCCAGACCCCACCACAGTTCGAGCTAACAACAGATCACGTTAATCTCATGTCGAGAAACTGGATTCACCTTTTTATTTTGTTATTAATATAAACATGATGGATGTATTGAAAATCGTCATTAGGTCAAGTAACATATCGATCTTTTGTTTTTAAATTCTTATTATTTCTGTTCTTAAACTTGAATAAGCCATATTTTCTTAATTCTTAATTAAGGTTCTTAATTTGTAAATAATGTCTTACTTTTAATTTCTTATTATTTGTTGAAAAGTTCACAAAATAGTCATAGTACCTAATGTTATGTCGATCAACTGGGTTTAGGTTTTTTTATTTTGGTATATTAAAAATGTCTAAATGTCGACTAAATGGTAATACAATAAGTATCATATCTTACAATTAGTTTTCGAATTTTATTAAATTATAAATACTTATTAGCAAGTCGCCCAAATTGTCATGTTACCAAACATAATGTCGATCAGTTGGATTTAGCTGTTTATTTTGTTATTAACTTTTACTTATTAAAAGTCGACCAAATGATTATTCGATTGATAAAAATAGCGATCTTTTGTTTTTAAATATTTATTAAATTATTATTAACTATTGAAAAGTCCTCCATATGGTCATTCTACCTAATGTCAGCTTGATCAATTGGGTTTCATTAAAAAATATTAAAAATGTTTAAATAGCGATTAAATGGTGATGTGATCAAGTTTCATATCGACCAATTTGTTATATGATTTTATTAAATTATTACTAATCATAGGAAGTCGTCCAAATTGTTATTCGACCCAACATCATGCATAGATATATACTAATACACCTGGATTGGTAACTCCGTGTTGCGAAAACGAGCAGTTACCCCCACCACTAGCCAGTATTCGTGGTCAGTGTTGCCAACCCTGTGCGAGTAATCATGTACTGTAATTTAAATATATAAATAAATTAATTAATTACATTACAGTAATACTGTAACTTTTTAGTCTTTCTTACCTATGAAATGATCAATTTCAGCCTTTAGAATGTGCACTAATACATCCTAAAGCTGCAAGTACAGAACCATCTTTCATCATCATAATTATTATAATTGAACATTAATTTAAAAGAATGTAAACAAACAAGAATGCAGCTGACGCACCAACAACAATCATGTCAGCTGATATTCGGCGCGGCGCGGCGGCGGCGCAGCGGCGGCAATACTGGCTAGTGGTGGGGGGAGCCGGCTCGTTTTTACCGCTATTCCGCCATTTCAGTTACCAATCCAGGTGTATTAGTATATATCTATGACATCATGTCGATCAGTTGGTTTCATTGGCTTATTATATTGTTTTTAATTAATTATTTAGTCGCGCAAATGGTTATACCACCAAGTCACGTATCGATCAGTTGGTTTCCCGGTTTTATTTAGATATATAATTTTATTTTCAAAAAGTCGATCAATTCGTCAAACGACCAAATATAATGTCGATCTAATGGTAGCATATCACATGATTATTCTAAAATGAAAATAAGTTCAGTGCCAAGGATGGTCCACTAAGTCATAATCATTAATAAGTTAACTCTTTTATGTGTATGGCGAGTATGGGGTAATTTTGTTTCTTGGCAACATTGAATTGGTGAAGAAGACTCTGAAGTCGTAAGATACCGACTTCCTTTTCCTAACTCTGTTTACAAACTTCTGTGTTGTTGTGTTGTGAGTGGTTGAATAGGTTTGCTTGTTTTATTTTTACGATGTCAACAAAAAATAATACTTGAACACTTTTCTACTCTATCTCAAATATGTCACTATATTTGTATTTTTGAGAAAAATTGCAACTTTTTTCGCTATTGACACTGTCATTTCCTTATTTTATGTGAGTCTTTTTGTGGAGCCAAGTTAACGAAATATTAATAGGCCTAGGTCTCTCTAATTTCTTATACTTATCCATAGTTTTTTTCTGTTTAGTTTCTTTCATGGTTCTTTCTTCTTACATTCATACTGGTAAGTCTAATCTAACAACAGAGGGCCTAGATTACCTTTTGAGCTGTTGCCCTACAAAGTTAATTGATCTTTTACTTCTGTGTAACTTAAGGGATATTCAAGATGGCAAGCCTATTAGAGGTTAATAGTTACTAGAACTAATAATAGTGTTAGACCTAGGCCAAGACCTACTATTACACCACCTCTTGGTGTAACTTGATAATCAGAAGAGGAATATGATTAGTGCCTACTGTAGGCCTATTATTACTGTAGGCCCTGTGCTTTTCATTATTTACTTTAACGACATTTCTAACTTTTTCCCTCAAGAATCTTTAACTATTTTTGCAGACGACACTTCGCTTTTCACTAAAAACAGCAATGTCTCACAATTAGAAATAGAAACGTTTGGTCGGCTTGGAGCTCTCTCTCAGTATTTTTCAAGGATAAACTTAAACATCAACCCAAAGAAAACCAATTTCATGTTTGTTTCTACTTGCCAGAAGAAAAGAAGACTCGAAAGGGCTGGCTTGCATCCACCACTAGTTATGCTTGAAGATGAAATACTTGAAAGTTCTCCTTTTGTGGATTACCTGGGAGTGAGATTGGACGATAGTCTCCGGTGGTTGGATCACATCGACAAATTAGCTTCAACTTTGACTTCAAATGTTTTTGTCATTAGGAGTCTGGCAGTTTTCAATAATATCTCCCTTTGCAAGTTAATTTATTTTAGTCTCATAGAAAGCTACTTGCGTTATTCTGTGGTGCTTTGGGGTTCTTCGAATAAAATCAATTTGAACAGGATATTTGTCATTCAAAAGAAAGCGATCAGAGCTATCTGTAGGCTACGGCCTATGGACTCTTGCAAAGAGAAATTTAAAGAGCTCCAGATCATCACTCCCTTCACTTTACCTTTTTGAAGTTATCAATTATGTAAAAGAAAATAATTTGATAGAGGCTCATAGTCATTCTTACCTCACTAGAAACCGTAATGTCAATCCATCTGTTCAGCATAACTTAAAACTTTTTGAAACAAAACCCAGTTATCTTGGTGTTAAATATTTTTCTCAATTACCGTCAACAATCAAGAGTATTGAAAATTTGAACAGTTTTAAGAAGAAACTCAGGCAGTACCTCATCGATAAGTGCTACTATGATCTACCACCTTTTCAATAATCCTGATTTTTCTCCCGGACATTACTACTATACCCACTCCCCAACCTTACCACAACCTGATTGGACAGCGTCAGGAGTTGACGGCCAAGTTTTAGCCTACTACAAGGAAATTAAGGACGGGTCCCATGCCTTCGTGGTCTACGGGACAGACATAGGAGGTAACAGGAGGTAACAGGTATTTGGCAACCAATCAATTTGAGTTAAACTTAATAATTCTCAGGATGTTTTTCCTCAATTTTTCGGTCCAACTTTCCGACCTTTGAGCGCTTGAATTGATTTTTATAATTTTTAGAAAGCGTGACATAATTTTATGGTTATTGACCTGAATTTAGCCATGAACGTTAGGCCTACCAAAGTCACTGGTAGATTCCAAGCTTTCTGAATACACCATTTAAAATGGCGGAACGTGATTGGTTACTAGTAATATGCGATGAAACATCTGTTGCCATCTGCTAAAAACTTCATAAACAACGAAATACGCAAGTTACATTTTACCAATGAGTTTTAAAGTTATGATTGGATCAAAAGCGTTAATACTGTTAATTTATATTATTGGAGTAAATTAATATGTTTCATCGAGTTTATGACCATAAATATGAGTAAGAATTAGTGTAACGCTCCTAGCTTGATTTTACATGTGTTGTTATGGGATTGTAAGTAACTTACCGTGTATAACTTACCACATTTTGTTTTATTCGTCATTAAAGTGTTTAAATGCCTCTTGCCTCTAAAAATTTAGCAGGCCCTAAGTTAATTAATTTTCTTGTTCTCCTTAAAAATTAAAAAAAATGTAACTTACATCTTGGAAATTTGATTAGGATAGGCTATGTTTTCTAAAATTATTTTAGAAAAGAAAAGGTTATATAAAATATTTACTTTGTAATTTTTATTATTTTTTACATACCCCTAAAGCTAAATTTTGGTACAGTGACAAAAAGTAAGGATACAGTAACAATTTTTGTTTTGTTAAAAAGTCCATTTATCTAATGTCATACATACATTTATAGTAAACTTACTTTGTCATAGTATATTTTTTATTAATTTTTATTAAAAAGTCTGCAAAACCTTTATAAAGTGCGTAACACTCGGGAGGTGTAAAAAGATGACACGGAAAACCTTGGGCAATGTCATATGGTACTCCACAACTGTACTGGATTAAAATTGGGTTTAAACATTTGGACTAAAAACAGTCTGAAACTTCGTCCCTCTACTCCAATTTTTATAGCTGTAAACGGCCATTGTCACAGGCCAAGATATTCTGATATCTGTAAAGATCAGATCACCCGGAGATTTTAGAGTTTTCAAATTCAAATTTGCTTAAGTTTATTTAGCTGTTAAATTTCACAATATAGGCTAAAACACTTATAACAAAGGAATCAATAATTAAACTGGTCCTGTTGACTTACAAGTAGCCTAAATAGTCCAAGTAGTCCATTCAGAAAAGAGAAAAAAAACCATGCAGTACGGTAAACATAGAAAAAAGAAAATAAAAAGCTAAAAGAACTATAAGATGGCCTTAGAGTCACAAGATTATTTTAGAGTCCACTAGTAAATGTGTTGCTCGAAATCGAGCAATTTATTTTAATACAATACTAATGTTACTTTTCGCTATAAATCAATGACATCCCGCCAATTCAATATTGTAATATCATTAATCACAAAAACTACACGTATTTACAGCTGATTATTAACAGATGTTTAAAATGCTTTAATCAATCCCAATGTTATTTAAATGGGAAATTTTGAGATTTCAATGGTGGACAGTGCCTATATTTTCAGTCTGATTCTCGTCAGTTTTTGGCGGAAACAACTACAGACCAAGCCCTATCCAACAACACCAAAAACTTGAAAATCGGTTGAAAATTGTAGGAGGAGTTCTCAAGAAAAAAAAACCCCTTAGCGTATTAAATAAGTATAGATTAAAGTCCATATAGGCCTAGTTCCTAATTTTTTTGTGAGTAGTCAGCCTAATAAAATTCAGAGAGGCTCTAGAATGGTTTGTTTAGAAGCTAGGCTTTTAGCACTTTTGCAAATATCTGCTGCGTCTCACCTCAATTGGTATGCTGTTGTTGAACCTTAGTAGGCCTACTTATAACAGTCTTCTTTGAGCTTACCTTAGGGCTTTTGGCGTAGTAGTCTACGTTAGCCATATGGCATTTGAGCAAATCATGGTAAGGCCTGCCTATTTTATACCTCTCTTTTGGATGTCGTTTTACAACTAATTTTCCAAACTTGGTAAATAATTTAGCCTAGTTGAATGGTTATGGTACCTTACAGATCTTACAAAAGTTTGAACAGGCCTATCTAAAAATATAATTTTCAGAGTCCTGCTATTAATTTTCATTCCCCTGCCAACTTTTGAAAATCCTGCCACCAGTGTTAAAAGATAATTTGAGCAGTTTTAACACGTTGGCTACCGAACGTCACACATATGTGATGTAATGTTAAAAGAAAACCTTAAATATAGACCAGCGTCACATATATGTGTCGCTCAAGGTGTTTCCGGTGTACCGACGACACATATATGGGACGCTCAGGTCAAATCCAGTGTACCGACGACACATATATGGGACGCAGTCACGGTTCAGTTAAATGACTCGCCACGCCCATTTGGTACACTGAATCAACCTAAAACCTGTTTATCGGTCTATAGGAATGTGTGACACACGTGTGTCGCGTGGTCTCTGGGTAGGACCTCAATTTGATTTTTTACAGATTTTCAAAGTTGGCCATATGGTCTGCTCACATGCTGCCATTAGTGTTTGTTTACTAAACATTCCAGATGGTGTTTTTTATTGCGTGACACATTGTCCTGTATATTTTAGTATTTTTTAGCGTAGTAAAACTATTTTTCATTTATTTCCCAGTCATCCAACTCATGACACATATGTGAGACAGTCGGTCTATAGCAAACAAACATAATACGGTACAAAATATTACTATAGACCAACGTCACACATATGTGACGCAATAAAAATGCTAAAAGGGTACTGAAATAATTTTTTTTCCCAACTTTTATGAGCAAATATATATGTTACACATCAAATTATATTAAAATAGCGAAACAAAATTTTTGGTCTCTGGGTTAGTGTTAGTCACAATGACTCGGTCTGTGGTGAGAGATCGAGTACTAGGATCGGTCTGCTAAGAAGTCCCGGCGACCCGAATTTGTTACCGTCGGTAGCCAACGTGTTAACCACGTGTACAGACAGCTTCTTACTTGACTATGGCAGTGCAGAAGTCATTCATTACCTTTCAGTGAGTTCAAATTTGTTTCTTTGTCTGGCACATGGAGAGTTAGTTTTTCTCTGTCTCTTTACTCTGTAAAATATTTCAAGATAACTGCTTGTATATCTGAAAAACAGTATTTTTATCTTAGGCCAATCTGGCAGTGGTTGTAACAGTTTTATTTTTTTTCAGAAAAACATCCTACATAAGAAATAATGGTTGACTTTAGAAAACAGTGGATAAAAAATAGGGTATTGACTTTTTTGGACGAAACAGATGGAAGTCTTTTTGACCAGATGTGTGCCAGACATGGCAATAAAATTGGAAGAGCATTAACAGATTACCTGGAGGACAGTATTGTCGGGACACATGATCTGGAGAAAAGGCTGTTTGTTGTCTACAAGACTTACTACGATAAAGTTATACATGAAGAGGTCCTCGTAGCTGAGACTGGTAACATTATCATTATTATCTAATCTTTCTCCTTTCTTATTGATCTGCAATCATCCCTTTTTTTTAGTCATCTTGTCTAGAAAATTTTTGCAATTTAAGTACGGAATTTATATTTATATTGCAAATTCACCAACATCGAGGTGTATTAGTTTAACCTCTTACCATGCACAGACTTGCATTATGGCTGTGATTGGCCCTTTATGGAATGTGTTATAGCAGGGAATAATGTAAGATGTGTGGCAGGTAGTGACAGGTAGGTGAGGTTTTTTGTAATCGTTATTCTTCAACACACTCTGCGAAAATCCACATTGCGGAGAATTGTAACATTTTTTAATGGCAGAGTTCTTTTCAAGTAGCCAAAATAATTTATCTTACAAAAATAAGACTTTAAACACATCTATTTAAAATTTAATGATAATTCTATATTTTTTGTACTATTTTTCATTGCACCAAGTGCTAATGTGCGTGAAGACATTATGCCCCTTGAAATTCTTTTACCATTCTTAAAATACAAAAAAAATTCTCAGATATACATAGAAGATACAGTCACAGTCTGTTAAACTGTGATAATAATTATTTAATTTCCTTTACTTTTAATCTCCAAGGAAATTTTCTTATTAAAAGTGCTATTTATCCCCCCACATTAACACTAAGGTTTTATGAAATTGTGTACTTTGAGTTCTGGCATTCAAATTACAACCTCATTAGATGTATCTATGAATTAACGAGATACATCTAATTTGGGCTTTTACTACTCAGGGGCAACCTCGTAAGGGAGCATGATGGCGGAGCCCCCATCGAGCCGTAGGCGAGTCAGTTTTATACAACAGAGATTATTTTTCGTTATTATCAATTGTGATTTTAATTTGTATTAAATTGAATATTGCAATTTTATGATTGAATTATACCTGTTTGATGGTGTATTATTATTTATTGACACAAGAGATAACCATAAATATAAATAAAATAATGATAAGAGCCCCCCCGCCATCGCTGACCATTGGCTGCCACTGGTGTGTGTTTCTGTCAAGCTTATCAATACTTTTCAAGGTGAGTTAGCTATGTCCTATTTTTTTCCTTAAAAAACTCATGTGTTTAGTGTAATTGAAATTTGTTTTCAGTTCAACGGGCTCCTCCCCCACTGGAGCCTGAGCCTGAACCCGAGGTATCTCCACCCCCCTCCCCGACTGGGAAGAAGAAAAAAGGGAAGAAGGGCAAAGCCGGGTCAGCAAACAAAGGGAAGAAAAGGAAGTCATCGAAGGATTCACAATCACCAACCGGTGAAGATGAAGAGAAGAAGGTTAGTGGCGAAGAATTGGAAATCAAAGCAGATGAGACAGCAGATGAGGAGCCCGTGACTGAGGGTGAAGAAAATGCAGAGAAACCGGAAGGACAAGACAAGATGGTGACTATTGTTGATGACAGGCCGGAGGCTGATGAGAAAAAGTCTGCAAAGAAGGGGAAAAAAGATAAGAAGAAGAAAGGGAGAAAGAGTCCTCCAACAGGTGATAAAAAAATTTTGTGTTAAATTTAAAATAACCTCCCGGTTAGAGTTTGATTAAATTTTAAACTAAAGGAAGAAAATATTTTTGGATGTCTTTAGGAAGTAAAAATTTTTTTTTTAATTATGTGTAAAAATTTCGCCGAATAGTGTACTGTAGTACTTTTATATATATATATATATATATATATATATATATATAAAAGTATATATATATATATATAAAGTATTAAAAAAAATAATTACCACAAATAAAAAAAATATTTTAATAAACAGGTAAGTTTATTCTATGCATTCTTTTACTGTTTGTGCCTAGCAATAAAATTATATACTGTGGGTGAACAACATACTGTTAGTTCAGTTTCTGGTGTCAGGTAATTATCAATGATAAATTTGATAAACATATTATCCTTATGAATCCTTAGGGCATGCTGTACGATGAGCTCAGGTGATCAAGCCCTTTCTTTCTTTAATCAGGAAGTAAAAAAAAACTATAATTTCCTTATTTTAAATAATCCTATTATAGCCTGTTTTGGAAATTGATCCTTCGTGGCAAGGGCCAAACATAGTGATGGGAAAAGTTTGTTTATCCTTGCTAACATTCCATTGGCCGAAGCCTTTTTTGTTTGTTGTTTTTGTTTTATTTCACTGTTGCATACCAGCTGGTAATTTCACATGATAACATATTTTGTATAATTTTTACAATTATTTTTATAATTTTTATTGGTAACATTTTCTTTTTAATCAGTTTACTTTCTTTTCAACAAGGCAGCACATTGTACGCCATTAAAACATTATTTAAGGAAATCTGGTACTCGAACATGTTTGTCACAAGTTTAAATTTTTGTTTTCAGTTTGAATCTCTCCCCCACCTCTTAATTCTCGAGAAGGATCAGGTTAAAAAAAGAAACTGTACCAAGCACATAAGCATTGACAAGGATTATTGGATTTAAGGTGCAGTTATGGAGATTTTTTAGATCTATTCATTGTATGCACAGTACAGATAGTTTTTTAAAACTTGATCCTTCTCAAGAATATTGGGTAAGGGGGAGAGATTTAAACTGTAAACAAAAAATTTAAATTTGTGACAAACATGTTCGAGTACCAGGTTCCCTTAAAAAGTTTTTTAATAACTTATAATGTCATTCAGTAACTTATAGTCAGCTGTTATATTTTCAAGCCAAACTTATAATTTGTTCAAAAGTAACAGTTCTAAAGTAAACTGATTAAAAAGTAATTGTTACCGATAAGATTGTAAAACTGATACACAATATGTTGTTATGATAAATTATCAGCTTGTATGCAGCAGTGAAAAAAAACCAAAAGACTTTAGACATTGGAATGTTAGAAAAAATAAACAAACACTTCACATCACTATTGCTGGCCTCTCCCACAAAGGATCAAGTTAAAAAAAAGGACTTTATATTAATGATTGATTTTTTATTTTATTTTTTATTTTGTGTTGTTTGGTACTTTAATGTGTTTTCTTGTTAATTACTGGGGATAAGTTTGTCATCTAGGAAAAACATCTCAATGCCCCTGGTGACAACCTCCTTACAACCCTTTAATCTTCACATTGTAAATCTATGTGATAAATACGCCCAGTTATACGATTGCATTTTTTATCACATTGGTACATATAGAGTTCTTTTGGGAAAACTCATAGTGAACACTATTTTTACAGTAATGGAAACATTGCCAACCGCTGAAGAAGAAGCAGCGCCTCCTCCAGAACCAGAAATCATATATGTCAAGGTGAGTATTATTAACCTACGTAAAAAACATGAATACAGTAGAAGCAGTGTTTGTCCTGATTATGTTTGAAAGTTATAATTATTTGTGCTTCTAAAGGGAGTAAAGTACAACTTTTTCTCCCTGGAGGGAAACTGATGTCTCAAGGCGAATCCTTCGGGCGACAATTTTCCTGAGGGAGAAAAAGTACTTTAGTTCCTAAAAACTTTCACGGTGCGGCAGGTATGGTATGGGTGTAGGTCTAGACATTGTAGAGTTGTAGACGGCTGTAGAATCTTGACCTTCACCCGTACCGTAAGACTGCCGTGAAAGTTTTTGTTTGGCCACTTTTTATATTTATTTTGTGTTACGTCCATTCGTCAGTTTGTGTCCATAGTTGTAATTGTGTTTTTAAGACTATGACGACCTCATATGAGTGAAGTTCTACATTTAAAGGCTTGAAAATGACCCCTTGTTAGTGTCAAAACCGGTCGCCCTCATACAGTGACAAAAATGGATCACTTGACGGAAATAAGGTAATTTAACCTCCTCTCTTGCAATATTATTCTTATGTAACAAACTTGAGCCCCGTGGTACAAAAAAGTATAGTTTTCCCTAGGTAGAAAAATTAAGTATTCAAGTCACATGGGGTAAAAACTAGAACGTTAGTACTCTATTCCAAGGAGTAAATACTTTTGGTTATTCCAGTTTACGAATAATTTTATAAAAACATACAGATTTGGAAATTACTGCAGAAACTTTAGTTTGTTAAATGATTATTTTAGAAAATCATCGAGAAGGTTGTGAAAACACCACAGCTCCACGGTCACTTTGGAACCATGTCCAACTACGATGTGAGCAAGAAACACCGGTTTGTGTATTTCATCCGGAAGACTGCCGAAGGTATCCCGTGTCCGGACATGATACAGGAAGCGTTCTCGGAGATGCCGGGACACTTCCAGGTGGGAGCGACAACATGCGACATGCTCACTACACTCACCCTGCTCATCATCGGGGTAAGTCTTACCGCAAAACCTACTGGTATTTGATATTATGAATGGGAAAGTGTGTTTGAGTCTTTGTTACGCAATGTCAAATTACCAAAGATTAGGTTTTTTTATTAAATAAAACCCACATATTGGGGATTGACCTGGAAACAATGTTTTTTTATTTTATTTTATTTTATTTATTTATACACGGAATTTTCCATTTTCAATTATCATATAAAACAATTAATATTACAGAAATGTAAGATTCTATTATAAATTATAAAACTCCAAGACCAACTGCAACAAGACTTTAACCATTCAAATATAATAATTAACAAATAAATAATCCAAACAACTAACTTATCAAGCCTGAAGTAATACCAGAACATAACAAGTAATAAAACTACGAACGAAATAACAAAATAAATTATCAACAAGAATATAAGAATTAGATTTAGAACAAGCATAACAGACTTATGTGCCCTGCAAAAATAATAAAAATAATAAAATCTAACAACTTCACCAAGCAGATAAACAACTTATGCTAATGTGTTTGCAAATGCCCATGCACTAAATAATTTTCTTCTCAGGGCCGACTAGGATTCAGCAAAGAAGTCCACATCCAAGGAAGCTGCTATGTTTCCCAGACAATGAAGCCTCGGGATGGTCGAGTAATATGCATAAGACGTTGGATGATGCTGTCTTTCAAAAAGGTCTCTGGAGCGTGTTCGAGTCGAGCCGCATTTGAAGTCAATCAGAGCGAGGAGCATGGGGCAGTCAATAACACCATTTAGAAGCTTATACAGAAAGCACATATCAAATACTCTGCGTCGAACATCAAGAGGAGCCAGATTATAATTCAACTGGAGATCATAAATTGGAACATCCTGAAAGTTGAATCCAAGCCTGGTTCCCAGCAATCGTATAAATCGCTTCTGTATGTTCTGAAGACTATCGCAATGCCCATTTTGGAAAGGGGACCACACAACAGTACCATACTCAAGAAGTTGTCGGACCAAAGACTTGAAAAGTAGAACAAGTGAATCGGGGCCAAGGGCATTTTTAGAAGTTCTGAGAATGAATCCAAGCATTTTGTTCGCTCTGTTACAAACTGAAGCTATGTGCTCATTTGGGGTCAACTCAGGATTAAACATTATCTCTAGATCTTTAAATAGAGTGACTCTCCTGACTTCTACACTGGCCAACGAATATCCGTAAAGAAGCGGAGATGAAATCCGACAAAAAGTCATAACTGCGCACTTGGCTATATTTAGTTGCATTGCATTATCCTCACCCCATAATATGACATTTTGCATGTCAGTCTGGACACTGGTACAGTCTTCAATACAAGTGATTCTCTTGAAGAGCTTAACATCATCGGCAAAAAGCAAACATTCAGAGCTTATATGTTGAGGAAGGTCGTTAATAAACAGGTTGAAAAGGAATGGTCCCAGGTGTGATCCCTGTGGCACGCCAGATGTTGCGACGAACTGTTCAGACACTTCCCCATTGAATCGGACAGCCAATCTTCTGCTGCTCAAGTATGACTTAAACCAGCTCAACAGGGGATCCCGAAATCCGTAGGCATGAAGCTTCTTGACCAGGTGACAGTGGCTCACACGGTCGAAAGCCTTGGCAAAATCGTTAACTATGGTAGTCTCACTTAGGAGGGAAACATGACAGTAAATTTCGCAAACAGATTCTATTGTTTGGCAATCTATCATTCGACTTTTGGTACTGGGTTGGGGCAATTTATTCCTGGGGTAAGATCCCGTAGTCAAAACAGCTATAGTTTAAAACAAATGCATTACAAAACACTCTATAGTTTCTAATCTCTTTTTCTCTTTTTCAATTGGTATGATTTTTACAAATCTATACATATTTAATAGGCGACATGTATTTTTGTACAAGGAACTCCTACAGTTTTCAATAGATTTACATTCAAATTCAAATATATATCTTTATTCAGACATACATAACAATGTACAAAAAAGCGTCAATGTAAAATACATAAATTTTATATAGTTAACATGTAAAGATAAAAGAAAACAAATATCATAAACTTACATATAAATTTTAATAGTAAGCCTCGTCATCCTTTGTATAATAATTTAAGCCATATTATGGGTATAAATTTAATTTTCAATTAATGTGTAATACTCCTTTAAGTTATAAAAATCGAGTTAATAATATAATCTTTTAATTTGCGTTTGAATTTTAAAATGGTTGTTTCAACTTTTATGCTCTCTGGAAGGTAATTCATAAATTTCATTCCCTTATAAGTGGGTTTTTGCTTGTATTTTTCTTTATTATGTTCCATAATTGTAAATTTGTTTTTGTTCCTAGTATTATAACTATGTAAATCAACTTGCCTTTGAAATTTTGTTTCATTATTTTTAATATGCATAACAGTTCGATATATATATAGGCCGTAAACTGTCATGAATGCTAACTGTTTAAAGTAATCTCTACAAGATTCATCTGAATTTAAATTTTCAATACACCTTATTGCTTCTTTTTGTAAAAGTAATATTTTATTCAAATTATATTCACTTGTACCACCATACACTTCAATTCTGTAAGAGATATGTGAATGAATGGTGGCAAAGTATACTGATTTTAATGTTTCTTTATTGCAAATAGGTGCCAATCTCCTTAATGCAAATATCCCAGAACTAATTTTGTTGCAGATTTTATTTACATGTAATGACCAATTTAAAGTGTTGTCTAGATTTAGTCCTAAAAATGTTGTTTCATTTACAAATTTATCATTATTGTTGCTTACTTCTGTTGTGTTCTTGCACTTAAATCGAATAAAAGTGGTTTTTTCTTTGTTAAGTAAAAGATTTGAATCATTTAAAAACTCATTCAAAATTTCTACTGTACTAAAACATGTATTTATTGTGGAAGTTAAATCCTTATCAGATATACTTAAGCTGATATCATCGGCATATAAACATATCTTACTTTGTTCAATTTTTTCCTTTATGTAATTTGGAATACCTCCCAGGTAGCATAAAAACAAAAATGGACCTAACACTGACCCTTGAGGTACAGAATAGTTGAGAAATTTTAATTTTGACCTAACTTCTACTATGCAGTTATTATTTAAATGCTTGATATTCACATACTGCTGACGACCCTCTAAGTAAGTCTCTATCCAGTTAAGCTCTTTGCCAATAATTCCATAGGTTTTAAGTTTATTCAAAAGTACAGAATGTTTAACACTATCAAAAGCTTTTGTCAAATCAAGGAAGGCGCCAACAGTATGCTTACCCTCATCTAGATTTTCTAAAATATTTTCAATGTAATCTATTATAGCAGATATGGTGGATCTATTTTTTCTATATCCATGTTGTTCTGAGTCAATTAAGTTATTATCTTCAAAATGAGTTAATAATTGAGAAAGCATGCATTTTTCAAAAATTTTTGATAGTGAGGGTTGTATTGCCAACGGTCTATAGTTCAGAGGGTTCAAACGGTTTCCTTTTTTATGTACAGGTACTACTTTTGAAATTTTTAATTCTTTAGGATAAATTCCAGTGATGAATGATGCGTTAATCACATGCAATAGAGGTTTTAAAATGAAAACTTTTACATATTTTAGTATTTTCATCGGTATATCGTCATATCCAGAAGACCATTTAGACTTAATTGAATCTATTATTTTACTTAGGGTTTCTTCATCAATTGTCCTACAGTAAAATTTTGGTACTTGGAAGCATTGTGTTACAACTTGGGTTGAGTTTGAGTTTGTATTGAATTTAGGAATAACATGATTCTCCACCATATCTACAAAACTGTCATTGAGGATGTTTGAAACATTTCAGGGTTATCTACAACGGTATCACCATCTTTTAACATAATATTATCAAAAGTTTTTTCTTTAGAATTTTTTACTTCAGAATTTATGATTTGCCAGATGGTTTTATTTACGTTTGTTGATGTATTTATTTTTCTATTAAAATGAATTCTTTTTTTAGTTACTATAGTTTTCCGATATCGTCTTTTTCTTTCTTTCATTGTTTGTCTTAATTTTTCGTTTCTCTTATCACCTCTACACTGTCGTTGTAATTCAATTAACTGCAAACGGTCATTAACAATTTCATCATCAATCCATTCATTTTTTGACGTCTTTTTTATTATTTTAGTTTTAGGGAAATGTTTATCAAAATAATATTTCAAAACATTGTAGAAATAATAAAATTTATTTTCAACTGGGCTCAAATAAAGTTTGCTCCAGTCTTCCTCAGCTAGATCTTTTCTGAAAATATTAATTGTGTCGTTATTAAATCTTCTACCTATAGTTGATAGTGTATTGTTAGTTTTCTTAATTTCTTTTTGAAAAATTTTGAAAATTTGACCATCATGGTCAGAAAGTAAAGTTATTAAACATTCTATTGCAAATGAGCTCTGGTCTAGATTGGTGATGAAATTATCAATGGCAGTTTCACCCTTGTCTGTAACTCTTGTAGGTATCTTAACTGTATAACAAAAACCATGCATCTTAAGGACATTAACAAATTTATGTTTCTTTTTGTTTTCCCTCAAAACATCCACATTCCAGTCCCCTCCTAATAAAATATTTCTATTCATTTTGTAGATTTCTGTTAAAAATATGTTTAGTTTATCAAGAAAAGGATCTACATTTTCTGAAGGACTTCTATAGATTCCACCCACAATTACCTTAGTTTGACCAATTTTTACCTCAATGGCACATGATTCAAATATTTTTTCTTCATTAAGAGTACTAATTGAATTACAGGCTATCTTTTTAAATTGCTTTATCTCTTCTGATAAAAGGATTAGAACACCTCCTCCTTCATACAAATTTCGAAAATACCAATTAACAATTTTATATCCTGGTATTTTTAGTTTTCCGATTTCATTTTCAGTTAACTTATGCTCAGTTAAAATTAAAACTTTGGGATTTAATTCTTCTAGTGTTATTATCAATTGATCTATTCTTGATGCCAGATGCTGGATGTTTTGATGGAACACATCAAAAAATTTTCTACTACAATTGCTTTTTACAATTGTAAAAATTTTACAATTGTTTGGAATGTTTAATATTTACCCTAACTTTACTGGGTTTTGTTTGATAAATTTCACTCTTTCTCGTCAATGTGCTACAGCGATTTGCAAAAACCTTTTCCACACCTATGTCTTTGCTTAAGTTAGTGTTGGAAAAACATTCAAGTTGCCTAAAAAACTTGAGGTGATACTACTACTATTTACAGAGTTGTCACTAATACTACTTATATTTACAGTTTTTGTATCAGTCTTTGATGAACACGTTTGTGCAGAAGGTAGAGAAGTTCTGTTGGTAACCTCCTCTTCTTCATGATTTTGGTGTCATTAGATAGAGCTCGGCTTAAAGTTGTTTCTAAAGTAAATTAGTAAAAATCCATCTAAATGGAAGGGTACTGCACACCCTTTAAGTTCTGTATTTCCCCATTGGAATAACATTGATAAGAAAATTAAAAGGTTTTCAAGTTTAACAGCTGTAACAAGTAAACAAAACACACTAGCGAGAACCAAGGACAATAGAATTAAAAATAAAATTACGTTTCTTATAGCCTTGAGCGAGGACATCTGTCTATTCATACCAAAGAAGTTATGTTAAACCATAGAGGATACACTGATTAACGAAGAGCATTAAACAAGCCTAACCAGTAAAAAATATACAAAATAAACTGCTTGATTTCGAGCAACAAGTACACTAGTTCAATAAATTAAACGTCAACCAAAGTTTTGTGACATTTATTTCATGAGATAAATAGAAAAAATATTACTAAGATGTGATTCATATGACACAAGTTATTTAAAAAATGTCTTCTCTCGTTTATCGTTTTATATGTAAAAATAGTGGATAGATGTTTTCTTAAGTACTTTGTATTACTACTCTGTATATATATCATATCGCGGCAGTCATGGCCGGCCGGATCAGAGTATCCGACGTTGAACTGTACTATATAAAATGTAACTTTTTATGTTGAAGTCATATAAAACTGAAAGTTATGTTGTTGTAAGCACGATTAAATTCTGAATAAAAACATACCAACTTGAGAAAAATCTGTATAAATTTACGAAAATTACATTTCTTAGTTAGACGCAGATTTATTTTTGCAAAAAGTGCAAGGTAGGTCAACTTGTAAAATAAAATATCAAACTCTCTCTTACGTACGTCAAACCAAAACCGGTGTTTTCTTCATTTTCTTCTCTGTGTAAACATACATCTGTTTAGTCCTGCAGGTTAGTTCAGAAAAAATATTTTATGTAAAGTGTATGTAGTGTCCAAGTTTACCACCCCTGTCCGGGATTCGCTGGTTTTACGATAGCGGTCCTGAAGATCTGGGATGGTTGGGAGTCTACTGTATTTCAGTTAAAGTTATTAATTAAAATTAAAAAAAAAAATAAACTGAAAATAAATAGAACCGCTATGTTTTATTACTCCGTTGCTCTACCTCTGAGGTTTACCAAAAGTAGACTAATGGGTTCGTAGTTTAAGAAGTACAAACACTACAATAACTGGATATGACTTTTCTCATATCCAAATTTATTTTGGAACACCAGCAGCAGGTGTTCCAGCCGCTGGTGCATCACCAGTTCCTTGAGCCTCACATGGAGGAGGCGGGTGAGGACCTAAGCCAGTAGTCGGAGCGCAAGTTACCGCAGGTAGTGTCTGATGTTGATGTTGTGTGGCAGGTGTTCCAGCCGCTGGTGCATCACCAGTTCCTTGAGCCTCACATGGAGGAGGCGGGTGAGGACCTGAGCCAGTAGTCGGAGCGCAAGTTACCGCAGGTAGTGTCTGATGTTGATGTTGTGTGGCAGGTGTTCCAGCCGCTGGTGCATCACCAGTTCCTTGAGCCTCACATGGAGGAGGCGGGTGAGGACCTGAGCCAGTAGTCGGAGCGCAAGTTACCGCAGGTAGTGTCTGATGTTGATGTTGTGTGGCAGGTGTTCCAGCCGCTGGTGCATCACCAGTTCCTTGAGCCTCACATGGAGGAGGCGGGTGAGGACCTGAGCCAGTAGTCGGAGCGCAAGTTACCGCAGGTAGTGTCTGATGTTGATGTTGTGTGGCAGGTGTTCCAGCCGCTGGTGCATCACCAGTTCCTTGAGCCTCACATGGAGGAGGCGGGTGAGGACCTGAGCCAGTAGTCGGAGCGCAAGTTACCGCAGGTAGTGTCTGATGTTGATGTTGTGTGGCAGGTGTTCCAGCCGCTGGTGCATCACCAGTTCCTTGAGCCTCACATGGAGGAGGCGGGTGAGGACCTGAGCCAGTAGTCGGAGCGCAAGTTACCGCAGGTAGTGTCTGATGTTGATGTTGTGTGGCAGGTGTTCCAGCCGCTGGTGCATCACCAGTTCCTTGAGCCTCACATGGAGGAGGCGGGTGAGGACCTGAGCCAGGAGTCGGAGCGCAAGTTACCGCAGGTAGTGTCTGATGTTGATGTTGTGTGGCAGGTGTTCCAGCCGCTGGTGCATCACCAGTTCCTTGAGCCTCACATGGAGGAGGCGGGTGAGGACCTGAGCCAGTAGTCGGAGCGCAAGTTACCGCAGGTAGTGTCTGATGTTGATGTTGTGTGGCAGGTGTTCCAGCCGCTGGTGCATCACCAGTTCCTTGAGCCTCACATGGAGGAGGCGGGTGAGGACCTGAGCCAGGAGTCGGAGCGCAAGTTACCGCAGGTAGTGTCTGATGTTGATGTTGTGTGGCAGGTGTTCCAGCCGCTGGTGCATCACCAGTTCCTTGAGCCTCACATGGAGGAGGCGGGTGAGGACCTGAGCCAGGAGTCGGAGCGCAAGTTACCGCAGGTAGTGTCTGATGTTGATGTTGTGTGGCAGGTGTTCCAGCCGCTGGTGCATCACCAGTTCCTTGAGCCTCACATGGAGGAGGCGGGTGAGGACCTGAGCCAGTAGTCGGAGCGCAAGTTACCGCAGGTAGTGTCTGATGTTGATGTTGTGTGGCAGGTGTTCCAGCCGCTGGTGCATCACCAGTTCCTTGAGCCTCACATGGAGGAGGCGGGTGAGGACCTGAGCCAGGAGTCGGAGCGCAAGTTACCGCAGGTAGTGTCTGATGTTGATGTTGTGTGGCAGGTGTTCCAGCCGCTGGTGCATCACCAGTTCCTTGAGCCTCACATGGAGGAGGCGGGTGAGGACCTGAGCCAGGAGTCGGAGCGCAAGGGGCCGCCGGTGCAGACCGTGTTCAACACTCCGTCCGACTACCGCCAGATGGCGCTGGACATCAAACGTGAGCTTGAGCGGGAGGAGGGCGCGGCGGACGAGGACGACGATGACGACACGGGGGTGAGTAGTGGTGATTTATGGATAAAACTACTTCTGTGTATCCGACTCATAGCAATATAAAGTAACTCATGAATACATTACAAAAGATTGTAATTGTTAAAGAATCAAAAGGACAATCTAATATTACGTCAGTAAGATGTGAATTTAAAAAGGTTAAGGCTGTATTAATAATTGCAAGAGTAAAAAATACAGGTTTTAGTTTTAATAGAGTGTTGTAATTTAGCTAGATAGATTGTTTTGGTTTTTGTGACTCTCCACAAAAAGTATGCTACTTTATTTATTGGCAGTATTATAGATGATACAATTTATTGATGCAAAACACTTTGTGTGTGACACAAATAACAATTTTAATCACCTTATTTCAGGTCGGTACCCATAATAATGTAGCCTGGCATGCTAAATAATGTAACATCCCTGAACCATTGCAGCAGCCAATCGAACAAAAGCACATGGCTATAATGCTCAAGTCAAATGAAGCAACCATTTGAACACAATTAATTGTAACTCTCCTGGCTTTAACAACCATTAACTTATAACTAGGGGGCCTTTGCAGCGCTATGCGCTGCATTCATTAGAGTAGGTACCGGGTGATCAAACCTTGCTCCAGCATGGTAATAAACCGAGTTACTGTAGAAATAAAAATTAAATTACAGTGAAAATCAGATAACACCATATTGGTGATTCATCAATCGATCTTCATCACTACTTAATTCTCCAACTTCCCATTGTGATAGTGTTGAGATTACGTGGTTGTTCTTATGCCAGTACCTCTTTAGGCCTTTGTCTAAACACTCTTATAAAATTTAGAATAAATTCACAGATTCTAGATCTAGATAGTTCAGCACACATAAAACATAAATGTTTTTGTATTACCGTTTGAGGTAGTTGTCGACATAGTGAATGAGTCCACATCACTATTTATAAAGAACTAAATCCTCTTTAACTTAATTTTCCATGGTATTAAAAAATTTAAATAAATAAATCACAAAAATTAAGACAATCTACATCTTTGTGGGTGTGGTCCATTTTGATTTTATGAGGCGATATTTATATTTTGGTTAAAAATTTTCTTTACACAAACCATTTTTGTAATAAGATTGTTATTTATAATGGAGGTAAAAATTTTTAAATTTTGTCTCTTTTTAAACTGGCGTTTAATATGTGTAGCATTCTGCATTAAATTTTATTATAGTATCATAGTTAACAAACAGGTTATTACACCGATAACCTATCCCTTTTCATATAGTTCATAACAGTTTGAAAACCCATGGACACAAATTTAGTGTTTTATTTTAATATTTGTTGAGTTTCGTTATTGTTTCAATACCAAACGAACAACCTAAATAATACCCATGTAAAAAATTTCAATTTACAAACTTGCTTTCGTACAGAGAAATTAATTCGTCTAGGGTTAAGTTACTTAACCTATTTTTATGCACAAATACAGAAAAAGTTCAAACATCACAAAAGACACTCCTCATATTAAAGTATGAAATTTATTGTGTTGATATTACAGTACAATTTGTATACAATTGATAGTTCAATTTCTTCTATTTAGCTATTAACATGTGTTTTCTGTTTTACAATAAACAGCTGTTTTATTTTCCAATTCAATTTAAATTGTTTCCCATGTTAATCTTATAGACAAAAAATGAAGTTTGAAGGCTTCCCGTGGTCTTCAGAATTAAAATATCAAAAATCTAAATCCTTATTGCAAAACTACGAACTGATACCATTCTTTTGACACCTCAAACTTTGAAATTGGTCCAGAAATAAGGGAGGAGTAGTGTTAATAAAAAAAGGGCATCACGTATTATATATATATAGATGTAGTTGGAGCGATTTGGAACTAGAGATCTAAGTGTATAAAAACTTGATGCATTTCTTTACAAATTGGCATTACAATCATTTCTGTAGGTTCTCTCAACGACTGTATGAATTTTCAAAGTAATAGGTATTTATTTTTGTAAAGTGCAACACTGCTTCCTTGAGGGCAATTTTTCGTGCCTGGTGAGTGCGACAATGAGATTTACTTCTGAAATATACACATTTGTTCCCCACCCCAAAATCCCATTGAAAAATGTTAAAAAACTTTTATAAGCACTCATTATTGCTATCCATCGTGTTGGTTATCTAACCTCAAAACTCAGAACGTCAACTCTTGCCAGCTTATAATTATGTAGCTTCCGCCAGCAGGTGGGGGGAAATCTGGTTTAACACCTGACCTGGTATATTTACAAGAAAACAGAATATCGGATTCTCCTCCATCACATATTATCAATAGTTTTAAGTACATTTAAGAATCGGCTTCAAAAATTTTTAATAGAAAAATGTGTGTATGAGGTAGATGAATTGTGTAAAATCTAAAGAAACCATTTCAATGTATACTAATTTTAGCAAGCAGAAAAATAATTCTGTCCTGACGTATCCCATGACCCAGTGGCGCTACTGGGTCAACAGGATGAAGAGGAAGCACTGTAAGCACTGTTGAGATTGAGCTTTGATGTGATTAACAGATAGACTTAGACATGCTGCTCCGGCAGCGGGAGCACATGTCGCGGGACTCGTCGGTCGCTGTCGACCTCCTGGTGTATCCGACCAGTCAGATGCAGATGTTGCCGCCGCCGCCACTCCCGCAGAGCGCCAGCAACGCCACCATCGCCACCGTTGCCACTGATGCCGAGGTCATGAAGCAGGGGCTGATTGGCGGGCTGCAGAAGCTTCTCGAGACCTGCTACTGGTGAGTGAATCGCTGTGCTGTGCTGGATCACCAAGAAGCAAAACAATGAATGATCTGTAGATTTGCATAATTATCTTCAAATTCACAATTCGACCCTAGTGTCACGTCCAATAGCCCTTTAAAAATTCATGCTAATCGAAGACTAAGATTAAATTCAATTAAGCTGTGAGAGGCTTATTATATTTTTGTAAACTCACGCTTTTGGTATTGCGTAGTTCATCACCTCTATGATTTTCTGTTTGTATTTAGATTATAATTGTGTGAGTTTAACCGTTTCTACTTAGATTAGTTTTTATTTTAGCGAATTTCCCTATAGGTAATACGCCGTTACGGTCAGGCTTATGCCTGGGACCATGTTACTTGTCGCTTGGAGGTCCCCAGAGTCCAAACCCACTCTTTGTTCAAATTTATATATATGTATGTATACAAGTTATTGGAGACTCATATGTAAGGAAGTTTGTGGAATCTTTTTGTAAAAATGTGCTTATAGTATGGGCATCTCAGGTGCCAAAATGTAAAATAAAAAATGATTTTCGAAGACCTTTTACTAAACCTTATGACATTTTCTTAAAAAATGTTGACAATCACAAAGTCGTTATCCTAATGTTGATAAAATTTTACACACAGACCTCCAAGAGGTACAAAACCTCCACAAACCAACAACTATGAAGAATTTTATAAAATATTATGTCTCCAAATCTATAAAATAAAATCAAATACATATTTTTTATCTTCATACAGTACACTCTCGTTCATTGGACTCGGCGACATCGGAACTCCGCTTCATCGGAACTGAAAATCTGGATTTTTTTTTCTTACGAAATAAAAAATTTTTTCAGTTTGAGCGCCTTCAATTTACATTCGTTCAATCGGCACAACAGTGAAGTATCACATTTTGCATCAAACGTCATCAGGCGTTTTCCATAATCTGTACCCATCGATGTGATTTACAAGGCCGTGGAGTATTCGCACAAAAGTAGAAAGAGGAAGGGGCAGGAAGTGAACATCCGGTTCGACCGCTTCCCAAACTTTCATTCAGTCTGTCTCGCGTCGCGACTGCACCTGTGTTACGTGGAAGTCAGTTGACTGCTGGAATATGAAAATAAAGATTTTGGATCCTTATTTCCTGCGTTGTTTTTATTCCTATCTGTTCATTGTTACCATGTTCAAAGTTTGAGTGCCTCTTGTGTTATCTTAAGAACAAGAGTGAATTCAATCACGATAGTTCACCGTACGGGCGAAAATGATGACACACGACGGACTCCGCTTCATCGGAATTTTTTGACATCCGAACCGGCCGTCCGTCACATTAGTTCCGATGAACGAGAGTGTACTGTATTTGAAAACTTTAAAATTCTTGGAGTGTGATGAAAAAATCTCTAAAAACTTCAAGGTCAGTAAAATACCCATGAGGTCTGTTTGGCAGGACCATGGAGCACATCTCCGGCAGCAACATGCTGACCATCCCCCAGCTCCCGGAGCTGGCGTTGGGCTACTCCAGCCAACAGCTGGCCGGGGACGCGGACATTGTCCAGACGTACGAGAAACTGGTCACCGAGTGGGAGCAGCAGCTGTTCGAAACCCTTCGCAGCTTCACCACCAAGGTCAGCCACTTGCTATGTAAACACTTTACTTTACTCCTTGTAATTAGGGAGTAAAATTTTAGTTTGTTTCCCTAGGGATACAAAGGAAACCAACAAGAATACTCAATAGAGTCTTGATCATCTGGCCTTCGGTAATCCGACTTTCCGTGTTATCCGATCCGTCCCATGAAGGATCAAACACCGCGTATACATGACAGTTTGCAGTAGCGAGCATACCAGACAACCCCTATTGTCGCTCTAGACTAATTGGAATTTTTACGCTGCACATCCACCCCCGAGAAAATAAAAGACTACTCGCACTCACATGTCATGCCATGCGTTATGCTATTTATGTCAGCGACTTCAGGAATTTTGTGCGCCGCACCCCATCTCCGAGACACTACCTGCATTCCTCTCCCCTCGCACAAGTGTCAGTGGTTAGTTGGAATTGTGTACTGTGAGTGAACGTTTTGTGTGTTTGTGCTTTTGTGTAATTTTTTTAAACTGTTAGTTTTTAATCAAACGCTAGAAACTTACAATGATGGATTCAAAATGGAAAAAGATAATCATATCAATGGAAGAAAATGTAGTTTTTGTAATCTAAGTCAATCTTCAATTTCCTTTGTTTCTGATAGTACAGAAATTTTCGCAATTTAAAGTTGTTCTTGAATTTCCTTTATTTTTTATTGTAGTTTTCATAATCTTAAGTTGTTCTTAAATTTTCTTTGTTTGTTAGTACATTTTACGTGAATCAACTAGTTACAGATGTAATTTGGATGTGTTTTGAGTGATAATAAATTTATTTTTACACTTTTTTGCAATTTTTTTATTGTTTTCCGTGTTACCCGACTTTCCCGCTCATCCGACCTCGTGGCAGCCCGTTTAGGTTGGATAATCGAGACTCTACTGTAATTGTCAGTTTGGCAATAAAATCACTATATCTTGAGCGTATGAGAAAAGTCAGCTGGTTATATGCTAGCAGCCATTGACAGTCCAAGGATCGAAGATTGATAACCAACACAACCGATAGTGATTGATTATCAAACTTGTTTTTCTTAGGGAATCAATGGTGGGGAAAATGTTTTGTTTATTTCTCAAATTGATTATCTCTCTCAGGAAAGTAAGTACTTCATTTTGTGCCGATTTCAGAAGCCGGATGACGAGGGGCCGATCGCGGAGTACACATATTGGCACGAGCGGGAGATCGGACTGGGGGTCTTGGTAGAGCAGCTCAAGAACAGCAAGGCAAGTACCAAATAGATCAGGTGTACAGTACGGTAGTCAAAATATGCCAAAAAACATATACACATATTGGCATGAGCGGGAGATTGGACTGGGGGTCTTGGTGGATCAGCTCAAGAACAGCAAGGCCAGTACCAAATAGATCAGGTGTACAGTAGTCAAAATATTCTAAAACATATACACAATATTGGCATGAACGGGAGATCGGACTGGGGGTCTTAGTGGAGCAGCTCAAGAACAGCAAGGCCAGTACCAAATAGATCAGGTGCACAGTAGTTAAAATATTCAAAAAACTCAATATTTAAAAATCCCTCGGTTATGAATTATCAGCATAGTTCATTATAATTTTTTTCTACATTATTTTATTTTCAATTTTAATGAAACATTTTAAAATTTATCATTACAATCTAAAAAACTGAAAAAAGTCTTACTGAGTACAGTTTAACCTTTGTTAGCTAACAACTATCGTAAAGAATAAGAACTTAAGAAGGGAGTTGAATAGCTGCCTAATTGTACTATTTCTCTCAAGAACAATCTTTAACGGTGTACCCATTAACTTCTTTATTTGGAATCATTGAAGTATTGAAAATAGCTCAAATAGAAGGTTCATTAAGGTTCAATAGGTTCCACTCCTACAAATTAGAGAGTGCATATATAATTTAAGTACTTCTTTTTTTAGACGAGGAAAAAGATATGACACAGCTAACTCACCTTGAAATGTAATGATGAGCTTAACAATCTTTATATAAAAATATATATGTAATATGTTTATATAAATAAAATTTAATTATTGTAACTCCATGTTTAGATTAATAGTTTGCGAGTGATACTGAATTTTTTTGAACAAATGTACTGGAAATATACTGTAATTCTAAAATTAGATTTCAGTAGACACCCTGGTACTGTGTATCTATTAGTGTTTGTTTGTGTAAATTATTTTATTTTAACTTTTGACAACGACTATGTGGCTCTGCAAGAGTACTGTGTTTTTGATAATGGTTTAGTCGACCCGAAACATATGTCAACATAAGTGGGATATTTCAAGTTTAGAACTGCTGACGGAAAAAGGTAATACAACTTATATATGTATTTTGAAAAAAATAACAATGACTGCAATAAAATGAAACCGATATGAAAAAGGGAACCTCTACAACCTATCATAATGATTTAAACAAAAACAAAACCTATGAAATTGTTTTATCATGATCAAAAAATTCTCTTACATTATAAAAAGGGTTTGCAGAAAGCCACATGGTAAATTATCTCTTAAAAACAATCAATGGCAGTGATCTCAGTGTGACAATTATAGTTATTATTGTGTAAATACTAATTCATTGTCAACAACTTTCTTTTGCGGTTGCAGGTGGTGGCGGTGGTGAGTGTGCTGCAAGCGGCGCGGTCGGACAAAGGCGCCGCGTTCAGCGAAATCAAGGGCGACGTTCTGCGGTCATACATCGAGGCACGCGATAACGACAAGTTCCTGTACACAGTGCTGCGCTACTTCAAGGTTAGTACTGACTGTTGGAGAAATAAAAATACCTTTTTTTAATGTTCCCTAGTTTTCAGTATTAGTTTTTTCATTATACAGTAAGTCAGTACAATAATAATAAACCTTCCTTAAATTTCCTTTACTAAAACATTGAGCTCAAATTTTGGGCAAAACTTTTTCAGCAACAAAACATCACAACAAAAAAAAAAAAAAAAAACAAAAATAATGATACATGACATTACAGTACACTCTCGTTCATCGGAACTAATGTGGCGGACGGCCGGTTCGGATGTCAAAAAATTCCGATAAAGCGGAGTCCGTCGTGAGTCATCATTTCCGCCTGTACGGCGACCTATCGTGATTGTATTCACTCTTGTTTTTAAGATAACACAAGAGATTTTATGAAAATAAGGCACTCAAACTTTGAACATGGTAACAATGAACCTATAGGAATAAAAACAACCATGAAATATAGGTCCAAAATCTTTATTCCCATATTCCATATTCATATTCATATTCCAGCAGTCAACTGACTTCCACGTAACACAGGTGCAGTCGCGACGCGAGACAGACTGAATGAAAGTTTGGGAAGCGGTCGACGCGGATGTTCACTTCCTGCCCCCTTCCTCTTTCTATTTTTGTGCGAATACTCCACGGCCTCGTAAATCACATCGATGGGTACAGATTATGGAAAACGCCTGATGACTTTTGATGCAAAATGTGATACTTCACTGTTTTGCGGATAGAACAAATGGAAATTGAAGGCGCTAAAACGGAAAAATTATTTATTTCGTAAGAAAAAAAAATAATAATGTCCAGATTTTCAGTTCTAATGAAGCGGAGTTCCGATATCGCCGAGTCCGATGAACGAGAGTGTACTGTACCTTTTTTGTTCTTGTTAGTTATTGGCACCACCCATTTTAAAATGTGGTATGGTTAGGTTAGGTCAGATCATCATAGCTATGTCAATCTTAGTTCCATCTTTGTTATTGCTTGTTTGACAATAGACGCTGACTGAGTCAGACAACTTTGAGGAGATGGCCGAGTGTCTGCCTGCGCTGTTCGAGGGCCTCCAGATGATCTGGATCCTGTCCCGGTACTACAGCAATGACAACGCCATGGTGCCACTTTTGCAGCGGGTGAAATTCGTTCTCTGTCAACAAGTAACCGACTCTCTCGCCGTTGCATCTCTTTTCAAGTATGTATCTGTATAGAAATATGTGAAATTTCCCTGTAATTAACCGGAAGCAGTTGTGGAAATTACTCTAAGTAATTTATATCTTAAATAAATAGCTTAAGAAACATCCTTAGTTTTGAAAAAATGGGAAATTTCTGTATCTGCCATCTATCATTTGCTTTCAGTCGAAAAATTTATACTGAGCTGTTCTCATTCAATAATTATCATATGGCTTTTAGTGGAGGGAGATCAGCAATTAACTGACAGTTCTCCAGTTCATTGAATAATTAATTAATTATTCAATAACAATGCTACTCAAAACATAAAATTCGTGTCCCATAATTTTTTGTGATTCATATAAGGAACACTGGTTCTTAGAATATTTCAAATATGCTGCATCACAATGTTTTTAAGTTGAAGATTTACAATGTGCTGTAGTTACTTAGTTCTTTTAATTAACTCATTTATGCCCAAATTGTTTCTTGTGAATTGAGTGCAGTGGCTTAGTGCTGCGCTCTTGTAGCAAACTTCCATACTAACGGCCTACAGTCTTCCCCGCTAGGGGCGTGCACCGTTCAAAACCCAAATTCTCATGTCTAGGCTGCCGGTGGTGATAGCTGATATGGTTAAGGCGTAGGCACCTTGGCCAGGTGTCTACGCCAGCGCGGGTTCGATTCCCGCTCATGACCAAACCTGACCTGTTGGTGCAACTCTTAAAAGGGTTAGCCGATCTGTGGCAACGTTGGTGGGAGACCCCATGTTAAATAAACGGTGGCAGGCTTGCGTTGAAGTTGACGGAATCGGTTGATTCTTTGAGAGTTGCAACTTGGTCAACACCGATTTTGCTACTTTTTACTTCTGTTTACTGTGTGTGTGCCACTACGGCCTTGAAATATGAAAGATAACTATATTTTGTGGCAACGAATTTTTAGGCTCTTAAAAAGTCTCAACCACAAAACCAAATTGTCTTAATACATTTAAATACAATTAAAAATAAGTTTTTATGGAATGGGAACTTACGGTTTTCCAATATATCTATATTAAAATCCCCAGAGATAAATATTTTCTTTTTTTTTACATTCACTCCTTAACAGTAAAATCAAAGACTCTAATTTTATAAAAAATGTATTAACATTCATCCTTTCCGGAATGTGATAAATGAAAATAACAATACTATTAAGGTCAGGTACTTCTATTGCACATCCTTCAAACACAGTATCCTCAAAATAAATGTTTAAATCATTTCTATCTACAAAAGCTAAATGAGGTTGTACTAGGATGCATGTGCCTTCATGTACACCTTGAGACCTACAAAAATATGCGGCTTGTCTGTAATTTGACAACTTATTCAGAAGGTGGACATTAGTTACATCAAGAAAATGCTCATTTAAGCACACAAAATCAATATTTTTACCATCTAAAAAAATGTTTAACATGTCTATTTTATAAGTCAAACCACTCTGCATATTAATATGCATTAACCAAATATAATCATCTTTAAAGGAGGCAGTTTTCTGTGAACTAGTCATTTTTAAATCTTTGCATCTGGGTAAATATGAATAGGAGGACATAACTTCACATGAACTTTTATGCTTTTTTTGACCCAATTAGCCATATTATGACGTTTGGTGACAAACTTTAAAGACACCCTGTATAATTGCATATCCAATCATGTATTTATCCCGCAAGTAGGTGTGACTGATGGTGGGTTGCAGGCAGCCGCTGGGACTGGTGATGTCTAAGACCAACGGCGCTGTCCAGCTGCTCAACCAGTGGAAGGCGTCGTACCTGGAGACCCGCATGCGGATCGAGGCCTCCGCCAAGAGCCATCGCTGGGAGTTCGACAAGCGGAAACTCTTCTCCGAGACCGATTACATGGCCTCCGTCGCCAAGGACTTGAACACTGTCGCCAATGTGAGTGTCACCTGAAGGATTTAACCAAACTCAACTTCCATGGTAAATTAATGTTTGCCGACCTAAAATAATCTAGTTCATTCTCATGGGTTCAAAGTTTCCATACATTCCAAAAACCTGTTAAATTTGGAATTTTATTGAAAAAAAAATTTTTGCGCATAACTAGTAACAACATTTGATGAGGACTTTGACATTGCTACATATTGTAATCATTGCCATAATTTCTTCACTACCTATAAAAAAGTGGTTTACTTTTATCAGAATTCCTTTTATGTTCCTGTGCTACAACAGTCCGTTCTCCTGAAATTCTAAATTGATATAAATAAAAACAATTGTTGATATAGGCTCTGATTTGTTTCTAGAATATGAGGCACCAGAACTACCACCTACTTTAGATTCAAAATATCCTTCTCTCCCCCCACAAAAATATTTGTCTTTGCATAGTGTTACGTTACAAGACGAGTAATTATATGGTGTCAGTTCAATGCAAGATTCCCTAAATAAAGTTTATAGTTAATTAAATTGAAAACATATCTTAGCGCCAATAATTTTTTATGGAGAAAGATGTTACAGTATGCCATTCCTCCTTATATTGAGATCGGGTCACAGGTCATCCAGGAGTTCTATAACATATTCGGGCCGGAGCTCAAGTCCATCATCAGTGACCCGGGGCAGATAGACGCGGTGGTGAAGCGTGTCGAGGCGCTCACGCAGCCGATCGAGGAGGCTGACTTTGACGTGTTCTCGCCTGAGTTCAAGGAGCACTGGGAGGCCATCATGGCGGCATTTAACCAAGAAGTTGTGCTGTTGGAGAACGAGGCCAAGTACTTCATCAACGACTCCTTCACACTGTTGAGGTAACACGGACGAAAATTAGTCTATAATTGGCTAGCTTAGGGAAAGATAGGGTGTAATGAGTTTATTGTTCTTACTTATGGTGAAAGTGAATAAAAAAATATAGGTTTAAATGTTTTATTATTTGATTTTTTTTTCAATGAATCCACAAATAAAAGTACAGTAAAATTCTACTTAAACTTGATTGTGATTGTCGATGATTGGGGGTGTTTGGCAATGGTATGGTTATACTGCAAATGCTGATTGAACATGGTAACATTTGTTCGCAATGATGATCAAGCTGCAGAGACAGCTGCGATTGCAATAGAATCTCATATAATGGCTCTAAAGTATCAATATCAATGTTGGTCCTCGAAAAACCTTGAAAATAGCAGTTAGCGAGTTGGAAGATGTAGGTGCATACGAGCTGTCGAGCTATTGGGAGTGTCAAGATATCATCCAGTCAAGTTGGTGGGGTTGTATTTCTGTATCTGGCTGTTGTTAAGTACCTTACATAATTCAGTTGATTTAGTAATGTAATCAAAGTACAAATATAATCTTCAGCGCCCAATGCTTTTTATACTGATATGAATCCCAAAAATTGTAATTCACACCTTGTATTGTATTGTTTTTTTTGTCTTCTTTTCTTTAATTTTTTGTTATTTTTTTACTTGATTATCTTGATTTTCTTCGTTTACTTCTTTAACAACCTCATTCATGAAATTAAATTTTCAACAGATCATCTGAAGAAGCGCTGGACATTTTACTGAAATTCAAGCATATAAAGACCAGAGAAGCAATTCAAAAGCAGTTGATGAAGAAATTTGACCCAATATTGGATCAGTTTACAAAAGAAGTAGCTACTGTCGAAAGAATCTTCACGGTAAGTAAAAATAAAAAATATAAGCTTTATGTAATATTGATTAAATTACACCCCCTGTCTCGCTGATTGCTGAACGAACCAGTTCCCGAATCTATGGTATTTTAATTTTCATCCTCAATATCAAGTTTCTTTTATGATTTTGTCATTTTGAGACGAATTAGTGATGTATTTTTAAATTTCAATTAGCTAAGCTCTTCATAAGTTGTTTGCTTTTTTACCAGTTTGTGGTTGCACAAGAAGTACATACTGCTGTACTATATTACAAGTAGTGTACATTTCAGTGTACGGTATTTTGAAATCAATTTTTGAGGTTTAATAAGACCTGTTTACCTGATTAGGCATACAGTCAACTCCCGATTATCCGGGGGCGGTTAAACCGGGTTGCGGATTAACCGGGGTCACAAAACGTCAATTTCAAAATAATTTATTTTCTCAGTTTTGACAACAATACCATAATTTATCAATCTTATTATGTTGAAATTACTTAAGAAGAAATATCTTTACTAATTATTATTTGGTTTATCAATGGAAAAATCAATGAAACACGGAAAATAATTTGTAAATTATTCGGTGGCGTAATTGTGATCGTAGTCATGTGGTCAGGGAGGAGCGAGTCAGAGCGATGGCGGGACGCAATGGCGGGGTATGACCTTGACTGCTACGTAGTAAACAACTGGTCGCCCGCCGAGATGAGCTAAAAATAGAAACCAAGAAAGGTCCTATTTAGTTTCTAGTTGTCTGTAATTATCGCTCTGATTCGTCTGCTGTTCAGCGACCCCTATTAATTTTAACTTATATCATTCTAAACAACACATTTAAAATGCATTTGTTTTGCATTTCAAGACATTTTTGTTAAAGTACGGCAACATTAAAATTTTTAATTGACAAAGTTATAAATTTATTAACTTAATTCAATAATTAGCATACATTTTGGACAATTGGTTGTTATAACATTTTTAACAATTAGACAAAAAGATGAACCATCACTCGTTTTTGTAGGGCTACGCGCGTGCTCTTATCTTGAATAAATTATCCCAAGCGACCCTCCCCCTCACCCCACCCACCCATCCCCGCGATGCCAAACAATAGAACACCTGACCTTGGTTTTTTGTCCACGTTGGACCTTTTTATTGTGTTTCTTGTTTACTCAACTAGATCTGTTTATTCGTTCCAATAAGGTTTGGTCAATAACAAATAATAAAAACTGGAAACCCGCGGACTCTTAGTTAAAACTTATTTGTTTATTTCGTGTTTTAATTGATTTATTGAACTCTTTGTTTTAACCGTGGTTTTGGGTTATCCGGGACCCTTCAACCAGTCATTACCCCGGATAATCGGGAGTTGACTGTACATACCTGAGAATGGTATATGGTGCAACAGATGTTTAATTGAAATCAATGTGTTATAGCCTTTCAGATAAAATTAAACTAATTTAGGTTTACCTCTTCTCCACAGCTCCAACAGTTGTAACTTATGTTGGTAGAGCCGTAATGGCAAAACAGTGTCAACCTTAGACATACACAGTTTCAGCTGAAGTACCTTCTTTTTGACTTAAATTCAAAAACTCAAAATATAAACTGGACAAACACTAAACGGATGGTTATAAAAGCAAACAGGCCTGTCACACGTACATCAGTTCACAATGTTGCAATGAGATGAGACATCGGCCGGAGGTTATGCTTAGGGTACATCGTTCGGCATAAAAGTTGTTATCATTTGGTGCAGTTGGACTTCGCTCTCCCAGCTTAGAAATACATTAGACCGCAATTATTAACAAGTGGATTATTGGCATTGTGGCCTAACGTTGACGGTGCAATATTTAATTTTAAAGAATTTTTCAGCTTAATTTTCTAATTTAGTTATGGTTTTTCTTACTAGCAATAATTTTTCTCATTACGTTTCATTTTCTCATTTTTTTTTATTTAGTGTTTTTCTTTATTTTTAGGGTCTCATTTAGCAATCCATTTTATGTTATCTGGCCATAACTTTTATTGTTTTTAGGTTATTTTAGGCTCTTTAAATTAACGGCAAAATCAATTATTGGGCATAGTTTGGCCGCTGATGAGGCCCGAGAATAGGGAGATTACTGTACTGTTTTGTATGAAGTGTGAAGTATAGAAAGTTTGATTGGTTTTGTTGAATGATTATAAAAGAAAGAATGACAATTTCGCTTGACGGAGAGACAAGCGCCTCCCTCCGCTGCTGGGGTACTACGCCCTGGTGGCCGGCGTCATCAGGTTGGAGGGTCAGCTGTACCATCGGCTCAATAAACCCTTTCTCATATAGAGAAAGGCCTTTCTTGCCTTTGCATCTGAAGGTCACTGGTTCGATCCTGAGAAAATTTAGTGCTTTTGATGGTTTAAAACTTGACCAACCTGCCTTTAGTTATTGGGCTATTAATTAATAATCCTATCAGCTGATATTTGTCAATAACAAAGCTACACCTCATCTGATCCATCACACTCACCCTTCAGTCATACCATAGAGTATGTCAGTGTCAGTGTTTGATAGAAAGTATCTAAAGAATCATGTTTCACTTGACAGAAAGGCAAGCGCCACCCGCCACTGCTGCGGGACTACCCTCCCGTGGCCGGCGCCATCACATGGGAGCGCCAGCTCTACCATCGGCTCAAGAAACCCGTCCTCATATTCCAGAACGTCAAGGAGTTCGACGACTCCGATCTGAAGCAAAACGTTAGTAGCGATTTAAATAATTACTAATAAAATGTTATCACCAGGATGGAGAGTGTTCAAATGGCAAAAAGAAAATGGAATATTTTATATGCTATTTTGCATGATGTAGCAAAAAAGAGGCCTTAAGTACAATGTCCTGGCATTTTAAATTGTAGAGTTGCATTTCAAATTCCTATTTTAGGTTTGATATAAGTCAGGTTAAGCTAGGGTTTCATGAATGTTGTGCACAGTGTTTATTGAATATTAGAAATAGGCCTAACACATTTTATAATGATGATATATATGGATGCTCTTTTACTGTTCTGGCGGCCAAAATGATTTAATATATAATCCATAGTTTGACTAGGTTAGGTGATGCATGGACAAAGTGTCCAGTTACAATTAAACTAAGTGTTGTAATAGATGGAATAAAGTGATGTGGGATGTCTACTGGTTACCAAAGTCACCAAAAGTCACGAAAAATCACAGATTTTAGTTTGTGGTCGGAAATCACAAAAAAGTCACTTATTTAACCTTAAAATGCAAGAAAAATCAAGATTTTTTGTAAAACTTAAGAAAATAACGTGATTGTGAGTCGCAAAAGTTTTGCGACATTTGCGATCTCCCCCCAAAATTTTCTAAACATAGCACACTAAAGTTACTGATTTTTGACATTTTTCACTTCCAAAAGTAATGATGGATGGATGGAAATGATTTTTTTTTGTTCAGGACGGGATAAGATGGGAATTTTTTTCTCCCGTACATATTTGGGACCGGATTGCTCGTCTTGAATGTATCGGGAAATATTTGTTTAAACTGTTATCTGAGTGTTGTATAAAGACAAATTAATGTTAAATATCAACTGGTTATAGTTCCAACTTGTTTTGTATAAGTTACAATGAATGTCATTTTTTGAAGAAAGTATAGTTTTTCTGGTCACAAAATAAATTTAAATCAAATCACTAAACAATATACAAATAAATGAAAAAATGTTGTTTATGTATAATTTTATACAAGAATGTTTAATGAAATACGAAACGTTTGGTATGAAGAATGAAAACAAACATGTGGTACCGGTACATTAAAAATATAGATTAAAACAACTATTGGAAAAAATTTAAAGAAAACAAACAATACTATACCTATACTTATTTAATACGCTAAGGGTTTTTTTGTCTTGAGAACTCCTCCTATAACTATAGGACCTGGTCTTTGTACAAAACCAAAATCTTTTACTTTGTTTTAAATATACTTTTATCTTTTTATGTAGGTATATATTTATATTTATAAATAATAAGAATCGTAAGATTTTTCAATGTTTTGATAGTGCATACTCATGGGTTGTTAGCAGAGTTAAAACCGAAACCATTTCCGATGGACAGTGACGGGCGGTTGGGTACAGCCCCCGCTGAGAGCTCATCATCAAACCGCGCTCACTGCTCGTGTGGGCGCTCTATAGCCTCTCTTCTGACTTAGGAATGTTGTTTCTTTAATATTCACCACATCATAATAATGCTATTAAAATACGTGTTAAATTTATATTATGTGAAATAAAAGAGGTGTTTACAATAATTATTTAACATGAAGGAATTCAAAATAAATTAAAAATTTCAATAAAATTCTCCATGGATAAAGATGGTTGAATTTGAGTGGTATGTTTTTAAACGGAATTTATTGTTATCAAGTGCTCGTTGAAAATACATTTTCTCTACAAACTTAGGTTGAACTTTTCAAAACACTACTCTGAAAAAAACAGACAAGTATACTTTACTAGTGCATTTTCACAATCACTAGTTTGAGTAAAACTTAAATCTATACTTATTTAATATATTATTTAGAACTCCTCCCACAATTTTCAACCGATTTTCAAGTTTTAATGTCGTTGGATAGGGCTTGGTCTGTAGTTGTTTCTGCCAAAAACTGATGAGAATTGGACTGAAAATAAAGGCGCTATCCAACATTGAAATCGAAAAATTTCCTATTTAAATAACATTGTAATTGAATAAAGCATTTTAAACATCTGATTTTAATATAATCAGCTTTAATATAAATACGTGTAGTTTTTGGTTATTACAGATATTCACAATACTGGATTGGTCGGATGTCATTGATTTAGAGCCAAAGTAACATTTTTGATGTAATAAAATAAATTGCTCGATTTCGGCAATGAATACAAAAACATAAAGAAGGTCACATCTTATGGAAGAAATGGTCAAGAAAGTTTCTGTTGATGTAGTAGCGCACTCCACCATGAGAGCGCGCACGAGACAATAACCTATTAGTCAGATTACATTCTGACTTTGTTACAGATGGTCACCAGCAAAGAATCTCTCTCGTCCCCACACATCATACATAACCTATGACAGTTTCCATTATTGGACCAATCCTCACAATGAATGTAGGAACACTTTTTTCCCTTCGCCTGCTTTAGTGCTGATTTTGGAAACCAAGAAAACAAATTTCAAAATATCAGGATATCATGACGACGTTTATAACGTAGTTTATTTTTGTAAACATATGATTCAATAAAATACCACCATTACAATAACATTAAAGTTTGAAAGCCCATATGACTAAGTCTTAACAATAAAAGGCTTTAATGACTTAAAATAACGATTCTTCTTGAAAAAAAAACACTTTCCAATGATACCAAATAAGCTAGGTAACTAATGTTTAAAATGGTGTTTTAACGACACAATACTAAATAAGAAATTTAATAGCTCTCTCTCTCTCGTACTATGTTTAGGCCTACTCCTCTGGCGCTATCTCTATTTGGAGTGCTCAAGTTCAGTTTACAGCGCTCCTAGCGAATAAAATGTTTGCCACTATTTAACATTGGATGTGACCTTCTTTACGTTTTTGTATTCATTGATTTCGGGCAACACGTTTACTAGTTATATAAATGAGGCATGCTCAAATAAAAAGTAAAAAACAGCAAATTGAAATTATAATAAATTTTCAACACTCAGGAATGAAGTTGTTCAACAAACCAATGCCATTTCAAATCCCAAGAATTTTGTTGTCTATTTTTTATGTTCATTTATTTTCCTGAGATAGGTTGATAGGTTCTTACTTAGAAATTATATTTAATAAAAATTGAACTGTGAAATTAGATACCATTAGACCTTAATAGTGTTATTGCTATTTATATAAATTCATTTAACTTTTCCTTTGCTACTTAAAAAAATAAAAAATAAATAAAATAAAGAGTGTACGATAAAAAAATTGTAAAAACAGTGTAAATGTAAACTTATAAACCATAAAATCTAATAAATGTACTTTTTGTTTTATTTTAAATGTGTATTTCATGGGGTTTGAAGTTTTTTGTTTAAAAATTATTTTAAATTATAATAAGACGATATTAACATTATAAAACAGTAATTATATTAAAGATTTATTTAATTAACAATACTTTTATACTTTGCCCTCAAACAAAAGGTCACACAACTTTGGTTGACGTTTTATTTAATTTGTGAGAATTATACAAATCAAATGAGCCATCACCTACTTTTCTACGACAATTGGTTCAGAAAATAGCAATTGGTCCTAAGAGCAAAAATCAATGCTCTTGAATAAATTACTGCCGGAAGTCAAACAATAGATAAACTGAACAATAGGTCATCTCCTGCGTCCATGAAAATGTGGTCGCGTGTTTTTGTGTTGTGTGTCGTTAGCGAGACTGCCGGCCGAGATCGTGGCTGCCGCGCCTTTCGGCAGTTCTCGTCGCGAAAAATTCCTAAGTAAAAAAAAATCCCGCCCGATGATCGGGACAATATTGCTCCGGAAAACTTTCCCGAAATTTCAGGACCCAACCATCCCTACCCAAAAGTCACAGAAAATTCACCGATTTAATTTGTATCTACTTGGCAGTAGACACTCTGTGATGTGATGTGCCTTGTTTCGGACTGCTCGCTCGCTTCATACATATCACAAACTAATCAGAAATACTTCTCTGTCTAGTATATTTTTAGTCATATAGCGAATGAACACCTGTTGCCTACAGGTAAAATTTAAAATGTAGGGACTTTGTACATAAGACTTTGATAAAGAAGAAAGGAACACAATGCCTTTTATTGATTTAACCAAGAACTAACAATTTTGTATCGTATGAAGAGGTTCTCATTTTAGAACAATACAATTTCCTAGATATTTTAGACCAATACAGAAATAGTGAATATACTATACCTGCAATTCTCCTGTTTGAAGCTGATTTTTAGAACAAGGTTCTGTTCCATGGTTAGCAGTGCTATCATAAACAAACTGAATTACAAAACATAAACAACCGTAACACAACATACACAACATTATCAATTACAAAATTTTGTATGGTATGGAATTCTATAGAATCTGTAATTTGTTGATTATTTCACTTATTCCTGGTAGGCCTTCTTAAAGTTGACAAATGCATTTGGTATACCTACTTGAAAGCTCTTTTTCCTTAGAGTATTGTCTTTATCCAATCATGATGAAACTTTTTCTTTATTATTGAAAATCTTTTATATACTATTATTTATATAGAATGAAAAATCAATACTTGGAGAAATTAACCTTGGTATAGTTTATCACTTAAGATGTGCAACAAAGTCATGCTAAAAATGCACACCTCAGGCTTTCGATGAATATTTGACATTGGCCAAACAAATGCGAGCGTACGAGAACCTCAAGTTCAACCAGTGGATTGACCGCTCGGTGCCACTCGTGGCCAACACACTCAAGGAGAACGTCATTCGGCTGATTCCGTTGGAGAAGGACATGGGTAAGGCTTGGCTGCAGAAACTTCACCTGCGGTAGCGCTCATCACCTTAGTTTAGTCTGTATTGGAAAAACTATGTTATATGTATTTTTTTTTTTTTTGTATATGTCAGTGGCATTTTTGACTTGAGAGGTTATACTATGTCGGCCTAAACCTATCAAATTTCTGTGACCTCAGGAAGCAAAACTGTCACAGAAGTCAAAGACGCTAACTGTTAGGCTAGCCTGATACTCGTATTGATAAATGACTGAATGCCTATTTTTTATCCTACCAACCTGGTTGCAACTAAATAAGGCTTTTTCCATTCATTGCAAAGAAGTAAAAAATTACATTTTTCTCTCGTGACAAAAAAATAAAAACAATAATGTTTTCATAATCTCATGATGTTAACCAACCAAATCACTTTACAGTTGATACAAGTGATTTAAATATACACTCTGCAGTGATTTAATAGTCTTTAAAACATTACAGCAGTTTTGTATATGCTCAAGAAGAAGACCAGGAAAAAGGACACAGGGAAAAAGCTGAAAACAAAATTTGAGGCAGAAAGAAATTATAACAACAAAGGATCATGTGGATTTAGCCAAATATCTATGTAACTTTTCTGGGGTAGGAAACTTCACACTCATTCTTTGAAACCAAAACTAATTCCTCAATATTAGTCTACTTAATGTATTTTCTTTCCTTGATAAGGAAGGGGGAGGGGGATAACGGATGTGCGTATAGAGAGAACGCCAGTCTAGACTAGCCCTTGGCACTCATTGTGCCAGTACCGATGCGAAAAATGAACATTTTTTCGGGTTTCTTCATATGTTTCCATGTCTACGTGTATGTTTTTGTGTGTTTTAAAATAAAGTGACGATTTAATTTTGATTGAAAACTTGACAACCTGCTACACCTGATGAAGATACCTTTTCTAGATTGAAACTGCAGTATCGTTTTAACTACAATTAAATCACTTGACAGTGAGGTATTTAAACCATTGTATTTCATAATCTATGGGAAGAGTGGGACACTGTTGAGTGGAATGATCCCAGGAGCGCTTTTGGCTTTTTGTAGCCATTCTCAATTAAATTGCAAGTTGAGGTTGAGAATGACTAAAAGCCACTATCCAAAAGGCCACAACCAAAAAGCCACAACCATAGCCGAAAGCAATCCCTGCGATTACTCTACTAAACACAAGACCAGTCTGTTACTTAAATCATCACACTCTTCATAAATAACTTACCATCACATGCACTCTTCACATAAATTATGTGACTTTGTCTTACAGACCTCAACATCATCGTTAGTGAATTATATATTCATGAATTTTATTAGCCGTGAGACTTGTACAGTGAAGTAATGTTTTCTGAAGCACTTTGTTTTTCATTATTGATGTTGTTGTAGCTTTGTTCAGCTTTATCATTATCTTAGTGGCTTCATGTTAGCTTGCTTATTCATAGACTGCTTCTTATAGTTTAACTTCACTGTTTTATGATATTTCATGTTAAGTTTACATCAAAAGTTTGGAACTATTTTTATTGTGTATATAATCATTTTTATTATGTGTCTTTGGCAGTAATGTAATTTGTAGTTTTCCTGATAAATAAGCTTAACAACTGTAGACTCAGGGTGTCTACTGGTCACTGAAGTAACTAAAAGTCATGGATTTTAGTTAGTGGTACTGAAGTCACAAAAGTCATCTATTTTTCTTAAAAATCACAGAATATTTGTAAAAATCTAGAAAATAATGTGATTTTGAGCATGAGTTTTGCGACTTCAGTAATTTCCTCACAAAAGTCAAAAAAGTTTCACCCCCAAAGTCATAGTCAAGTAAGTGATTTAAGTACAGTAGAACCTTGATAGTTCGACACTTGTACACTTAGAGGATGTCGAACTATCGAAATGTCAAACTATAGGGTGTATATGGGGAATTTTATAAAAATCATGATTTGAATTTAGGAAACACTAAATTTTAATAAAACCATAACTTAATTGAACTTTAAGATAACCAATATTCAAATTATTTGCCACTTTGTTTACATTTCCTTCTTTGTCAGTCTCTAACATGGACACTATCATTCTTAATTAACATGTTAAGTTTTCATGGACCATATCAAACTATAAGGAGTGTCGAACTATCGACAGTCAAACTATTGAGGTTCTACTGTATCTATTAGGCAGTAGACTCCCTGTGTGACATGTAACCTTATTATTATTTTAACTTGTTCACAGAAAGTGGCTAAACATTTACTCCACTATTTTTACCTCTGCATTTATTTGCTGTTATCTCATTGATTTTGCTATAAATTTACTGTGTATAATTAAAGGTTCATTGGGAAACTAGAACTCTTAAATCTCGTACAGCACTTAATGTTTTTAATTTACTTTTAAACACCATTGTATTACATATAAGATATTGCTACTCCTTTGCCTACTGCCACTTTACTATCAGGATCAAGATGGTAAACAATTTAAGGATTTTGTAGATTTTACTTTTAATCAAACTTGAGTTTGAGTATTATTTCAATTTTTAAATTGATCACACTGAGCATGACAGGTTAGAAGTTAGAGGAATGTATTATGCTAATGTCCTAAGCTGCTACATGACAATGATAACATGAAATGGTAGGGCAGAGGTTAAACCCTTAACCTCGGTGTAGGTTTATTTTTTATTTTATTTTTATTTTTTAAGTTTGTGACCTGTTACCCCCCTGTAATATTTGCTACCCATTATCATTCCAGACTAACTGATCCATATTTTTTACTTTAATTGTTTTATTTACAAAACAACTGACAATTCATCTGATGTGTTTCAGACATAGATCTGAAGGGGAAATCACTTAAGCAAGGCACGTCAAAGAAATCGCGGTTGGGCAGCAGCAGGAGGATAAAAGGCAGTCAGAAAGATATCGGCAAGAAAGAAACATTGTCAACACTGGCGTCAATGACGAGCCTGGTGGCGAGAAAGGTGAACTAGCTTGTTGTGTGAGGCCAAGTGAGAGTGCAGTCATGGGCGATTTTGTGCTCTTTTAGTAAATTTTTTTTTTTAAATACTACTAAATCCACAGATTTATTACATTGTTTTTTATAAAACTAATCGTATTATAATTATTGTCTAAATGTGAACTAGAAAACTGCTAGTTGATATTGCAAGTGAGTATGAGCATTTTTACATATTTAGACGCAAGCTTGAATAAAAATTAAAATTCATAGTGTTAGCCCCAGAACTGCAATTTGACATATTGTGAGATTAATAATTTTCCTCCGTCTGCACTTGTAGTTAAAACTACAAGTGGGAACTTCAGACAGAGGTAAATTATTAATCTCATAATATATCAAGAAAAGGCTAATGGTTGAAATAACAACAAAATAAATGCCTCCTGTATTTACACTTAATAATAACCTATTGAATATTTACCATATAAACAATGCATGCTGCATTTACACTGGTGAAGAATGTTTATGTTTTCTGTATGAAGGGAGATGTAGTGTCGGCGTCGCCCACGCCCCCGAGCCAGTACAGCGCCAGCGAGCTGTCCAACAAGGAGGGCCTGGGCATGGGCGCGCTGGCCATGACCATGAAGTGGGTGGGCAAACACCGACAGAAGTCACTCCCACCGTGTGAGTACAGTAGAGCTGCGACAACGACACTGGGTGCTGGAAATATACTTATTTAATACGCTAAGGTTTTTTCTTTGTGTTGAGAGCTCCTCCTACAGTCCTCAACCGATTTTCAAGTTTTTTTTTGTCGCTGGATAGGGCTTGGTCTGTAGTTGTTTCCGCAAAAATTTATGAGAATCGGACTTAAAACAAGGGAGCTATCCACAAATTCAATTTGAAATTTTTTCATTAGAATAATATTGGGATTGGATTGAGCAAATTTTTAAAATCTGTTAATGTACGTACAGCTGTCAATAGTTTTTGGTGGTTGATTACTGATATTCACAATATTGGATTGGTCGGATGTCACTGATTTAGAACTAAATTTTTTGTATTTTATCAAAACAGATTGCTCGATTTCGGGCAACACATACACTAGTATGAACTTAATACTATTATCTGTTACAAGGATAAAAATTATTTTGTGTAAAAAACAAAGTAGTGGTTAGCGGCTTAACGAAGCATTTTAGACCCCTATTCGTATGACTTTTTTTTTATTTTCTCAATGCAAGGAACAAATATTCAAAAGGGTTCCAGAGAGTTCCAGGACACTCTGTATATATATGTGTCCATGGAACTGATAACTATTGACAGGGACCTCCGATTTGGTTGAAATTTGGTATGGAGGTGTTGGACCAGGTCTATTTTCAAGAGTTCGTGAACCAGCATAATCTTGTCATAGGAATGGGTTTTCATAGGGTTTCCGAAGTGTCAAAAATGGGTTTTTGCTTTTTTCCTTTTTGACCTTAAAGTATTAAAAAAATACATTAAATATTATACAAGTTTTTGAAGATAAAAAAGAGCTAAAAAGCATACAATTTTGTATTTTGAATTTTTAACTTAGCTTAAATGGCTATGGAGAAAAAAATGTTTCCCATGCTTTTTATGGGGATTCAACAAAACCCGCTATTATGCTTATTTATTGAGATTGATGAATTTTTGGTATGAAGATTCACTATGTAAAATTTAATGTATAATTGCTTACAAAGCCGATGTGGCGGCAAACCTACTTACCTACCCCCATGGTTTTTATGGGAAAAATGAAAAATACCAGAACGTGATAAAATTTGGTATGTACTGACTATTTGGTACGTATTGACTAGGTAGGGTTTAACTTATATTTGCTTATTACTAAAACCCATATGGCGGCAAACCTACATACTCGACCCCATGCATGGTATGTATGAATTCCGCTAAAAAAAAAGGAATTTTGCCGAGTATGGAGGCTGGTTGCGAAGGGGGTATTCTTTGAATAGTTTTGTTTTGATCGTCTGAGAGAAGTTATTGTTGGGTTGCACACATTTAACTGACTTGTGTTGCATGCGGTGCCAGTGGACGCTAGCCTGGTGAAGCACGATCCGATCAACCTAGTGTTCACCAAGCCGTGGTCCGAGTTTGTGGGCAGCGCAATGCTGGCCGAGAAGAAACTAGGCATCAAGGTAAGTTTTTATGCCATTGTTTTCAATAATTTATTGCAATAAAACCCCACAAAGTCTTGGATAATCCAACACCCCCTGAAGTACGTTAATTGCTTGAAACCATGTACCAAGTCAAGTGATGCCCTTCGTTACATGCAGATTTTTTTCACAGCTTCCATAACCTAAATCATTATTTAGAGCTGATATTTCATAGAAATCCCGAGTAAATGGCGGCAGTAAACTTGGTAATAACCTAATTTGACAGTGAGTTTGTGTGGTTTTAGTGTGTACCGTATCAAACAGAACCGATTAATTTAACTTGAACGCAACAACTTGATGCAGCAAAACTGATAGAAAATTCAATAAAAAATAATCTTATTTTGCATAATTTTTACCCGAGCCTTTTAGATCCATTTAGAGACTTATGTTAGCTCTCCATGTACATTTGGATACAATCATGACTATAATACTAGATAAAAAAATCAACCATTGTTGCAGATACACAACAGAACAATATTTGAAAAGAAACCTAGTTATGCTGGTATTAAAATTTTAATCATTTGCCAGATGCCATAAAAACACACACACTTTTATAACATTCAGAAACAATCTAAAGTTCCTTTTTGTAAACAATTTTATAAACAACTAGATATACTTTTTGAAGTTATATAATTATTTTTATATTAAAGCCATTTAGGATAGATAGTCAGAGATGTTTATAACTCTAGGTAATTTGTTGTTATGAATGAATGTTATCATTGTACGAGGTTAGCTAATTTGACACTAATCTGTACTATGCATGAACATTAACGAATAAAGAACATTTGATTGATATATATATATATATATATACCGTAATCATATATTGAACAAATTACCACCATTTCTCTGTGTAGGTGAATTTTGATCCGGAAATGCTAGAGATCATTGCAGAGGCAGAACTGTTGGAGACACTCGGGTTTGCGCTGCCTAACACCATACTGACAGTGACCACACAGAAGGAACGGATACACGCCAAGCTGGACGCTCTCAACAAGATGGTCAAGGAGTACTCGCACCTCATCGACAGTCTGGATACACCCCAGGTATGCTTTGTTCAGGGGTGTGACCAATAGAACTGGACCATGGCAGTGATGTCGTGGGTTCGAATCCCCGTACTGCCCAAAAATTTTATCAGTGTACCATTCACCTGTACTGTAGTGGTTCTTCTTTTAACTTGTTCTAATATGATCCAAGCAAAGATCAATAGTCTATGTAGACTGGTCTGCCAACCTATTTAAAATTAAAGAGAAAATATGAGGCGGATATCCAATTCCGGATTACTGATTAGTAGCTTTATTGATTGTCAAGTGAAATACAGCCTGTCTCCTAAGTTACATTGGTGTAGGGATGGACGAGATTGGATTTTTAGGTCGAGACGAGACGAGACGAGAATTTTTAATTCTCAAATAATTTCGAGACGAGATCGAGACGAGATTTTCCTTCTCGTACATTACAAAAAATATGCGTTCGGGATTTTAATCTGATTTTGTTTGTAACATTGTTAAATCCTGATTTATGTAAAGGAACAAATATTTCTATGAAACTTGATTATGTTAATAAACAGAAGTTAAAGAAGTCACTTTCTTAACAAAAGGTCTAGGCCTATAAAGGAATGTACCCAATAAAACAGGTTGAGAAGATATAGGCTCACCATAAACCCTACCGACCAACGTTTAGTAAAACATAAAAAGAGAATCCTCTGTTACAGTTACTTACTTCACTTTTCACTATAAACCTTCTTTAAAATGTTTCCAAATAAGAGCTTTTCCTCACTCACAGATTTCTAGTAGGCATAGGCCTACTAACTTTGAATCACAAGCCTAGAGGCCGGGAGGCTAACAAGAAATAACTTTCAATTAGAGGATTTTAATTTTAAAACAATCTCTTCTTCTTTGTCTTTGTCCATAAGACAATCTTCAGCTCTCATTTTGTTTGCTATTTATTGTCATTTCTCCAAACTATTAAAGTCCAGTATACATAACTTCCACTGCTTTCAAATTAATTTAATTCCCTCAATTTGTCGTCTGCTAGTGGTAAGGTTTTTATTTTGCTCCTAACTGAATAAAGGCAAGCAAGAGTGTAGCCATGAAGCCTGTATGGTTCTGGTAAGACCATTGATTTTCTATGTATTTAACACAACCTATTTATTGCTGTTCAACAATTATTGTTAATAGGCCTATTCAGTTTTTTTAGTATCCAAACCTTGAAATAAAATCAACCATCAGCCGATTTTAAGCATTTATGGCTTAAAATAGCTGAACTCTGCTAAGAGTGTGAAAGTAAACTAAATTCTGGGATATTTTGAGGTTAGCCATTATTCAATCTGATTGGCTATCTTGTCATTCATCTGATTGTCAGTGTCACTACTATTCTTACTGCCAATGTCAAAACAGCTCTTAAATTTGTCAAAAATTATTTGAATCAGTTTTAAATAATCATCTTGAAGCAATTAAATGTCAAATAATGATTGTTTATTGTTTATAAAGTTTTCCCAATGTTCTAAAGATTGATAAAAAATGAATTATTTTATAAATAGAAGCTATGTTGACTCCGCCCACTACTGTTGATTGTCAGTACCACTAACAGTCCGTGCAGATGCAGCGTAGAGCCTAGAGCCGTCTCCAGTCCAGTTCAAATCTTGGAAGTCCAACCTAGTTTATCCGTTTATGATGGCAATTTAAGTTTGAAGTTGTGAGGAGGATAAGAAAATAAAACACTTCACATTGCTTCAAAATAATTTATTTGCAGTATTAAATTCGTAGATTATTTATACCCGTTTTTATCGTTATTCACGAATTATTTGAATTATTTCTCGTCTCGAATCTCGATCAAAATAAAATCTCGTCTCGTTTAATGAGATTAAAAATTTCTCGAAAATTTCTCGTAATTTCGAGACCCGTCCATCCCTACATTGGTGCCACTAATATGGGGTCTTAAAATTAAATGCAGAACAATTCCTAAACACTTGCTCTTAACCATTTTAATCTTTGATACTTAGCCTTTTGAGAATCAAGCCATTTAAGAGTCATCTTCACCCCTGTGCCAGTAGCCCATTGTTGCGCAGTCAGCAATGTTAACCATATGGCTTTTAATGCAAAACATGGTATTTGATTCCCCTGTTTCAAACGCCATTTTTCAACTGATTTTCTTTTAACTTGGTAAGTGTTTAGTTGAATAGTTATATTAGGCTTCTCATACCTCGAAATTTTGAAAAATTTAACAAAAAATACTCTCTGTGACGTCGCAAAGTAACTTGATTTTCCTTAGTAATATTTGTTAACTTTTCAAAATTTTGAGGTAGGAGGGGCCTAATATAACTATTCAACTAAACACTTACCAAGTTTAAAGAAAATCGGTTGAAAAATGGTGTCCGATACAGGGGAATCAAATACTATGTTTTGCATTAAAATCCGTGTGGTTAACATTGCCGACTGCGCAAAAATGGGATACTGGCACAGGGGTGAAGATGACTCTTAATCTTAAATAGTTTTGTTTTTACTTTTCTTTTACCAGTTTTGTTTTTACTTTTCTTTTACCATCGCTCTTGCACTTATCAGCTCACGTCAATTTTTAGGAACAACCACTTTAATCTGAACACCATAATGATTTGATGGATAATTTTCTTTTATACTTTCAATTAACGTATACCGGTATCTTTTGATACTTGCGGATGTGTGATTTTTCCTCAGGAAACTATAACGCCAAGTGTAACTTAAATTCATTCTTATACATTACATTATCAAAAATATATTTGATCAAACTTCATAATGTCTACCCTCCACTTACACTTGATAGGCACTTCATATTCACTTGTAGAGAGTAAAAAGTCAATCGCTCATAAAAGACAGTTACCATCTCCTATGATTGGAATAATTTAAAATTGTTTTCACTCAAAGAATGAAACCACAATTCACCTTAAAAAATAATATTCATAGATAATTATTTTTTTTCTTGTTATTAATTTAGACTAATATATTACATTGGGTACCGCTTGGAGACCGCTTTGCACTTCCTGCCTTCCGCTTTTCACTATTCCACCTTGCAAATTTTTTTTTCTTTCTATCAAGAACCATAGTTAAACCTACCGATCTTAATATAAACCTAAACTAAAATATTTGATAAAGATAAATAAATAATTGATAGATAAATAATATTTAGTGATAAGTTAAGTAAACTACATACCTATATGGTATGGTTAACACTGTAAATCCACATTTATAAGAAGTGTGTGTTATATGAAGAAGTATGTGTTATATTAAAAAGTTAGTTTTATTCAATTTGTATATTTAATGTTGAGTTTTTAATATATTTTTCTGTTTGCTTTCAAAATGTTTCACATTAAATATTTTCTTAAGTTTCTATATAAGTAATCCTTGAATTATGCTTAGATTTCACTGTCATGGATTGCTGGACACCCTGGTATATTCTTACTATACCCAATGTAATTACTTTTTATAATTTTTCATCTGGTTTTGTTTAACTTGTCCACCATATATAAGTCAATAAATTTTTTTTATGGCCTTTCTATTCATTTCCTGTGCTTGCCAGTGGGGAGATGGATTGGGGATAAGAAGAAGGTTGTCTTAGTAGGCGTTCAGCTGCTTGCCTTGTTTATCTTTCGGTTTAAACGTGGTTTTCAGTTATCCGTGACCGTCCTCCCCATGATTACCCCGGATAATCGAGGATTTACTGTACTTCTTGGAATCCTACCATTCAAACACTTCCAAAAGCTTAAAAAAATATCATGCATGGCATAATTTTTAATATTTAGTCAGTGTTTTTGATCGCATGAAGTTATCCAGCCCTGCTTGTCATTTTCTTTAACCCACATATAAAATCATTTATCTTTGGTGGCTAACACTGGAGTTGGCACACTGACCTATTCCACGGAGTCATTCAGACAGAGAAAACAACACAAGACTGGTCTTTAAGCAGTTCACACCAAACGTGTGTATTAAGCAAATTGTTAACATAAATTGTGGTTTTTAATAATTGGTATAACCAATACCAACCAACCAGGAGAGGTAATCACTGTTGGCCGTTGTTTGCCCCCAGCTGCTGTTCATGAAGGAGCACCTACGTGAGGTAGAGAAGCACATCCAGCCGGGCCTCACGCGCTACACATGGTTGTCGCTCGGCATCGAGGAGTTCGCCCGGGACGCGCTCAACAAGCTGCGCAACGTCACATCGCGTGTCAACCAGATGGCCGACGTAGAGCGCAACGTTGACAAGAAAATACTCACGCTCGGCCAGTTCGACCTGTTCGCCTTCCCGCCGATCACCGACCACAACTACAGGATCCCGTGTAAGGTGCGTGTCGGTGGAGTTTGTTTTGTAATACCTTTTGAATTGATTTTACTCACTTAAAAACAATTAAAAGGTTAAATAGATCATTTTCAAGCCGGATATGTTTTGGATAAATGATGGTTCAACTCCAGCTGCAAGAGTAATCTATTCCTAGTATGCACATTGTTCAATGTTTATCATTTACACATTGTAGTCAAGTTATATGTGTTCATTTCTAACTATGTGATAACTTTTAAATTTACATATAGGAAAACTCAAAACATTTTCTTTGGTACCTCGTGAGTAATTGTAACTTATAACTAATAATGTCTCTGTTTATTACTCTGCACAGCAATCAAATTTATAAAGTACGCTCTCTTTAATTGAACTTGGTGAGATTGGAACTTCCCTTCATCAGAAGTGATGATTTATTATAAATTAAAAGATAAAATTTTTTTCTTACAAAAATAAATTTTACATTTTAGTGCCCTCAATTTTTAATTTGTTATACCCGCATTTTAGTAATGTCTCACATTTTTCATCACCTGACACCGAACGCTTTTCATAACCGCTTTTCGTAACTGTCATTTACGAGACAGTGTTCGCATGGAAATACAAACAGGAAGGAAGTAAACATCCGCTTCCTAAACCATCTCTCTACCTTGAGTGCCTGAATGTCAATTGACTATTTTGAATAATGAGTGAAAAGCGGAAAAAAGTTTTTTACTTTTATCGAGGATAAACTTAAAGCTATTAAAAGAATCGATGACAAATTAAGAAAGAATGATGTTTTATATGTCTATAAGTTTATTGTTATCATGTCACATAGTTTCAGTTTCTTATTTTTAGAAAATTTCTTGTTTGATAACACAAACAATGGTGAAAATAGCTATAAATTGTTCACAGACACAGCGAAAACAATGACTCACTATGGACTCTGGTTCATCAGAATTTTTAACATCCAAACTGGCCTTCTGCCACATTAGTTCTGATGAACGAGAGTGCACTGTACTAGGTGCCACAAAACTGCGAGCTTAGAAATTTAAACAGTAGGAAGCTGATTTACATTAGTCTTATCTAAAGATTTTGCCGGTTTGTCTTTGTTTCCATGTTTCCCTACATTTGCTGTAATTTTAACAGATGCCAGCAGCTATATGAGTCGGCACAAATCGGCAACACTGTTGTAATTCAGGCTCGCATTTTTGTGACGCCTACTTTAGTAAATCACACAATTTTACTGCATTTCTCGTTCACCGAATAACAATTCTTTGTGCAATTTCATGAATGCCAACTGTTATTTGTTGTTACAAAATTACCGTCAAGAATGCTGTGTAAAAACTAGTCATCTAACTGCTTTTGTTCAGAGTGGTTTACTTTAATTTAAAAAATCAGAACTGTAAACTACAAATGTCAGATTTACATTCTTCCTTTTAGTAAATCATTTTATTTATCTTGCTTCATTCTGATTTAATTTTAATTTTATCCTTTTTAAACATTTTATTTTTGTTAAAAAGATGTAAACATATCTGTAAAATTTACCTTCAAACTTGATGACTCAAACATTTGCCCACCCGCAGGACTTCTTCGCACATGTAGAGCAGCAGCGGGCGGAGAGCATGTCTAAGCTGCTGATGACGTACAACATGGTCGGGCCGATTCTGCGCAAACTGGAGGGCCTGGTGTTGCAGACCAGCTCCGGCAAGTCTCCTCTGATGGCGTTCTTCTACAACAGCTGCGAGAAGAAGACGTTCAATACACTCATCAAGTAAGCAATCAGAAATAAGTTGGTTGAAAACATTGTTCAAAAAGATTTACCCATTGTGAGAATATTTTAGATCCCGGATTATGTGAATCTGCCTTATCCAACATCAGAATTATCTATCTTCCTGCCCAGATATACTCTGTTCAGCTCTTGGGTTATCTGGATCAGCCTTACCAGCATCAGAATTATCCTGATCTGCCACATCCAGACACCTTATTTTCAGATCTGCTGTACTTAGTGTACTGTTGGATTATCTAGATATGCGTTGTCCAGCATCATAATAATTCTGATGGAGGACAACGCATATCTAGATAATTATTATCCTGATTTGCCAATCTGCCATATCCAGATCTGAGGTCTATCTAGTGTCTGTATTATCTAGCTCTGCCTAATCCAGCATCAGAATTAATTGCTCACTACTGATGTTCATAAATAAATAAATTAATTAATGTATATAAATTTTACCAGACTGATGATCAACAACCTGGAGAAATTCAACAAGCACCTCAACACCAAGTCTGCTCTGTTCTCCATCGAATGTTTATTGGTGCCTCCGGAAGTGGTAACTCGTCCCACAGCCTACCAGGTGTACAACATGATAGTCGGATGCTCCAGGGACTTCATGGACAGGCGAGTAGTTATTGTGTGACAAAGCCTATATTTTATATTAATTTACAATGTTATGTCCTCATGTGTTACAAGTCATAGGAACATTCCTCCTTCTATCATTGCAGGTAGATACTGTAAAATGTATAACAATATATATTTTTATTTGAAGGTAATTACGGATCTCTACAGTGTAAAATGAAGCCTTGAGTAGCTTTAATTGCCAAGACCAGCTAATTATAAAGTCAGTGTAAAATATATTGAATAATTAAATAATTTTAGAATTGTTGTTTTTGATCCCCTTTTTAACTTACTGATGTGTTCACAGGTTCAGGAAGATCCCGCGCTGGATGGACGGGACTTGCGTCAAGTGTCCCTCAGTGCGAACTCCCATCGGCGAACACTTGTATTCCTTCTACGATGACTTGGTCAGAGTGCAGAAAGTGAATGAACTTGTGGCCCAGACTGTTGACTACGCTCACACCATCGGCGGTGAAATCAAAAGGGTTCTCAACAGGTGGAGTATGCGTACTATTTCATTTTAAATTGTTTCTTCTCTAGATTTGCATTGTTAAACATTAAATTGCATCGACATTAAACGTCTTAACGTTAAATTTGCAATGTTAAATATTGTTTTGTTTGAATAAAAGGTTACTTGAACTTTGATTGTTGGAACTAAAGTACAGGTACACGTATTGCAATTCACAAAATAAATTTATATTTTCTAATCATTATAGCCATTTCTTGATCTGATGTATGTTGAAGATAGGATATTTGGAAAGTAATGAATTTTCAATAAGTCTTAAATGAGTTTAAAAAACATTTTTCTTTCAGGTGGCGAAAATACAAATACATTTGGCTAATAGACAAGGCCGCTAAAATAGATAAATTTGCAGCCAAAAACCCCACTCTGCTGCAGTACGATGACAACTTTACTGTGTATTCAAATGTAGTGGAGGAAATGGAGTCAATGCGGCCCTATGTGGATATTTTTTGTGTCAGGTATGAATCTTGTATTAGTGACAGGGATATATTGTTTTTAGCTAAGACATCTTCTGGTCTTTTGGCCATGTATTAAGGAAATATTGATTAGTCATTCTTCATTTTTTTAGAAGTACTTAGCAACAACTTATTGAATTTATCATTCTATAGCCATTCTTTATGAAGACTGGTTTAGTTAACTAATTGCTTCTCGTTTTGCTTTTTTACACATTTCTCAGTATTTTGAGAAAGTTGATTAGCTTTTTCAGTTAATTAATTGTGCAGTTAATTGGAAACATACCAAACCCCCATTTCTTTCATTAAAAGAAAAAATGCAATAACAAATTATTGTTGTGGTGTTACTAGCAAGCTCTCTTATGATTTAAGGTTAAATCTTACTCCATTTTTGGAAGAGGTTAAAAAACATGCAAAAGAGTGGAAAACCGAATTGGGAGCAAGGCTGGCTGCCGGAACACGCGACATCATGGTCACATTCCAGAACAGGATGATAGTGAGTCTCAACTGTTAATAACGTTCGCTGAGTTAGAACATATATATATATATATATTTTTATAATATTACATTAGCTCCCTGCAGCCCTTGATCAGTAAATTACATACAAGGCGCATCACAGTTTAATTTAGAAACTGTTTGTTATGGGGCTACATTAACTATTAGTTTTCTTTATAGACACATTTGGTGTAGGGGCACTGATGCCAATCAGAGGCCCTTCCCGGGCATGTTGCCAATCGGAGCTTCTCAGGCTTTTTTCTTTTTTTACCAATAATAGATTTTCCTTGGCCTATGGTGCCAATCAGAAGCTCTTAACCAAGCAAGCTCAGAGCCAATCAGAGGAGCTCCTCAGACTTCTTTTGCCAATAATACAAGTTCCTCAGCCTTTGGTGCCAATAACGTTCGCTGAGTTAGAAGATATATATATTTTTCTAATATTACATTAGCTCCCTTGATCAGTAAATGACATACATGGCGCATCACAGTTTAATTTAGAAAATGTTTGTTATAGGGTTATATTAACTATTAGTTTTCTTTATAGACACATTTGGCGTTGGGGCACTGATGCCAATCGGAGCTCCTCAGGCTTCTTTTAAAAATAATAGATGTTTCTTGGCCTTTGGTGCCAATCAGAAACTGTCAACCGAGCTTGGAGTTAATCAGAGGAGTTCCTCTGTTTTCTTTTGCCAATAATAGATGTTCGATGACTATTGATACCAATCAGAAGTTCTTAACCGAGCTTGGAGCCAATCGTGGAGCTCTTCACACTTCATTTGTCAATAATAGATGGTCCTTCGGCATTGGTACCCATCATAGGAGCTCCTCAGGCTTCTTTTGCAAATAATAAATGTTCCTTGGGTATGGGGCCAATCAGAGGCTCTTAACTGAGCTTGGAGCCAATCAGAGGAGCTCTTCAGGCTTCTTTTGCAAATAATAGATGTTTCTTTACCTTTAGTGCCAATCATAGGCTTGTAACTGAGCTTGGAGCAAATCAGAGGATTTCCTAAGACTTCTTTTTCCAATAATATATGTTCCTCTTGGCCTTTGTTGCTAATCAGACGCTCTTTACGGAGATTGGAGCCAATCTGAGGAGCTCCTCAGGCTTAAAAAAAAAATAAATAAAAAAATAGATGTTCCCTGACTATTGGTACCAATCAGAAATTCTCAACTGAGCTTGGAGCCAATCAGTGGAGCTCCTCAGGTTTCTTTTAAAAATAATAAATGTTCCTAGGGCTATGGGGCCAATCAGAGGCTCTTAACCGAGCTTGGAGCCAATCAGAAGAGCTCCTCAGGCTTCTTTTGCCAATAATAGATTCTTGGGCTTTGGTACCAATCAGAAGAGTTCCTCAGACCTCTTTTGCTAACAATAGATGTTCCTTGATCTTTGATGCCAATCAGAGGCTCTTAACTGAGCTTGGAGCCAATCAGAGGAGCTCCTCAAGCTTATTTTGCTAATAATAGATGGTCCTTGGGCTTTGGTCCCCATCAAAGGCTTGTTCCTGACATAGTACCTACTAGAGGAGCTTCTTAGGCTTCTTTGCCAATAACAGGTGCTCATTGGGTTTTGGTGCTAATAAAAGGTGCTCCTGTGGCTTTGGTGTCAGGCATTCCTCAGGCTATGTTGCCGATCAAGAGTGCTCCTTGTGTTTTGGTGACACTCAAGAGTACCTCTTGAGTGTAGGCGCTGATTTGGGGCACTTTCCAAGCTTTAGAGCTAATTGAGGTTTTGCAACGTCTAGTCTGTGATCATAATCTATATATTTAAAACACAAAGTTAAAAAACCTTTGGACACTTCGTCTGTGACTTCTACTGGACCGATTTACATGCGGGTTGTACCAAAATAAACGTTTTCGGTTCTATATTAGCAGGTTTTATTTGTTTTTCAAAAATATTTACGTTAAATCTGTCAAAAATGAAAAATAAACTTTCTTATGGAGATTTAACATGGGGAAAAAGGCCAACATTTTCAATCCTTTGGACAGTTCATCTGAGACTTCTACTGGACCGATTTAAATGTGGGTTGTACCAAAATAAACGTTTTCGGTTCTATATTAGCAGGTTTTATTTGTATTTCAAAAATATTTACGTTAAATCGGTCAAAAATTAAAAATAAACTTTTCTTATGGAGATTTAATATGGGGAAAAAAGCCAACATTTCCAATCCTTTGGACAGTTCGTCTGAGACTTCCACTGGACCAATTTACACGCAGTTTGTACCAAATAAAACGTAAACCTTTGTATATTAGCAGATTTTATTTATTTTAACGTTATCTTATTTCCTTAAATTAAAAATATCGACATTTTCAAACCTTTACAGTTTATTTATTTTACACGCTTTCAATCAGCTGATTGTAAACACACGAGGTATTTAGTCTAAATACAGTGGATGAGCAAAAGCTCATGAAGGATTTGGTTTATTATGGCCAGTACCTAAAAACCTTTACTATTATTTTGATGTATTGTCATTTATGGAAAGAAAGTTGCTTAATTATGTAATTAACGTTATCTTACTTCCTTAAATTAAAAATTTCAACACTTTCAAACCTTTACAGTAAATTTATTTTACAGTCTTTCAATCTGCTGATTGTAAACACACGAGGTATTTTGTCTAAATACAGAGTGGATGAGCAAAAGCTCAAGAAGGATTTTGTTTACTATAGCCAATACCGTACCTAAAAACGTTCACAATTATTATGATGTATTAGAAAGTTGCTTAATTATGTAAAATAGCTGATTGCTTTAAAATTAAGACTAAATTGTAAAGGTTTAGTTTAGATAAATTGCTCACATTTGTATTAAAAGAAACGGATGTATCGGAAATTCTTTGTGCAATCAATTTGTCGTTTGCAACGTTGTAATGCTTGACATTTACCACAATTAACAACAGTATTTGTGGCGCAGTCGGTAGCGTGACTTACTTCAAAACAGTCGGCCCGGGTTCCACTCCGATCACCACAATTATACTTGTTCATTTTGTTTCACATCAGTTATATTGGAGTGCTAATAAGATTATTAGTAATTCTGAATTCAATATTCTTTACCAAATCCACTTGATGTTTGCAGGAGTTAAAGGAGGAGCTGGAGCTGGGTGTGAACGAGCTGGACGCGTTCAAACGTGTTCTGCAAGCCATCACGGACATCGGCAACACTCTGGTGGATGCGGAGCTGACGTTCCGAGACGTGGAGGAACGACACCACACGCTGCGGCTGCAGAACATTGAGGTATAGTGGACTTTTACGGTAGTGGATAACATGCTTGATGGGATGTGTAACAAACTTGTACTTGGAAGATGGACATTCAAAATTAAGGTACATACAAACTCACAGTGTATAATTTAAAGTATCCCCATTTCAATGTATGCCTACTATTCTTAGGCAAACTCATTTTTTACATTACCAAACAGTTGTAAAATAAACGTTTTGTCCTAGCAATCCACTCAGTGGTTGATGTTCAAAGGTAAACTTCTGTTAGCGTCCAATTTTATTTGGGCATTTTTTATTGGAGCATCTAGTAATCGAGAGCTGAAGTAAACTGCTCCTTCATTGACTCCAAAAGGTTTGACATTCACAATTACGAACATAGGATGTGTATTGACTAGAGAACATTGAATCAGGGTGTCTACCAAAGTAGAAAAATTAATAAAACCTTGAAAATGCCAGGAATTTCAATTGTCCTCGGAAAATCCAAGAAATGATTTTGATAATTCCAGCGTGTCTTGATTTTTTTTTTTTTTTTTTAAATTGAGATAATGCAGGGACAATTAACAGATACTGGGTTGAAAAACTGGGGATGGATTACTTGTTGTATGGTGCATAATAAGATTTAGATCTACCACAAGTACGATAATTTATAATTCTGAACCAACTTGTATTATTCTGTATTTTCAAAATTTTCCTGGTACTTTACGGTTCTTTGTGTTTTAAGTTTTAAGATATAGGAGAACAAATGGTTGTGTACACATGCAATGCCCTAAAAATGCCCACATGCACGCCTGTTTCATGCATACACAACCATTAGTTCTCCTATATTGAGAACGCACAGCTGCTTACGCGTGATGCAACACTCTCATGTTTATATTCTCTAAAGTCTAATTTATAATACACTTATTATTATATTATTACCTTAATTTTTGTTTTATTATTATTTGGGAAAGTTACTCATTCTACCTTATATAAATCTTAATACTAGGGTATGTTAAACTCTCTCATATAGAAATAAAAATGATTTAAAAGTTTTTTAATACTGTTCTAAAAATCATTCAGGACTAAATATTTTTATTAAATATTCTTTAGATTGTTTCATTTTTTATGTATCAACTCTTCGACCATGAAAGTTTTTTTAAAACTAAAACCACAGAGAAGTAATACCTAAATAAAAAATTTATACAAGATAAACTAAAGTAATTTTTCTAAAATATGGAGGGAATGACTGAAAATATTTTTTCACAAAATTATTTGAAAATAGTATTACATCATAAAAAAGATTCATGGTAATAGTTGGTGTACTGTGAACAATCCATAGCTAAACTAGGAGCTGTAATTATTGTGACAACTAGGAAAATATTTAAAATTCCTTGATAAACCCTGGAAAAACCTTGAATTTCATTTTGAAAAATCAGTAGACACCCTGTTGAACACAACCTACTGTAATTACTTGTGTATCAGGGGAGAATTGCAGTGTGAATTACACCCTAAATATACACAACATTGTCTTCCGTACCACAAAATCCACCAGAAAATTATAAAAAAGTTGATAAGCACTCATAATTGCATTTTGTTGGTTATCTAACCAGAACTCAGAATGTCAGGTGTTGCTATTTTCTAATCAGCTGGTTTTTCGCCTTCTCTCTGCTGTTGTGTCAGTTTTCACTGCACTGTACTACCAGTTAGTCAATGTTATTCTTATGTGTTCATTTTGTCTCCCTTGGGACTTAAAATTCTTTTTCCTCCCTTGCGAGAACAAGGGTTTAAGTTTGAAATGGCATGTGGTGGTGTCCACAGATCCCCACCGAGGACCTACAGTTGCTGGAGCAGCTGAAGGCCGACTGGCAGGCGCTGTACGACTCGTCGCTCTACCGCAAGCTGACCATGGAGCCGGCCAAGGCAGTGTTCGCCAAGACCACGGCCGACCTCATACATGAATTTGTCAACGTGTGTGAACTGTTCGCCCAGCGGTTCAACGAGGAGGGCCCCGGCGCCGAGAAACACGACTTGGAACAGGGCTACAACTTGATGCCGGTGAGTGGCTGGGGACAATTTGGACAAACAGAGGTTCAAAATTTCTTCTTAATTTCTTTTAAAAGAGATTATTAATTTTAATTTTTTATAAAATTTAGTATCAATCCCAAAACTATCCTTGTTTGCTCATATCCACACAAGTGGCTAGGAGTGGCGCACCCATTAGGAGATTTAGGCGACTGCCTAGGGCAGCACTTTTCTGGGGGCAGCAACATAACATTTCGTAGGTTTTTTGGCTGTCACCTGAGGAATGTGAGTGGACCGTCAGTGGCTAGCCCAGTCAGATTGCAGATTACACCACAAGTTATCACTGGAGCACGGGAGTTGGCCTTCGTAAGGATCAAATGTCTGCTGTCCCATTACTCTCTCTTCCTTTTCCTTCCTATCAATTCAACTCCAATTCAATTCAATCCGAGTAACTTACACGCAATGTCCACGAGAGGCAGATGTTCTTAGCAATTCGACCAATCTTATCCACCATCTTATCAGTTTGGTCCCCTTATCTACTTGTATTAACCACTAAAATATGAAGAAAGTTAACGCTCACTAGTACATCAGAACATTGCAAATTAAATGTATAAAATATATTATAAAGCTCATCAGTGGATAAAGGCATTATTATTATACTAAAATATCTAATTAGCCTCTTATATTTTCAGGAGTTTGGCGAAGAGTTTCAAGAGATGAATGAGAAGAAGAAAGAGATGCTGCAGGCAGAGAAGCTGTTTGACATCCCGATGTCAGACTACACGTTGTACGACACGGCCTTCAAGGACTTCCAGGGGATGCAGCAGATCTTCCAGATTTACCAGAACCAACAGGTTTGTAAGGGGTTTATGTTTATAATGTACACAGTGTTTTGAAACTCTCTCCAAAACCTCTGCAAAGTTTTGTAAAGTTTTTTTTTAAACCAATGTATCAAACAGTTACTGTTTGAGATGGTTGTGAATAAAAAATTGACTGTAATACTTTTGACTTTAAATTGCTTAGTTTGTTTTAACTCCAGTACCAGGTTAACCGAGCCTTGCTTGTTGGTTTTAACTCACTTTTGTTATAGTGTCAAGGTAATAAAGCTAATAAATTTACACCAACCTCTTCACAGTTAACAGCTGTTAAAAAAGTTGCTTAAATTTAATGTTCCTTTACTTTTGTTTACTTTTAATTTTTATTTCATTACCAAAATAGCAACCCATAAGAACAATGTTAAAAATATACAATTTTTAAACTTAATTTCTGACAAAATCAGAACTATAAGCCAAATCAGCCAAATAAGCCAAATCTACCCACTGAATTTCAAGATCGTGGAACACACATCCTTTCAGAGACACTCCTTTCATGATCATATAAACATAAATATAAATTCAGTAGAACCTCAATAGTTCGACACTTTATGGACTTAGAGAGTGTCGAACTATCGAAATGTCAAGTTATGGAGTGTATGAGAAATTTTTATATAGGTAGTATGAAAATCACAAGTTTAATCAATTTATTGAACCTTATCACAGCTGATATCCAAATCATTCAGACGGGTACTCTGTTCATATTTTCACCTTTACCAGTCTCTAATCCAATATGGACACTATTGATCGTTACCGACATGTTGAGTTGGCACAGATTGTGTCAAACTATAAGGAGTGTCAAACAATCGAGGTTTTACTGTACAACTTTTACAGAAATAGAAAATTTTAAAACCTAATTTAATTCCCTTAATGGTTTAGGTATGTTTTAAAAATAATTTCGTTGCTTACAAACTTGAACTTTACATTATTTTTTCAATTTCAGAACATTTTGAATAGTCCTAATAATCCAAAAATAAAATTTCCAGGCTGCCAGGGAACAGTGGGGAAAGACCCTGTGGGCAAATTTGAACCCACAAGTGCTATTGGAAGGCATGGAAGCATTCATAAAAGAATTCAAGAGGCTGCCAAAAACTATACGCCAACTCAGGCCCGGCATTTTGTTAGACATTCGGATGAAAGAATTCAAAAATTCAATTCCTCTCTTCATTGAGTTGAAAAATGAGGCTCTTCGAGAGAGGCATTGGAATGAACTGATGGAGAAAACAGGTAACTTACATATGTACAAATATTTACTACTACAATGAGTTTGCAATGATAACTGAGTACAGTAGACTCCCTCTTAACCGGCCACCTTGAGACCAGGCCGCGGCCGGATAATAAATTGGCCGGTTAAACCGATGTTCATTTAAGAATGCCATCCCACAATTTTATATGACCTAAATATAATTATTACTTGAAAAACAACCTTAACTACATTACTGTATATGGTTTATTGCTAATATCCACCACCCATGAAATCCACAACAAACCTACACTAATAATAATTCGTTTCTTTATTGTGGTCTACTGGATAGTAGGTCCAAACGCATTGACTTCTGGTGGCAGTCACTTCCGTCCAGGACGTTATAGTTTAATTGGTTTGAGAACGTCAATATGAAATAACGTTGAATGATACATTAGATAAGAGAACTTAGTTTCCGGCGAAAAGCGGCCGGTTAAAGCGATGTTGAGATAAAAAATGGCCGGTTAAAAAGATGTTATTTTATGTCAGGGTAGGCCAGTTAAAGCGGAGACCGGTTAAAAGGTGGCCGGTTAAGAGGGAGTCTACTGTAACTCGTTAATTTGCTGATTATTTAATGCCATTTAACTACATAATTCTTTATCCTTTTCACTTAACTGCTAATAACTTTTGTGTGAATTCTTTGTTATGAGTAGAACTAGATTATGGAAGGTAAAAGATGTTGTAAAATATTGGTGCATAAAATACATCACACTTAATCTTGGTTGATTTGGTTTCAAATTTACTGTTGTAAATTTTCTGGTTGGTACAACACAGTCTAGTTTTACTAAACTAATGCTTACACTATCTAGATTTCCACAGGATAGGAAATCCTTTCCTAGTATTAAGTAGTGATGCTCAGTGGTTATAATATTTTAAGATAACAAAAACAGAAAATGTTTTTACCAACACAGTTTTTAACATTTGTGCCTTTTTTTAGGATTTTTGATTGAAGTGGTCTAATTATGATTTTAGGTCAACACTTTGACATGTCAGCCGACCGTTTCACTCTGGAAGCTATGTTCGCCATGGAACTTCATCGATACCAAGATATCTGTGAAGAAATCATTGCTAACGCTGTCAAAGAATTGAGTATCGAGAAAGGGGTGAAGGAGATATCCAATGTGAGTATTGTTATCCTAATCCATGTATGATTAACTAAGATAACTTAAGTAATAAGACCATAAAAAATTTATTTTTACAACAAATTTTTCTGTTCTTGAATGTTCTTGAAGACCCCTGCAGCACCATTTTATACATCAATGCAAATCTCAACTTAATGTTTTAATAACTGTTATTTTAAAATATAACTATGATTATTACTTTAATTCCTTACGGTATGTATTTGTCTTCATGGTAAATTAATACTTATTTTATATTATATAATATAATTATATAATATAATATATTATATTATATAATATATTATATATATTATAAAAATATAATTGTTTATATTTTTATTTTTTAAATTAGGTTAGACTGAGGATGGGCTCAGAAGGAAGCCCGAAATATATCAATTTTTTTCACAAATTGTTTTTCTAAATTCATGTGTAGCTATAATATAAAATAAGGATTATTACTTTATCGAAATATGATTATTATATTTGCTGTATCTTATTGTTGTGTAATGCATTGAATTAGTAAAAAATTTATTTTCTGTCATTAAATAAATAAACTACTATATTGATCGCCACTGATTGAAGTATACAAACCTACTAGCTAACAGCCCATATAAATGATGGATAATGTTTATGATGATTATTCATCAAGGTAATGTTTTACAAGTTTGAATGGTCACAAAACTTATGAATTCACCTTTCGACATAATATTGATACTTAAATTTTTTCATTTCTTTAGCAATCTAAAAAGTTATACAGTGTCCCGGAATGGTGAAATATACTTTTTACCATTGCAGGTAAAGTAATGAAACTTGGTATATCAATAACAGCAATAAATGTATACTCTTTTAAGCTATTATCACTTTTTTATCCCTTAAGGAGGACGGCCCATGAGGAGTTAGACAAAATTCTTATATAGCAGCATAGGTTGAGTTTTTTTATCAAATTAAGGTCTCACTTAGCAGAGTACAATGCCACAAACTAGATCATTTAGAGGTTTTATCTTGGGAACAATGAAATATAAAATCATTATTTTACATTATTGTTTTCATTTAATTTTTTTTCAAAAGTTTTAGAAAGGGGAATGACAAAGTTTACAAAAGAGTCCCTAAAAGCGGTAATGTTCCATGAGAGGAAGGAGGGTGTACAATAGTTTGGTTGATTTGGTAAATCCCAAACTACTTAAATAAACAAACAAAAAATAAAAATAAAAAAAAATACTAACAATAACAACTGACAGCATATACTAGTTAATCAAACACAGTAGCTACAGAGTAAGACTGCTTAATCTTGAATGACCTTATTACCCATACATTACACCCGGACAACAATGGCGATGTCCGTGGTGCACCACACCAAGAGCACAGAGGACCGCGGCTACATTCTCGGCGAGATCAGGGAGATCATGCTGGTACTGTTGTAGGTGTGGACGACAATGGCACTGTCCGTGGTTCACCACACTAAGGGCACAGAGGACTGTGACTACATTCTCGGCAAGATTGGGGAGATCATGCTGGTCCTGTTGTAGGTGTGGACGACAATGGCACTGTCCGTGGTTCACCACACTAAGGGCACAGTGGACTGTGACTACATTCTCGGCAAGATTGGGGAGATCATGCTGGTCCTGTTGTAGGTGTGGACGACAATGGCGCTGTCCGTGGCGCACCACATCAAGAGCACAGAGGACCGCGGCTACATTCTCAGGGAGATTGGGGAGATCATGCTGGTCCTGTTGTAGGTGTGGACGACAATGGCGCTGTCCGTGGCGCACCACATCAAGAGCACAGAGGACCGCGGCTACATTCTCAGGGAGATTGGGGAGATCATGCTGGTCCTGTTGTAGGTGTGGACGACAATGGCGTTGTCCGTGGTGCACCACATCAAGAGCACAGAGGACCGCGGCTACATTCTCGGGGAGATTGGGGAGATCATGCTGGTCCTGTTGTAGGTGTGGACGACAATGGCACTGTCCGTGGTGCACCACATCAAGGGCACAGAGGACCGCGGCTACATTCTCGGCGAGATTGGGGAGATCATGTTGGTCCTTTGTTAGTTGTGGACGACAATGGCACTGTCCGTGGTGCACCACATCAAGGGCACAGAGGACCCTGACTACATTCTCGGCGAGATTGGGGAGATCATAGTGGTCTTGTGTTAGGTGTGGACGACAATGGCACTGTCCGTGGTCCATGCTGGTCCATTTGGATCATGCTGGTCCAGTTGTAGGTGTGGTTACTTGTTGAAAGGAGGACTGCTGTTGTTGTGAGCAGTCCTCCTTTCAACAAATAACCCCACTTCACCTCGAATCTTCACCAAACTAGCTTCACAGCCTCACCCCACTACAGCATCAGTCTCCTTCTACCCTACAGCACCATAGATAATTAGATTTTTAGGCAATATGGAAATATTTCCCCCATTATTATAATCCAACCTCTGGTTGAAACTCATAATAATTGTAATAAAGCTAAGTTTTTAAAAAGTTTTAATATTTTACAAATTAATACTCAATGCATCAGAAATAAGACATTACGGTTGGAACACCTTTGTTATATTGAAAATGTAAATATTATCTGTGTTTCTGAAAACTGGTTAAAAGATAATGAGGTAAATTTTTTTGTTCCTAGTGATTTTGTAGTCGCTGACATTTTTTGTAGAACTAATAAAAAAAATGGAGGAGCAGGAATTGTTATAAATAAAAATATTAATTTTAAAGTTACTGATGTTGCTAATTACTGTATGGAATTTCATTGTGAGCTGGCTTGTGTAAGATTGTTAGATCTTGACATGATTATCTTAAGTGTACAGTGGTCACCCAATGGTGATGTAGACTTTTTTTTAAATTTGAGCTAGTTTTAAAACAAATTTCAAAGACGTGTAAATATGTTTCCGTCTGTGGTGATTTTAATATTGAAATAAGGTCGATGGCAAAAAAGTCATCTAAAAAACTTGCTAATCTTTTGCGAAGTCTAAATTTAGTTTGTACCAATACTAGGCCAACACGTGGTATACCTTGTATAGATTGTGATTGTCAACTTTTCTTCTGATTTGTATAAAATTAACTTAGTGGGAGGTTGTTTTGCAGATCATGACGTCTTGATTTTTAAATTCAATTGTAATACTGACCCTACACCTAAAACCCCATTCAAATCAATTAAATGTCTGCAATTAAATGTCAATTAATTGTCTGCAACGTTTGCAGACAAAGTGATAGTATTATTAAGGCCTTTTCAGAGCAACTTAAACTTGAAAAATGGGAAATAATTGATGAATACTTAATTGGCAATATAGATAGAAAAACACTCTTTGATGAATTTTTTAAAGAGTTTATAAATGTGTGGCATTTTTGTTGTCCTCTTGTTTATAGCAAAAACAAAAAACAAAATAGTAAAGGAAAATTAAATTTGAACAATGATGAACTAAGGAAGCTCAGAGAGAAAATGTTGGGATTTTACACTGTATACAAACATCTTACTGGTACTCAATATGGAAACTCACATGATGCATATTTGGCCTTTCTTAATAGTAAGAAAATATACAACTCAGAACTTAAATTAGCCAAGAGAAAAGCTTTTGAGGACCATATAGAAAGGGCCCCCAACAGACGTAAGGCTGCTTGGGAAGTCATCACCCATGAAAACTCACAAATGCAATCTAAATCTGTAGATTTGGGAGATCATGTTGGTCCTTTGTTAGTTGTGGACGACAATGGCACTGTCCATGGTGCACCACATCAAGGGCACAGAGGACCCCGACTACATTCTCGGCGAGATTGGGGAGATCATGGTGGTCCTGTGTTAGGTGTGGACGACAATGGCACTGTCCGTGGTGCACCACATCAAGGGCACAGAGGACCCTGACTACATTCTCGGCGAGATTGGGGAGATCATGGTGGTCTTGTGTTAGGTGTGGACGACAATGGCACTGTCCGTGGTCCATGCTGGTCCATGTGGATCATGCTGGTCCAGTTGTAGGTGTGGTTACTTGTTGAAAGGAGGATTGCTGTTGTTGTGAGCAGTCCTCCTTTCAACAAATAACCCCACTTCACCTTGAATCTTCACCAAACTAGCTTCACAGCCTCACCCCACTACAGCATCAGTCTCCTTCTACTGTACAGCACCATAGATAATTAGATTTTTAGGCAATATGGAAATATTTCCCCCATTATGATAATCCAACCTCTGGTTGAAACTCATAATAATTGTAATAAAGCTAAGTTTTTAAAAAGTTTTAATATTTTACAAATTAATACTCAATGCATCAGAAATAAGACATTACGGTTGGAACACCTTTGTTATATTGAAAATGTAAATATTATCTGTGTTTCTGAAAACTGGTTAAAAGATGATGAGGTAAATTTTTTTGTTCCTAGTAATTTTGTAGTCGCTGACATTTTTTGTAGAACTAATAAAAATATGGAGGAGCAGGAATTGTTATAAATAAAAATATTAATTTTAAAGTTACTGATGTTGCTAATTACTGTATGGAATTTCAATCGTGAGCTGGCTTGTGTAAGATTGTTAGATCTTGACATGATTATCTTAAGTGTACAGTGGTCACCCAATGGTGATGTAGACTTTTTTTTTAATTTGAACTAGTTTTAAAACAAATTTCAAAGACGTGTAAATATGTTTCTGTCTGTGGTGATTTTAATATTGAAATAAGGTCGATGGCAAAAAAGTCATCTAAAAAACTTGCTAATCTTTTGCGAAGTCTAAATTTAGTTCGTACCAATACTAGGCCAACACGTGGTAAACCTTGTATAGATTGTGATTGTCAACTTTTCTTCTGATTTGTATAAAATTAACTTAGTGGGAGGTTGTTTTGCGGATCATGACGTCTTGATTTTTAAATTCAATTGTAATACTGACCCTACACCTAAAACCCCATTCAAATCAATTAAATGTCTGCAATTAAATGTCAATTAATTCTCTGCAACGTTTGCAGACAAAGTGATAGTATTATTAAGGCCTTTTCAGAGCAACTTAAACTTGAAAAATGGGAAATAATTGATGAATACTTAATTGGCAATATAGATAGAAAAACACTCTTTGATGAATTTTTTAAAGAGTTTATAAAGGTGTGGCATTTTTGTTGTCCTCTTGTTTATAGCAAAAACAAAAAACAAAATAGTAAAGGAAAATTAAATTTGAACAATGATGAACTAAGGAAGCTCAGAGAGAAAATGTTGGGATTTTACACTGTATACAAACATCTTACTGGTACTCAATCTGGAAACTCACATGATGCATATTTGGCCTTTCTTAATAGTAAGAAAATATACAACTCAGAACTTAAATTAGCCAAGAGAAAAGCTTTTGAGGACCATATAGAAAGGGCCCCCAACAGACGTAAGGCTGCTTGGGAAGTCATCACCCATGAAAACTCACAAATGCAATCTAAATCTGTAGATTTGGGAGATCATGTTGGTCCTTTGTTAGTTGTGGACGACAATAGCACTGTCCGTGGTGCACCACATCAAGGGCACAGAGGACCCTGACTACATTCTCGGCGAGATTGGGGAGATCATGGTGGTCCTGTGTTAGGTGTGGACGACAATGGCACTGTCCATGGTGCACCACATCAAGGGCACAGAGGACCGCAGCTACATTCTCGGCGAGATTGGGGAGATCATGGTGGTCCTGTGTTAGTTGTGGACGACAATGGCACTGTCCGTGGTGCACCACATCAAGGGCACAGAGGACCCTGACTACATTCTCGGCGAGATGGGGGAGATCATGGTGGTCTTGTGTTAGGTGTGGACGACAATGGCACTGTCCGTGGTCCATGCTGGTCCATGTGGATCATGCTGGTCCAGTTGTAGGTGTGGTTACTTGTTGAAAGGAGGACTGCTGTTGTTGTGAGCAGTCCTCCTTTCAACAAATAACCCCACTTCACCTCGAATCTTCACCAAACTAGCTTCACAGCCTCACCCCACTACAGCATCAGTCTCCTTCTACCCTACAGCACCATAGATAATTAGATTTTTAGGCAATATGGAAATATTTCCCCCATTATTATAATCCAACCTCTGGTTGAAACTCATAATAATTGTAATAAAGCTAAGTCTTTAAAAAGTTTTAATATTTTACAAATTAATACTCAATGCATCAGAAATAAGACATTACGGTTGGAACACTTTTGTTATATTGAAAATGTAAATATTATCTGTGTTTCTGAAAACTGGTTAAAAGATGATGAGGTAAATTTTTTTGTTCCTAGTAATTTTGTAGTCGCTGACATTTTTTGTAGAACTAATAAAAAAATGGAGGAGCAGGAATTGTTATAAATAAAAATATTAATTTTAAAGATACTGATGTTGCTAATTACTGTATGGAATTTCATTGTGAGCTGGCTTGTGTAAGATTGTTAGATCTTGACATGATTATCTTAAGTGTACAGTGGTCACCCAATGGTGATGTAGACTTTTTTTTAAATTTGAGCTAGTTTTAAAACAAATTTCAAAGACGTGTAAATATGTTTCTGTCTGTGGTGATTTTAATATTGAAATAAGGTCGATGGCAAAAAAGTCATCTAAAAAACTTGCTAATCTTTTGCGAAGTCTAAATTTAGTTTCTACCAATACTAGGCCAACACGTGGTAAACCTTGTATAGATTGTGATTGTCAACTTTTCTTCTGATTTGTATAAAATTAACTTAGTGGGAGGTTGTTTTGCAGATCATGACGTCTTGAGGCCTTTTCAGAGCAACTTAAACTTGAAAAATGGGAAATAATTGATGAATACTTAATTGGCAATATAGATAGAAAAACACTCTTTGATGAATTTTTTAAAGAGTTTATAAATGTGTGGCATTTTTGTTCTCCTCTTGTTTATAGCAAAAACAAAAAACAAAATAGTAAAGGAAAATTAAATTTGTACAATGATGGACTAAGAAAGCTCAGAGAGAAAATGTTGGGATTTTACACTGTATACAAACATCTTACTGGTACTCAATCTGGAAACTCACATGATGCATATGTGGCCTATCTTAATAGTAGGAAAATATACAACTCAGAACTTAAATTAGCCAAGAGAAAAGCTTTTGAGGACCATATAGAAAGGGCCCCCAACAGACGTAAGGCTGCTTGGGAAGTCATCACCCATGAAAACTCACCAATGCAATCTAAATCTGTAGATTTGGATGCTGAAAATATTAATAACTATTTCATTGATTCAGTAAAGGAGGTAATGGATGGTATTTCGCCCACAAATAAATCTGCATTTGAATTTCTTGGTACTTCCGATAACAATCTAAACTTTCACTGTAAAGAGATATCACATGCAGATATTGAAAAAATAGTATCCAACTTCTCTAACTCTAAAACAATTTATTGGATCTCAAATTACCTTCTCAAAGAGATAATACATTTAATTAGCAGACCTTTGGCATTCTGTATCAACAAATCCTTACAATCTTTTTCAGACTTTTCAAAATTTCTAAGGTAGTACCTGTGTTTAAGAAAGGCGATAACCTTGCGCCTCAAAATTATCGACCTATATCGGTGGTACCAATTTTTTTTTCTAAAATTTATGAATATCTTATATTTAAGCAACTTAGTCAATATTTTGAAAACAATAACTTGTTAACTAATTCTCAATTTGGGTTTCGTGAGGGAAAATCAACAGTTTTAGCTGCTCTTGATATTGTAAATAAGTCTTTAAATTCTTTGGAAAAAAGAGACTGTTTCTCTTACATTATTTGATTTGACTTAGGCTTTCGATTGCGTCCCTTTTGATATCTTACTTAAGAAACTTTAATTTTATGGCATTAAAAATTCACAGTTGAAAATTATCAAATCATATTTGACAAATAGAAAGCAGTATGTTACTGTTGGTGGGAGGACTTCTGGTTTGAGGGGGGTTAAAGCGGGAGTTCCACAGGGCTCGGTTCTTGGACCGTTTCTTTTTCTAATTTCAATTAATGACCTACCTAGTAATATTGGGGTTGAATCTGTATTATATGCAGATGATACTACGTTACTTGCGTCTCACAAAGATATTTTTGCACTTAGTACGGTTGCAGAAGAAGCCTCTGACTCAACATCATTGTGGTTTTCAGTCATCAAGCTTAAATGCAATCAGGATAAAACTCAAAACATTCTCATTGTCCTTTCAAATGATATTGAAAAAAATCTGTAAAAATGACATATTTGTAAAATCTGTAAGAATGACATATTTTGCATTTTTTCAGTCACATATATCTTATGGTCTTATATTGTGGGGACATTCTTCTTATGTTAAGAAAATTTTAATTTTGCAAAAAAAAAGTGATTCGTACTATCTGTGGAGTAAGCCCTGTGAAGCACTATCGACGCCACTTTGTCAGATTACAAATCATGACAGTTTTGAATTTGTATATTAGTCATATATTATTATACACAAAATCAAATCTCCAAAACTTTAGTATTAGGCAAGATATGCATTCCTATGAGGCCAGAGGTAAACTTAAACTTGAGATCCCTGCTCATAGACTAAGTAAAATTGGAAATTGTCACAAGTTAAATTGTATTCGTTTTTTTAATAAATTACCTTTAATTTATGGAGCTGAGTGGACGACAATCAGCTAGGACGGTTTCTTTTAACACGTTCGCTACCAGCCGCCGCATATATGCGGCGGTCTGGCCAATCCCACAGCCCACCAAAATAATCATGGACTTCCCTGTAGACCGGCCCTAGTGGTCGTGACTTATGCCACAGACCACGAATAGAAATCGTCCAAAATTAGTTTTCACACTTCAAAATATCTTAATTTAATTAAATAAGAAAATATATACAATTTTCTCTTCATTTTTGGTAATTTTTTGAGCGCCGCACATTTGCGGCGCATGGTCAGAGACTAAGTGACGCATGTTAGCGTCGGCACTAATATAACCTTATTTTTAGTCATAACCTTTAAAAAGCAAAAAATAAAATACGCCTTATACATAAAAACATTGTATTGAAATATTTAGTTTACAAAAAGAGTTGTTTACAATTCATTTACGTAGTATAATTATGATGTTTTACAAGTTTACAAAATGCAAATGTTTATACATTTTTCTTACACAATAGACTGTTTTCAATGTGTCATATAAGAGATTTGATGAATATTTATGTAAAGATATATCAAATACGTTAATAAATGTTACTTTCAAAAATACATTAAATAAAAATGTACGTAAAACATTTTAGTGACGTCAGTGATCGTTTTAGCCACAGACCAAGTGCCGCACATATGCGGCGGACTATCCCGTAGACCGCGCCTAAACTGTCTGACCATTAAAATAGACCGCACTGAAGAAATTTTGTATTTAGTATCATGGAACCATCGCCGCAGATATGCGGCGGCAGTCTATTTTAATGAGCCCAGCGGCCGCAGATATGCGGCGGTGGGCTCTCAGTAGAACTCGCCCGCCGCATAATTGCGGCGGCGGGCTGTGGTTACGATTTTTTTTTAACATTGTGGTAGCGAACGTGTTAATGTGTTTAAAAGAGTGTTGAAGGATTGGCTGACAAAAAATCCATTCTATGATATCAGGGAATTTTTAGAAACTGATGTCAGCATTACATTTCAATGAATCAGCAACTGATTTTTTTTAACATTATTTGTACATTTATTGTAAATATGTATTTAAGTATGTAATTTAGGTTAAGCATTTGACTATGTCTATTCCTTGTAAATGAGGTCAATAACAATAAAACTCTTGATTCTTGATTCAATGGTACTGTCCGTGGTGCACCACATCAAGGGCACAAAGGACGGCTGCTACATTCTCAGAAAGATTTATTTATTTATTTATCTATTTATTTATTTCCAACGGATCAACCATTTTATACCGAGTATTACAATGTCATGTACATGTAATATAATGCTTAACAGTCATTAGCAGATGCAGATAGACAAAAATTTAAATCACATTACAATAATGAATTAATAAATACATGAACAAATCATTTTAAAAACAAACAACAATAATACGTGAAACAACAAATACAGTACACTCTCGTTCATCGGACTCGGCGACATCGGAACTCCGCTTCATTGGAACTGAAAATCTGGATATAATTAATTTTTTTTTCTTACGAAATAAACAATTTTTCCGTTTTAGCGCCTTCAATTTCCATTCGTTCTATCCGCACAACAGTGAAGTATCACATTTTGCATCAAACATCATCAGGCGTTTTCCATAATCTGTACCCATCGATGTGATTTACAAGGCCGTGGAGTACGTATTTGCACAAAAATAGAAAGAGGAAGGGGGCAGGAAGTGAACATCCGTTTCGACCGCTTCCCAAACTGCCATTCAATCATTCAGTCAGTCTCGCGTCGCGGCTGCACCTGTGTTACGTGGAAGTCAGTTGACTGCTGGAATATGAGTGGAATATGAATATGGAATATGAGAATAACGATTTTGGATCTTTATTTCCTGCGTTGTTTTTATTTCTATAGGTTCATTGTTACCATGTTCAAAGTTTGAGTGCCTTATTTTCATAAAATCTCTTGTGTTATCTTAAAAACAAGAGTGAATACAATCACGATAGGTCACCGTACGGGCGGAAATAATGACTCACGGCGGACTCCGCTTCATCGGAATTTTTTGACATCCGAACCGGCCGTCCGCCACATTAGTTCCGATGAACGAGAGTGTACTGTATAGCAATTACTAAGGCTACATTGGCAAGCAATTGAAAAATGAACTAGCAGAAGGCACAAATGAATTGTTAACTATTAACGATGATTATGTAGAACATGCATAACATGCCTAGAGTTGTAGGTGTGCATAACATGCATAGAGTGATTTAACGTTGTGAAAAAATTAAAAGGCATATAAATACAATATAAATACACTAGCAAGCAATTTAAAATTCACTAATAACAGGAATCCCAAAAATTCATTAATGAAAACGTATTTACCATGATAAAACTTTGAGAAAGTGCGATAACAATGCTATGCTACAAAAGATTCAGAAAGGTATGCAATATAAATAAATACACTAACAAGCAATTGAGAAATGAATAATAGGAGAGAGCCCTATGCATTATCAAGTCAATATTACAAAATCAATAATTGAAGACAAGCAGTGACAATAAGGTTTAACAAAAAAAAAAAAAAATGAATAAGATCTACTAAAACAATATAAAATAATAAATCAAGATCAAGGTGATCATGCCGGTCCTGTTGTAGGTGTGGGCGACAATGGCGCTGTCCGTGGTGCACAACACTAAGGGCACAGAGGACAGCTGCTACATCCTTAGCGAGATTGGGGTGATCATGTTGGTAAAGTGTTAGGTGTGGACGTCAATGGCGCTGTCCGTGGTGCACCACATCAAGGGCACAGAGGACCGCGGCTATTCTCGGCGAGATTGGGGAGATCATGTTGGTCCTGTGTTAGGTGTGGACGACAATGGCACTGTCCGTGGTGCACCACATCAAGGGCACAGAGGACCGCGGCTACATTCTCGGCGAGATTGGGGAGATCATGGTGGTCCTGTTGTAGGTGTGGACGACAATGGCACTGTCCGTGGTGCACCACATCAAGGGCACAGAGAACAGCTGCTACATCTTTGGCGAGATTGGGGAGATCATGCTGGTCCTGTGTTAGGTGTGGACGACAATGGCGCTGTCCGTGGTGCACCACATCAAGGGCACAGAGGACGGCTGCTACATCCTTGGCGAGATTGGGGAGATCATGTTGGTCCTGTGTTAGGTGTGGACGACAATGGGGCTGTCCGTGGTGCACCACATCAAGGGCACAGAGGACGACTGCTACATCCTTGGCGAGATTGGGGAGATCATGTTGGTCCTGTGTTAGGTGTGGACGACAATGGCGATGTCCGTGGTGCACTACACTAAGGGCACAGAGGACCGCGGCTACGTTCTCGGCGAGATCAGGGAGATCATGATGGTCCTGTTGTAGGTGTGGACGACAATGGCACTGTCCGTGGTTCACCACACTAAGGGCACAGAGGACCGTGGCTACATCCTTGGCGAGATTGGGGAGATCATGCTGGCGCTGGACGACAATTGCATGAACTTACAGAGCATGGCCGCCTCTCAGTGAGTATAACATGACTGTGGGTTTTTATTTTTCAATTTAAGAATAAGTAAGCATGGTGCAATGTAAAATTTAAAAACAAGACATTAAATAATTATGACGTCCTTATGACATCTGATTTTCACAGATGCTAATACACTAGGATACTTGTAAGTTAACTAAAGTAACCATTATTCTAAAGTACCATGCCTTTTGACCTATACCTCTGGGACATATGTTTTATTTTTAGATCCAAATAATCAGTGTAATTTTAATTAAATTCTGTAGAGATGTTCTGGTGCATAAATTTTTGCTTCCAGTATTGATGACTAACCAAATATTCATAATTTTATAGTTTTATTTGTAGGCAACTTTTTAGGGGCTCCTGAACCAATAATAATTTATTGCTTTGTTCACTGATATACCTGCTGATTGACTGTTAGTACAGCTATATATAGTTACCTTGGTTTCTTTTTCGCTGGCTGCTTGCCAATTCAATTTTCTATTAAAAATTTCCAGTCCCTGTATAAGTGTAGTGTAGTAAAATAAAGCTAAAATATACTTGGAAAATGAAGAAAAAAAAAATTGAACGGCCACTTTTTGCTGAAATGTGTTTTATATCATCCCCTGACCTCCCTCAGAAAAGTCCCCTGAAATCCTCATTGGGAACATGCCTTCAAAATTGAAGGGATGGCACAAATGGAGTCACAAATAAATTTTTTGTCGGCTAATGGGTTTCTATATATTAAGTTAAAGCTCTTAAGTAGTTGAATTAAATGCCACAAACCCTATCTCAAAAGGTTGCCTGAGTAAAAAATGGCAGCCTGTCCAACTTTGAATAAAAATTAAATTTTAACCTAAACACTTAAAATTGTAATAATATTCAAAATACTTGTGATTTTGAGGTCTGGTTTGCGGCAAACATTTGCTTTTACAATTAACTTTGAAAGGCGGGGATAGCTTGACATATGCTCATTATACTACCAGTGAACCACCCTCTACATAGACGTCCAAAGAGGAAGTCCTGAAAATGTTTTCTTAGTCTACAGCCATGCTATACATAATTTTATAGCTCTTAGTAAGGAGAGTACATAGCCGAAAACCATATATCAAAAGGCCAAATATGTAGGAAGTTATTGCATTCCAAAGTTTTGATAGTCAAATTTTAATCTAAATTTTGAATGTCTGCGATTTTCCTCCCAATGGTTATATTGAGGTCAGGTTTACAGCGTTGTATTCTGCATTTTAAGACCTTTAATTTGATACATTCTTCTGGAATGTATTTAAAATTAGTATGCTTAATATCAAATTTTATTGTAACTCTTAGTGGGCCAATCCCCCCGTTTTGAGCATGATCCCCATATGGGATTTCAGGGGACTTTTCAAAAGAAGCTCAGGGGATGCCATAGAACACATTTCAAAATAAATTGGCTGTCAAAAATATTTTTCCTGACTAATTTTACTACACTAGTGTTAGGCCTATGTGTATTATTTTTTTCATAGTTTTCAATTGTTTTTATAAGGTAGACACATTAATATAAAATTGAACCCACATTAGTTATCTACTAAAACTACCTTTAATTTAATATTTATTCAAGCTACATAACTTGATTAATTTAATCCTGAAGTAGTAAGTACAAGAATGTTATCTTCCAAATAAAAACTATTTCAAATTAATAAAACCAATATTTTAGATAACTTTTTATATTTGTGAGCCTTTTTGATTTCACAAACTATATAACAATATTATACAAACTATATTCCAAATAAATGTATAATCATTTTATAGAAATTTAATGGGTCTTAATTTTTAAGCCTTTTTCAAAATGTAAAACCGTTGCAATATTTTCATCAACATTGAAGATAAAAAAATAAGCAGGCTAAGAATTGGATTATTAATTTACTGTCAAGATATTAAGTGGGCATGTGGCTTCAGGTTTGTGGGTCCGTTCCTCCCTACTGTGCAAAAGTGGGAGAAGAGCTTGTCTACAGTGAGTGAGGTGCTGGAGGAGTGGCTCGGCGTGCAGCGACGGTGGCTCTACCTGGAGGGCATCTTTGTTGGCGGTGACATCCGCACGCAGCTGCCCGACGAGGCACGCAAGTTCGATGACATCGACCGCATCTTCCGCAAGGTGAGTGAATTGGCGTGCAGCGACTGTGGCTCTACCTGGATGGTATCTTTGTTGGCGGTGACATCCGCACGCAGCTGCGAACATTCACAGACAGCTGTAAAATTTTAATAAATTTGAGTGAGTTTGGAAAAAAAATTTCAAATTTTCAAACTTAGAGTGAGTTTGGAAACAATTCCGAATTTTTGAGCCTCCTGGAAAAGTTGTTATTGATAGATAAGGAGACCCCGATCAAAGTGGTAATCATGTTTGTCTCTAATGGGTAAGCTGTCTGAAGGAGGAAATTTTGCAAAGAAAGTAAGAGTGAGAAACGGGGCTGCAGACAGCCAAATGGCCACTCAGATTCATCTCCTGTACTCCTATGACGACTGAGGCCCAGACACAAGACCCCAACCCTAACTGGGTCAACCAACCGACTGACGAGTTATGTTCCTCAACGTTGGGTTTCCATGCCCTCTGAATGACAATGACATCAACTCCTCTACGGACTAGAACGTGAATGGGTGACTTACAATTTGTCATAAAAATGCTTACCACATATTATAGCAATATTTTTTGCTATACTCAATGTCATTTTAATTTGCTTTGAACCCGTTTGATTTTAATTAGTCCTGGACAAAGTACAGTGATGCTAGGTTAGTATGGACTTTCATATTTTTTTTTACTTGCACAAAAAAGTTTACAATATTCTCTTAGCACCTAACCAAACAGTTGTCATCGCCAAATACTAGAATGATACTAATGCAGTCATAGGTTTGACAAAAGCAGTGAAATCAACAGGGAATTTTTGGTAGGGGAGAGCAAGCTTAGGTGAAAGTCATAATTTTCAAACATCCTGGATATACAGAGATGTAGGTCTTCTGAGAGGGCCTACACGTTGATTCCAATATAGCAGAAATCACAATATTCTAGTAGAAAAAACAAAATAGGTTTTATCATCTGTTAAAAAGAATTGCAGTTCAATTTTTTTACTCGTGTTTCTAACCCAATGGTCTGTTTGTTAGATGGCCAGCCTAGTATACTGTCAGCATTAATAATAACAAAGTTCATTTGCTATTACAGTTGCTAAATTTGCCAACAATGTCAAAATGTTTAGTACAAAAACCCACCTAAAAATACATCAAGGATTTATAGATGATTTATATTTATATTTATGATTTTTATTTATAGATATTTTTTTATGTATATAAGATTATAAACCTAAGTTTATAATCATATATACATAAAAAAATAAAATTATATATATAAGTAGATAGTATCATGTTACTTCTAGGACACTTTTGGAGACAATCAAAAATCAAACAAATTTCACAGTTTTTTAATACAATTATGCAATATTTTTGCCATTTTTTGGCCAATTTTCAGCTTTTGTCAAATTGTCATAAAAAATATGCAATTTTAATGAAATTTTTAACAAATATGCCTAAAATTTTCTACAAAATAAAATTTTTTTAAAAACAAGTAAAATTATCACATTTTATAAGTATTTTTTCAATAAAATTAATAGTCGACTTTTCATAAGGTAATTTAAAATTTTAATAGTATTTTTTCAATAAAATTTGAATTTTTTTAAAACAAGTAAAATTAAGGTTTAGTATCAATAATATTGTAATAATTATTCAAATTTAACTAAAGCAGTTTCTTTATCATCAAAAGTCTTAATATCAGTGACAATTAAATGTAAATCTTTTTTATTTAATTCTTTAATTGATTTATCATCAATTACATTAGTAAATCTTTTTGGTAAATGTACTTTACATTTTTCTAATTCAACAATAATTGTATATCCATATTTATCTTTAATTCTTTCAAATTTTTCAATTTTATATTTTTTATTTAAATTTAAACTTTGTAATGGTTTATATTCTTTAAATCTTAGTTCTCCAACATTATTAATTTCTTCTAGCAGATCCATTTATATAGGAAAAAATATCACAAACTTGTTTGTGATAGATGTGTTAAAAAGTCATTATCATAATTAGGTTTTATACAAAAATCCATATTTAAGTATTTAAAAATCATAGGTAATAATTTTTTGTATGATATATTACTTTTCTTAAAACATAAATATTTATTAAAAAATAGTGTAATTTTTTCTTTATCTTCATTATTCAATTCAAAATCAATATTGTATATTTTGTTTGAAAATTGATAGTAAAATATCCAATTTGTACAATTCCTTTGTTTTAAAAATAATTTTATATTCTTAGGTGTTATTTCAAAATGATTGGAAATACATAAAATATATAATTCATTAATTAATTGTTGTGTTTTATATGGTTGAAAATGGTTAAATTCTCTTAAAATATGTTTAAGATGTTTATTCTTATTACTTTTTCTCTTAATCTTTTTTTCATAAATAATTCTTTTACATATATTACATCCTACACAATTTCCAATAATAGTAAAATTAGTTTGATTATGACATCTATAACACATATCAATTTATTAAAAAAAAAATTATACATAAATGAATGAACCAATTCATTGTCACAAATGTAAGAAAAAAACTAAAAATATTAATCCACAAATTGTTGAAATGAAAAATGGATTATATAGAATTGCTACTAAATGTTCAATTTGTAAAACAAATAAAAGTAAAATTTTGAAAAAAGAAGTTAAACCTATAATTAAAAAAGAATTAACTAAAAATGAACAAATAATTGAAGCAAATGAAATTCATGCTCCAATTAGAAAGAAGTTTCTAAAAAGAAAAATAATTACATTAGGTATTGATGATTTATGGGCAGCAGATTTAATTATAATGAAAAATTATGAAAAAGAAAATGATGGTTATAAATATATGTTAAATGTGATAGATACTTTCTCAAAATATGTTTGGTCAAAACCATTAAAGAAAAAAGATGGAAAAACAGTTTCTAGAGCATTTGAAGAAATAATTAAGGATGCAATTAAAATTAATCATAAATCACCTAATCTTTTACATACAGATAAAGGATTAGAATTTATCAATAAAGAATTTAAAGAAATATTAAATAAATATAATATTAAATTGTATCATACAGAAAATGAAGAAAAATCAAGTATAATAGAAAGGTATAATAGAACACAAAATGAAAAAATGAAAATACAGTTTGAAATTAATAAAAATTATAGATGGATAAATATTTTACCAAAAATTGTTAAAGAATATAATAACTCATATCATTCAACAATTAAAATGAAACCAATTGAAGTATATAAAAATAATGAAAAGGATTTATTAGATACTGTTTTTAAATATAAACCACCAAAAATAATAACCAAATCAAAATTTAAAATAAATGATAGAGTTAGAATTGGAAATAAAAAATCAACATTTTCTAATAAATATAAAAATAATTGGTCTAGAGAAATATTTATAATTTCTAAAATTAATAATACAAATCCAGTTACTTATAGTATAAAAGATCAAAATAATGAAGATATTATTGGAAATTTTTATGAATATGAATTGAAAAAAAAACCAATTTGTAAATTTTATTTTATATAAATGGAAAAGATATGTTTAAGGTGTAAATTATATAAAGATATATCTAAATTTTATAAAGACAAAAATACTAAAGATGGGTTATATTATTATTGTAAAGAATGTAAGGATGTGTATTATAAAAAATTATATGATAGTATTAAAGTTATTGAATTAAATGAAAAACAATGTCATAAATGTAAAGAAATTAAAGATATTTCAAATTTTAATAATTATCATTATAGTAAAGATAGAAAAAATACAATTTGTATACAATGTATTAGAGAAATGTTTTTAAAACCACAATTTTGTGAATGTGGAAGGAATATTAAATGGACTAATAATTATTTAAGACATTTAGAAACTAAAATTCATGACAAAAATATAACAAAACTAGAAAATTTAAAAATATGATAAAAAATGAAGACAAAATTTTACTTGTTTTAAAAAAATTCAAATTTTATTTAAAAAATATGATTTAAACTATAAATTACCTAGTAAAAAGTGGAAATACTTCTCATATTTTTAAGAGTTTTATTTCTAAGTAAAAATTATTTTTAATAAATAAAGAATTTCACCCCTAATAAATGGAACGAACAAATATAAATATTAATTGTCCTTATTGTAATAAAAATATATTATATAAAAATTATGATAGACATTATAATTCAACTAAACATTTACTAAATAAACAAAAATATGATAATAAAATATTTGAATTAAAACATTGGTGTAAAAATAATAATATATATAATTATAAAAATAAAACTTTAAATGAATTAACAAATATTAAAGAAACATTTGATCTTACAAATTATTCATTATTTAATATAGTAAAATTAAATGAAATTGCAAAAAAATTATCTGTCAGAAATTATGAAAAATTATCTAGAGATGAACTAATTAAAAGATTAAACAAAATTAAAGAAAATCCAAATAATTAAGAATATAGATCATTTAAATATATTCAAAATTTAGCAATTAAAAATAGTATTAAAATTGTTAATAAAACTAGAAAAGAATTGATTGGATTATTAAATGATTATTTTAAAAATAGACCAATTCCAAAAGAAAATATAATAAATATTCAAGAAGCTTCGTCATTAAAAGGATATTTTCAAGATTATATTTTAACAAATTCAAATGATGATTTAGATATTAATGATTATTTAGAAACTCAAAGAAATGAAATAAAAAAATTGATAGAAAAACAAAAATTTAAAAATATTAAAGGACAGATGGCTTTAGACTGTGAATATGAAAGAAAATTAATAAATGGTGAAATTCAAAATAGTAATATGTATTTTTGCATAAAAAGTTCAGATATTTTAAATATAGATGATTTTATTGATGATCAATTTAAGAAATTAATAGTTAGAGAACAACTAAATCAACCATCAAAAGGCTCTGGTTGGTCATTAAAAAGATGTGTTGAACTAAATCTAAAATTATCTAAAAATAATTCATTAAATGCTGGATCATATATAGAATTACCAAACGAAATTAAGAATAAAAAATGTTGTGTAAATTTTAAAAATAAAGATGAATATTGTTTTATTTATGCAATTAGATGTGCTATTGATAAACCAAACGAACATGCTGAAAGAGTTAAACAATATCAAAAATATATATATGATGATATTTTTAAGGTTTTGATTATCCAATATCATTGAAAGATATTAAATTATTTGAAAAAAGATCATTTGATTCTAAATATAACTATCCATCAATGTCAATAAATATTTATAGAATTGATGAAGATGAAAAAATAGTGCCATTACAAATATCTGAACATTATAATTCAAAACTAGAAATTGATTTATTATATTATAAAATTGGTAATAATTCTCATTATATATTGATTACTGATTTAAGTAAGTTAGTATCTAAGCAATTAACACAAAAAAATAAAAATAAAAAATATATTTGTAGAAGATGTTTGACTCATTTCTACAAAAATAAAGACTTGAATAATCATTTAGAGATATGTAAATCATTAGAACCTTGTAGACCTATAATGCCATTTAAAGGTCAAACTGTAAGTTTTAAAAATTATTATAAAAAGTTTGAACATCCATATGTAATTTATATGGATTTTGAAAGTATATTAGAAAAGATTGATAATTGTAAAAATAATCCAAATTGCTCATATACAAATAAAATTCAAAAACATAAACCATATGGATTTACAATCTATTTAGTATCTAGAGTAACTAATAAAATGTATAAACCTATTTGTTATAGAGCAAAAAATGAAGAGGAATTAATAAATGTACCAAATAAATTATTTGAATATTTAGATGAAATTTCAAAATATATAGCTAAAAAATATAATTCAAAAAATAAAAAGCCTATGAATTTAACTAATGAAGAAGAAATTAATTATCAGAAAACAAATATTTGTCATATTTGTGAAAATAGTGGTTTTGATAATGATAAAAGAATAAAAGTAAGAGATCATTGTCATTTAACAGGAAAATTTAGAGGTGCTGCACATTTAAATTGTAATTTAAATCTAAAATTTCCTCAAAATATTCCTATATTCTGTCATAATAGTTCAAATTATGATACACATTTGTTTATAAAAGAATTAGCTAAAAAATATGGTAAAATTGATTTGTTAGCTAATACAGATGAAAAATATATAAACTATTCAGTAAATTCTGGTTATGGTTATGAATTTGAAGGTGAACTATATTTTAAACCTAGAAAATTTATAAAATTCTCATTTGTAGATACATTTAGATTTATGGCTACATCAATTGAAAAATTAGCTAAAAATCTTAAAGAATTTAAGCATATAAATAAATTTATAAAAGAAAATGATATAATTGAATATGATAATGAAACTTTAAAAATATTAACTTCTAAAGGTGTATTTCCATATGAATTTATTGATAATGTTGAAAAATTAAACTATGATAAAATATTAGAAAAAGATCAATTTTATAGTTGTTTAACTAATGAAAATATAAGTGATGATGATTATAAACATTATATAAAAGTTTGGAATAAATTAAAAGTAAAAACATTAGGTAATTATTCAGATTTATATAATATTCAGGATGTATTATTATTAGCTGATATATTTGAAAATTTTAGATCTGTTTGTTTGAAAAATTATCAATTAGATCCAGCACATTATCTAACATCACCATCATTAGCTTGGGATTCTATGTTAAAATTAACAAAAATTAAACTAGAATTAATAAGTGATTATAATATGTATTTAATGATTGAAAAAGGTATTAGAGGTGGTATTTCACAATGTATAACTAGATATTGTAAAGCAAACAATAAATATACAAAAAATTATGATAAAACAAAACCTGAAAATTATATGTTATATATAGATGCAAATAATCTATATGGATGGGCTTTAAGTCAAAAATTACCTTATAAAGATATAACATGGATGAATCCTAATACATATACATTAAATGAATGGGAAGAAACAATATTAGAATTAGATGAAAATGCTGAATATGGATATATATTAGATGTTAATTTAGAATATCCTATTGAATTACATGATGACCATAAAGATTTACCATTAGCACCTGAACATTATAATAATAAGCTTTGCACAACATTATTTGATAAAAAAGATTATGTTATTCATTCAAGAAACTTAAAATATTATCTACAAAAAGGATTAAAACTAAAGAAAGTTAATAGAGTTATAGCATTTGATCAAGATGATTATATGAAAAAATATATTTAATTAAATACCAAATTAAGATCCAAATCAACATCAGATTTTGAAAAAGACTTTTTTAAATTAATGAATAATAGTGTTTTTGGAAAAACTATGGAAAATGTTAGAAATAGATGTGATATTAAATTAGGTGACGAAAAGTTTTCATTAAAACAAGCAAAAAAACCTAATTTTAAAACATTTAGTATATTTGATAAAGACTGTATTGCTTCACATATGATAAAAGAGAAGGTTAAGTTTGATAAACCAATCTATATAGGATTTTCAGTACTTGATTTATCAAAATTACATATGTATCAATTTTATTATGAAAAATTAAAGAAGTTTGATCCAAATATAAGGTTATTATATATGGACACAGACAGTTATTTTATAGAATTTAAAAAGGATCCATATAAAATTATTAAAGAAAATATTAATGAATTTGATACAAGTGATTATAAGAAAGAACATGAATGCTATAGTGAAAAGAATAATAAAATAATTGGTAAATTTAAAGATGAGTTAAATGGTGAAATATTAGAAGAATATTGTGGTTTAAGATCAAAATTATATAGTTATGAATTTAATAATAAAAATCCTGTAAAATGTAAAGGAATTAAGAAAAGTGTTGTTGATAAAACATTACATATGGATGATTTTAAGAAATGTTTATTTGATGATCAAGAACAATATAGAGAAATGACTTGTATTAGAAGTTTTAAACATGAACTATATACAATTACAATAAATAAATTAGCTTTAAGTAATAGAGATGACAAAAGATTAATTTGTGAAAATAAAATTGATACATTACCTTGGGGTTATAAAAATAATTATAAATAAATGGAAATTTTAATTGTTCCAAAAGAATTAATAAATAATGATTTTGATATAAAATTATATTTATTTAAAACTAAAGTATCAAATAAATTTTTAATATATCTTTTTAAATATAAAAATTATTTTGTATATCATTATAAGTTTAATTTTATAATAGAACCATTTATAAATATAATAAAAAATTATGTTAAAGAAAGTTTTAAAGAAAATGATCAAAATTATATTAATAATTTATAACCATATGATATTGAATTTATAATATAATTTATGTATATTTTTAAATATTTTCTTTAATAAATTTAAATATATTCAATAATTTATTGAATATCTAACCTAAAAATATCTATAAATTTTACTTTATTATCATTATAAGTAAGACCCGTCTTTAAGACGGGCCTCAAATTTGTATATAATTTATTATATTTATGAATATTTTTGAATGTTTAAGAAGGGTAACATTTTGTTACCCTTAAGTTTTTATTGTATAAGGTTACCTCTTTTAAAAAATTTTAAAATAAATATTATAATTTATATGGGACCCATTTTGGGTCCTACCTAATTTTAATAAGTTTTGTATGTTTTTCATTATATGATAGGGGGGACAAATTGTCCCCTCTAAAAATATCTATAAATTTTAATCTATCCTTATTGTTTTCTACTTTTTTATTTTAAAATTAATAAATATAAACCAGATTCATTAATAAATATTGTTTTAATATCTATTTTATTGACGCCCTGTTTTAGGGCATCTGAAAAACAGGTTTGTACATCAATTTTTAGGGTGTCATAATTTGTGACATCTATAATTTTTATGTAAATTAATTTATCATCATTATGTAAATGTAACTGTTGGTTACACTTGATATTTTTAAAGTTTTATATATTTTTCTTTTACATTATCAAATAAAACTTTTCTAGAATTTTTATATTTTAAAATATTACAAATATCTTTTCCTTTAAACCAAGGATTATTTTGTTTATTAAATACAATTACTTTATTATTAAATATAAAATTATTGTTAATTAAATCAATTATTTTATTATTTATGTAGACAAATTTTATATTACAAATTTTGTTTTAATCTTAAATATATAATACTTTTAATATTTTCATTATTTATTAGATTTCCATCACTATCTTGAATAGATATTATAATATTTTGAATTTTATTTATATTTTTTAAAGGAATATAATTAATTTCATTTGGTTTTTCACTAATTTTTGATCCATATTCAACATTTGGATAAAATGAATATAAAATTTCTGATTCTTTATGTAAATGTGAATAATCTTTATGATTTTCAAAACTAGGATCAACTAAATTACAATGAATTTCAATAACATCAAAAGGTCTAATTTTTGGTAGTTTTATTCCTTTTGTTAATACATTTGGTTCAATCATTTTATCATCTAACCCTAATAAATCAATTATAATTGTTGTTACTATAATTTTAACAGGAGATTTTATAATAATATATGGTCCATCATTTTTCAGTATAAAATCATTTTCATCAAATTTATTAATTTTCTTTTTAAATTCTTTTAAACTATTAATAAAAATATTTTTTATTTCTTCAATTGTATAATTTCCTTTATTTATATCAAAATATTGATCTATAATTTTATCATCTTCATCTTTAATAGAATATCCATAACAGTTTTTATAATCATTTGGTATATTTGATATAAAATTATCTGAATAAAATCCACTTAAACCAATACTATATTTTCCATCTAAATGTATTGGATGTTCTAATCTTAATTCTAGTTTGGATGAATGACCAATTATTTTAAATAATTTCATCTTATTTAAATGGAGAAATTTTTAGAAAACAAAGATAATATAAAATTAGAATCATATGATAAAAATAATAAAAATGATCAACCTATTAGATTATTAATTATAGGAACAAGTGGATCTGGTAAAACTACATTATTATTAAATTTTATTTACAAAAGATTAATTCCATATTCAAATTTATATATTTTTAGTAAATCATTAGAACAACCATCTTATAAATTATTACAAAAAAGATTTAAAAATATAGAATCAAATATTAATAAACAAATTTCTTATTTTTCATGTGATGATATGATTCCACTAAATAAATGTAAACCAAATTCATTAGTAGTTTTTGATGATTGTATTTTAGAAAAACAAGATAAAATTAAAGAATATTTTATAATGGGTAGACATAAAAATATATCATGTATTTATTTATCACAATGTTATTCAAAAGTTGATATGCAATTAATTAGAAATAATTTAAATATGTTATGCATCTTTAAACAAAATGAACATTATATGAAAAAAATATATAATAATTTTGTTGGATCAGATATGAAATTTGATAAATTTAAAACTATTTGTAATGATTGTTGGAAAGAAGACTATGGATTTTTAACTATTAATTTATTGAAAAAATCAAATGATGGAAAATATATGAAAAATTTTTCTGATATTAAATAATGATAATGGCTTGTTGTATGTTTGATTCAATAATTGATAGAATATTTATTTTATTAGTATTATTTATTTCATTAGTATTTATATATTTAATGAAAATTACAGAAATAAAGTAAAATGAATTGTGTTTAACATAATTAGTGTTTATGTTAACATGATTTGTGTTTGTGTTAACATGATTTGTGTTTTGTGTTAACATGATTTGTTTTTATGTTAACATAATTTGTGTTTGTGTTAACATGATTTGTGTTTTGTGTTAACATGATTTGTTTTTATGTTAACATGATTTGTGTTTATGTTAACATGATTTGTTTTGAACCTAAATTTTTCTTTGTAATAAATGGATAAAATATCTGTTAATGAAGCTAAAAAATTAGATGATATTGAGAAAAAATTAATAAAAGAATTTAAAAATCAAATTAAAATTGAAGATAATTATGAAAAAATTAAACAAAAAGCATATGAACCTATAACATCAGCAATTGGTAAAGTTGAAAATAAAATTGGTGAAGTCTTAAATGAAAATAAAAACCTTATGGAATTGGTACCTATTGTTAATAATTTTGCCAATATATCAATACCAGAATATGAAGAACTAAATTTACCTTCAAGTACTCCATTTAGACCAATCAGACAACCAATAATTCAAGAAGAATCGACATTTATTGACCCAAATTTAATTTCACCTCAAACATTAGATAAAATTATTGGTCCATTAGCACAAAAATATTTACCAAGAACAAAAGATGATAAATTTGGTTTATATTGGAATAAACATAAAAAATCATTTATGATTGGTGATAAAATAACTGTAATTGATAATGATGATTTAATAATTGATGATAAAAAGTATAATGGAACACATGGATTATGGAGATTGTTAACTTATGAAAAGAAACCAGATAATAATTTATATACACAAGATGATTTAAATAATTATTCAAAGATTTTATGGGAAACTAATTCAATTTATAAAAATAATGATCCAAATAGTAAGAAACCAAAATCTAGTAAAGGTGATAAATATATTAATTTAATTAAACATATTTGGGAATTAAAAGGTGAAATTGAAGGTTCAGGAATCAGACAATATACAGAAAATAAAATTGAATATAGATTTATAGATGATTTAAATAAATTAGATAATATTATTAATTATATATATGCACAAGAAAAAGCTGGCAATAATAATTTTTTAAATGAAAAGAAAGCAATTAAAGACTTTATATCAAATAAATTAGATGAATTAATTGAAAAACCTGAAGGAATTAAGTATTTAAAAAGAATTTTGGCAAATATTTCATCACCATTATTAAAAGATGGATCAGGTATTTTAAATGATGTTATAAATAATTTACCTTTTGAATTACATGTACCTGGTTATCAATATCTAGGGCCTGGAACTAAATTAAATAAAAGAGTAAAAAGAGGTGATCCTGGAATAAATGATTTAGATAAAGCTGCTAAAGAACATGATTTATTTTATAGAGATCATAAAGATACAAAATCTAGAAATGAAATAGCTGATAAAATTTTACAAGATAAAGCATGGGATATAGTAACATCAAATGATCATGGAATTGGTGAAAGATTAATTGCATTACCAACATCAGGTGCTATGTGGATGAAAAGAAAATTTGGTATGGGTTTAGAAGTAGGATTAAAATTTTAATAAAATTAATTATGTTAATCTATATTATAAAAAACTATAAATTTTTTTCTTTATAAATGGAAAAAACAAATATAAACTTGACAGATAATCAAAAATCAAAAATAAAATTAGCATTTAAAAATAAAAAATTATAATTCAATTTATTCAATTTATTCAAATTATTATAATTCAATTTAATATTGATCAATTTAATGAAAATGGAAAAGATATTATATTATTATCTAAAAGACAAATTAATAAACTAAATAAACATAAAAAATTAAATAAAGGATTAAGATTTGAATTTTCATATAATCAATTAAAAGAAATAAAAAATGGTGGATTACTAAAAGAAATTTTAGATTTTGCTGATAATATACCTATAGTTAAAAATTATACACCAAATGTTAGAAAGGGAGCAAAAGTTGTAAAAGAATCTATAATTCCTAAATTTAGAAATTTTGTTGATTGGTTAGATCATGAATTAAAAAATGTAGAAGGATCTGGTTTAGATAAAAAAACATTAAAATATATGAAACAAAATTATAAAAAAATTTTGAACCACTAACATTAGGTGAATTAGAAAATTTTTGTAAAAATATAAAATATTTTAGAGGTGTATTTATGAGAGATATATTACCTAATAAAGTTAATAAATTTGAATGTGGAATTATAAATTTAGATTCATTTGATGGAAATGGAACTCATAGGGTTTGTTATTATAAAAAAGATAAAATTAAATATTATTTTGATTCATATGGAAATATAGTTAATAAACCACCAATAGAATTAGTTAAGTATCTAGGAAAAGATAATATATTTTATAATGATAATCAAATTCAAAATTATAATGATCCACCAATTTGTGGTCATTTATGTATTTTTATATTAAATGAATTAAATAATAATAAAAAATTTGATAATATAATAAATAAATTAATCCTTAATAAATATGGATTCACAAAATATATTTGATCTGTTTGGAAGACAGAAAAAACATCCAATTAATATTAAAGAAGATTATATAAATTCTAAATTAAATATATTTTTTAATAATTTTAGTAAAAGTTTTAAAAGTCATGTAAAAAAGACTGAAAATCTAGTAAATGCTATTGGTTTATCAAAAAATTATATAAGTATTAATGGTAAAAGAATTGTTAATGTTAAACCAAGTATAAATAAATATGATGTTGTAATAAAATCAGAATTAGATGAAGTTTTAGATTCAATTATTAAAATTGGTAATGATCATTCAGAAACTAAAAAGGATTTAAATAAAATTACAGACTTTTTAATTAATATTGGAAAATATGTTGAAAATTTAGAAGAAAAATTAGAAAAAGAACTAAAATTTCTATTTGATGGAGTCAATGAATCCATAAAAGAATTAAATGCTGAAATAATACTAATTAAAGATGATATAGATAAATTACAATAATTCTTTTATATAAATGGAGTTGATTTATTGTCTTAAATGTCAACAAAAAACTAATTCTAACAATATTCAGATAATAAAATTGAAAAATATAAATGTAATTAAATCAAAATGTTGTATTTGTAATTCAAAGAAAAGTTGTTTTACAAATTTTTCTCCCTAATAAATGGCTCTATACAGTTCATTTGATTTATTCATTATCAGAAACCAAAATCAATTAAACAAAGATGATTGGGATGATATTTCTGAAAAATATGAGTTGAGTATTAATATGATGAGATTGTTTCAAAATAAATTAAATTGGCAAAAAATTGCTCAACATCAAAATTTAACTATAGATTTTATTACTGAATTCATAAATTATCAATTAAAAGATTATATTGATTTGATTTGTAAATATCAAGATTTAACTGAATATTTCATTCATGATTATGCATTTACCTTAAATTGGGAAATAATTTTAGAACATCAAAAAATATCAGCAAAATTTATACTTGATCATGCTACTGAAATTGAATATTTTAAAAGTAAAAATGAAATTAATACATAAAAATTATAAAATTTGACATCATAAAATTATTAAATTTTACTTGTTTTAAAAAAGCTTTTGATTTAAAAAATTTATCCTTAATAAATGGCTGATTACAAAAAATATGTAAATGATATTGAAAGAGCTGAATACAAAAATTTCTATCCATTATCTAAATTACATTTAAATGAACCTAATAAAAAAACTGAATTTAATATAGATTTTGGAGATGGATTTTGTACTTCTAAATTTCAATTTTATATATCTGGTAAATTGACTAAATCTGATGGAAATGCATATGATAATGGTGCTAATATAAAATTAATTGATAATTTTGTTCCATTTTTATTTTCAAAAATTGAAGTTAGAAAACATAATAAATTGATTGATGAAATTGAATATCCTGGTCTATTAAGTACAATTAAAGGTACTATAACTTATTCAAAATCAGAAATAAATCAGATAAATAATGGTTTTGAATCAAATTTTAAAAATAAATTTGAAGCTATTGGTAATTTATCTCATTTTGGATTAGGATTTTTTGAAAATGTAAATATTCCAATATACAAAGGAGGTTTTAATATAACATTTATTAGATCAGAAGATAATGATGCAATTTTTATAGATGGAAAACTAAAAAGGCTGATGGATCTTATGATAATGCTACATTACCAACTGAAGGTAAAATAACAATTGATGAATTTTTTATTAGAGTTCCTATAATTGAATACAAAACAACAAGTAAAATTCAATTAATTAATGAACTAAGCAAATTTGAAAAAGTAAATTTTCATTTTAATCATTGGCAATGCATTGAACAAAAAAATATTACAGGAAAGAATTTAAGTTTTGATATAACAAATATCTATAGAAATATTTATAATCCAAAATTTATTATAATTGGATTTCAAAAATCAAGAACAAATGATCAGTTATTTGATACTTCTAAATTTGATAGTATGTATGTAAAAAATATAAGAGTAAAACTAAATGGTCATTATTACCCTGATGAATTGGAAAATTTTGATATAAACAATGAAAAATTTAGAATTATGTATGAAATGTATCAAGATTACAAAAAAGTTTATTATATTAGTAGTAAAATGTATTATAGTCCAACAGAATTTCTAGATAATAGACCAATTTATGTAATTGATACTACAAAAAATCCAACAAATATTTCAAGTTCAAAAAATGATATTATTATTAATGCAGATTTTGATTATGATATAGTAGCTACTAGTAAAACAAATTGTTATATTATTATTATTTCTGAAAAATTACTTGAATATAATATAATCAAAAATGATATTACTGAAATTAATTAGAATGAATTATTACTATTTTAGTCAAATTTATTGAAAAAATACTACTAAAATTTTAAATTACCTTATGAAAAGCCAACTATTAATTTTATTGAAAAAATACTTATAAAATGTGATAATTTTACTTTATTTTAAAAAATTTTTATTTTGTAGAAAAATTTAGGCATATTTGTTGAAAATTTCATTAAAATTGCATATTTTTTTAAGACAATTTGACAAAAGCTGAAAATTGGCCAAAAAATGGCAAAAATATTTAATTTTAATATATATATATGTGTGCTTTATTCTCCATGCCCTGTTGTGCTTTATTCTCCATTCTCCGCTTTCAAAGGTTGGTCCATAGATTTTTTTTAGAATTTTATTTTCAAATTTTATATATATATAGATTTTTTATAGATTTATAATTTTTTTATAATTTTATATAATAATTTTTTTTTTATAGATTTTTTTTAGAATTTTATTTTCAAATTTTATATATATATATATATATATATATATATATATATATATATATATATATATAAAATTTGAAAAATAAAATTCTAAAAAAAATCTATGGACCAACCTTTGAAAGCGGAGAATGGAGAATAAAGCACAACAGGGAGTTGAGAGAGCTATATAGAGATCCAGATATTGTGGCCGAGGTGAGAAGTAAAAGATTGAAATGGGCAGGCCATGTGTTTAGAAAGGAAGAGGGCTCCTTAGTGAAAAAGACGTTAGTAACCCTGAGGGTAGAAGACCTCCTGGAAGGCCAAAACTGAGATGGCTAGATCAAATAAGAAAAGACCTGAGAAGACTTGGGAGAAGGGAGGAGGAAGCAAGGGACAGAGAAATCTGGAGACAGTGTGTTGGCGAGGCGATGTACCTCCTTGGGTACCAAGAGCCACGGCAGTAAGTAAGTATATATATAAAAGATACTAATCACGTTTTAGGTGAATGGATCCATCCTATGCAATGTTACTATCGTAAAATAAATCGTCTTGTAAAGGTGGTGATAGCTGGTTTCTGCAGTATGTAAGTTTTTAGTATGAATGTGGTGGATGTTATAGATAATGCTGGAAACAGCCAAGAAGCCGCTGGTTCTGGAACAATGTCTAGTGCCCGGCAGACTGTTGGACCTTCAGGGTCTGGCACTTGGATTGGACAACTGTCAGAAGTCTCTCAACGACTACCTCGACACCAAGCGCAACGCTTTCCCCCGCTTCTTCTTCATCTCCGATGACGAATTGCTTTCCATCCTTGGCAGCAGCGACCCTGAATGTGTGCAGGAACACATTGTCAAGGTGATTACAGCAGATACTAGCCAAAATCATATTGTTTTGATAATATAACAACCCTAGATGTGCTATGAGTTGCAGTCACAATCTTTTGTTCATTATATAAAGCGTTAAAGTCTCAAAATTGCCCTGAACCTCTATGATGTCCAAACAGAGCAGCGAAATATGCCATAATGGCGTCCGTGTGTTGCCAATGGATGTAGTTACACAGCGCGCATGCGCAAAACGCCGACCGCAGCGCTGGAGTGGCGGGATTTAAAACTAGCGACAGTGAAAAAAAGAGCTTTTCCCCATTAATTTTTTTACCCTCTAGTACTAATATAGCTTTAGTCAACAGTTGGGTTTTCTAATTAACCATTGTTTAAGCAATCTTTTTTCCCCATTAATCAATTGTGCTTTTAATTTTGTGATTGTTCTTACCATTTATGATTATTTTAATTGTTTTGCCAATTGTAAAATCAACAATTAATTGACGATAGCACAGCCACCAATTGCTGGCAATTGGGATCTACTGTACATAAATTGTAATCACCTCAGCTCGGCACCTTTAATTTTAGTTCTTCCATTAATTTTTGGAAAATAACTTGGTAGTTAAATCATTATTCTTATTGATGATTGACTACTAACTGTAACTTAATGATGATAACTCTTCTACCTGTTACGTAAAGTCCAACTCTATGCCTTGTAAAGAGGGGGTCTCTCGGTCTCAATGTTGACAAAGTAAACCGATAAGTTGATAAGAATAGCAATGACAATCTGTCATCACAGAATAGTGAAATCTGGCAATGCTATCAAGTTTCAAGGCAAGATAACCAACACAATGGATGGTGTTAGTGAGTGATTATCAACCTTTTTATATTTTTCTAGGGGTTTTGGGATTGGGACAAATGTTGTGTGTGTTTTGAGAGTAAAGCCCGTTGTTTCCCTGAAACTTATTGAAAACTGTCAATAACTTTATTAGCCCTAACTGTCAACAATCTTCCTCAGGGAGACAGTGTTGCACTTTACACCCATGATGCATAAATAACAATTCTCACCTTTGTTTCTCTCTTCGTGCCGTCCGCAGATGTTTGACAATGTGGGCAGTCTGCGGATGGGCTTGGACCACCAGGGCCACTGGGTGGTGACGGCAATGGTGTCGTGCGAGCGCGAGGTCATGGAGTTCCGCAACACACAGTCGGCCGATGGCAAGGTGGAAGTGTGGATGAGCTGCGTGCTGACGGAGATGCGCGTCACCAACCGCTACATCACCAAGAAGGCCATCTACGACTACGGCAAAGTCAGGCGGCCCAGGTATCCCTCACACATTATATTTTAGTAGGTTGAATGATTTTACACACAGTAGTAAACCCTCTATTTACCAGCCCTGGATCAATTGCCTCTGTCCTATATTAATGTCAATATTTATGTCTCCAATAATGTTGGGTCTGTGGTTAACTGTAAAAGCTTTGCAAAATCAGTTTTAAATGTATTAAATGTAAATTTACATGATCGGTCGATGGCATACAGAGAGACTTTAAATAAACGTCTTTGTTTAGTTACAATTTTAAAGGAGAGGTGAACAATTTAAGCAGTAGGCCACAGCAGCACTTGATAAGAGTGAGGCAGGGCAGAAGTCACATGGACGGCAATTATTCCAGCTTGATTGTCGAGCCTGAGCTGCATTATCATGATGTAGTCAAGTAGCTGATAGCGATCCTCTTCGTCATGTTTTATCCAAATCTCAGACAAAGTTATTATATCATGTATAATATTTAATCCAGTGAGATATATATAACACTCATAAAAATTCATCATCAAACTTCTGATATTTAAATGAAATATACTAAGTCCATGCCTGCTACTTAAGTTCACAGACATACACAAAAACTTTAATACTTATTTAAAAATACTTCTAACTCGCTTGTTTTTATGCAGAGTGTAAATTTAGTATTTTTTTGTAGTTCTGTAAGTGATGTTATTTGAACAAATTTGTGTTCAGGGGAATCAGATTCACAGGCATAAATTTCAACCTTTCGGACAAACATATTTAAAACCATTATCTTTTAGCTGTTTAGCTTTAAATAACAGTTCTTTGTTCCGCTGGGTGAGATCTCATTGACATAAACAAAGGTTTCAGGTTGTAAAGTATTTGTTCAAAATGTAATTTATGATTCTAGTTAGTTAGTGCATAGACCCAGACAACGACAAAGCAAATCACATTTCATAAAAATTAGGTATAGTGTTGCTGGGAACCAAAATGGCGGATTACCGCGAACTGTAACAGGAGTGGCACGTGATAAAATGCGCCACGATATAAGTTCAATACCTTCATTCCCACGAGAACGAAATCAGAAACTTGTCAACGCTGCACCACGCCGCCATGATGGTCACCCGTGGGGGGCAACTAACGGTGACGACATCATCGGCAAATCAAAATAAGGGGCGTGGTCAGAAAATCAACTGATTGGCTAATGTGATGTCTCGTGGGGGATGACAAAATTTTAGGGAAGGGGAAGCGAGAGCCGAGCGGCCAAAAAGGAAGAGAAGAGAACTTTAGTCTGGAAGAAGTTAGGATTTGGAGAGGATCAACCTGCGGGACGAGGTAGTAAGCCACCCCCAGCACCCGAACCACCTATCTCCAAGACTCCAACATCCATCACCCCGAACAACGAAGACTGCAAACATCAAGTACTTCAACGAAGAAACTCAAACATCGTATCTTTGGAGACAAATCTTCCTGCTCCCTCCCAAAATTCGAGGGCATCCCACTGCACAACACGGACTTCGGGGACCAAAGAGGACATCACCAGACGGCCCGGAGGACCACCCAGGAGCGGAGGCGGCCTACCAACACCGCATCCACGGACCAGGGTTGCAGCCGTACGACCACACCAGGGGGCTCCTTCTTCGAGATCACCATCCCGGAGGATCATCCCTTGGTGGACAACGTCGCCGCGCCCAGGAAAACACCCACTGGATGAATAGGGTATGTGCCCTCCAAAAATTGTGAGAAAAGGCCCAAAACTGATTTAATCAAAGTCAACAAAAAAAAAAAAAAAAAAACAGAACTAAAATTCAATATTTAATCTTTGACAATATTAAAGCGAAAGAGAGGATAAAAAAATCACAGTTTAAATAAACTAATTAAATATAACGATTGTAGGGACTAGGACATAGTGAGAAACAGCTCGCGGGATATTCATTTGTAAATATTACCTTTAAATAGATAGCTTATATTAATTTTTGTACAGATCATTTTATTATTAACATTAGGTCTTTGTTTCCGTAATTATCTAACTAAAGTAAATGTGTCTCATACTGGGTTGGAGGTTCTAAATATTTTAATGGACTTTATTTTTATTGGGAACCTTATCAATATAATTAAATCAAATTAATTCGATGGTTCAATTCAATTCAATTCAAAATTATTTTATTCCACAAAAATAAACATCAACATAACAGTGTTATTACTAAATTACAGGAATTAATTCCCACAAAGACTACACATCTGTGTGTGGGAATGAGTCTTTTTTATCAGTCCACACTGTTTTCAAGGATAACCAAGTGATTCAGCATGTACAATCTAAATTTACAAATATAATAAAAAATAAGCACAGAAAATTACATAATACTAATAAAAACAACAGAACATACGCAGATACATACTACTTTAGTAATACAGATCTAAGAAATTAACGAAACTAACCATTGAGAAATGAATGACCTGCTTATGGAATTTTAAATATATTGCGACTGCATCAGGGCCTCCGCGTCATCCGGTCCCAGACGGAGTAGCCACTCGCACACCCTCCTTTTGTAAACGGGAACACTGTCACCCCCATCATCAGCTATATCTGGTGGACAATTACGACGAATAATGTGTGCGACATAAAATGAGCTTGACAAAAATATAGAATGGGTTAACCTAGGAATTTGATAATTAACTCTTAGTCTGTTACGGGTTACGCGTGAATGATCTATTTCAGAAAAAATTTTGGTTCTGTTAATTTTAATGTAGATTAAAAGAGTTTTCAAAAAGATCTGTCTAACTGTAAGGACTTGAAATTCATTAAATAAGAGGTTCGTGGGATATCTTATATTTTTGTTTAAAATTGTTTTTATAATGCCCCTTTGTGTCACGTTCAGTGGTTGGAGCACCGAAGAGGAGGCCACCCCCCACCCCAGAATTCCGTACTGCAAAACAGACTGAACATAGGCGTAATATGCAGTCCTGCAGTGATCCACGGACAGAACCTGTTATAGTTATAGTTAAGGTTATAGTTAATTACTGATTTTCAGACGAACGGTTGTAAATATAATATAAGTAAATAAAAATGATTTAAAGCATAGGACTCTGAACTCCATAGATTACTTGTAAATGTAAATATAATTATAAATATTGTCATTATTGAATTTCTGGTGACGACTATTTCAATCAAAGTGCTCATTGAGAGACAAAAAGGTGTAAAGATTTTCGATAATCCGGATCCAGTGAACTACGATTTGTGATTTGAACTATAACAAAGGACTCCAGTGCTTCTGTGAGATTTTGAATAATATTATATGTATGTAATCATTGAAGGGCAATCTCATTTATTAGATTAAGTTTATGGTGTTTATTAAACATATGTTTTACTTACACTTGTGTTTGTTCAATCCCGGTCCTTAACCTCTTGCATTTAGCCAAGCGAGTCAAGATTAGCTTACCCTTTATTTATTTGTCATTTTGATTCAAATATTAATTTTCAGTAGCCTAACCATCTTTGCACACAGACTTTACAAGGTACAGAACTTTAGAACTGAGTTGATTGTAGATTAGTTGCTTTGGCTTTGGCTTTTTTAAGGAAACTATCTCTCTTCTGTCTGTTAGAAAATTGCACCACTAAAGATTTAATTCCAGATTTCTTATTTGTTTGCATTCTGAATATCGGATTCATATTTCAAAAGTTCACCCAATAATGCCAGATAATTTAGTACTAATAATATTTGGCACATTTTCCTGTTGATCGTAAGGAAGTACATCTATCTGTATGGCAGGACTGACTGGATGCTGGACTACCAGGGGATGGTGGTGCTGGCGGCCAATCAAGTCTGGTGGACGGCGGAGGCTGAGAACGTCTTTCTCAAAATCAAACAGGTGAACAACTCCTCCCCAAACTATGCAAATGACCACGAAGTTAAATATCTACAGTAATTAAATAGTTTACAACTCTGTGGTAAATGTTACTGTACAGTTAATGTAAAGTCATTTAAAATTAAGTTAAAACAATATTGATACAAAAGGCTCCATACTCATTTGAGGAAATTTTGAGTCAGTGAATCAATCCCATAATTTTTCATAAAAAATTTGTCTTTTTCTTTGCTTTTTTTATTAGTTGATATATTTTGTGTTGTTGTTGTTGTTGTTGAGTTCATTATATGAATCATGTCTTGTGAACAACACAATGATTTTACGTGAAAACCCAATTCTGTATTTGTACAAGTTTATATAAGTTTTTAAATACTTGTACAGATAATCAATAAAGAGGTTTAAATTTGATTTGATTTATCCACCGAACAGAGACGTCGTTGCCAAACAGAAAAGACCTTCACCGCCAACAGAGGCAACTGTCACCGCCGAATGGAGACATCCATGTCTGCCGATCAAAAATGCTTGTATCCGCCAAACAGACACGTCCATCATCGTCAAACAAAGATATCCGTGACCGCCAATCGGAGACGCTCCTATCTGGCGAACGGACATTTCCGGGTCCGTCGTTCAAAGACGCTTGAGTCCGCCAACCGGAGATGGATGGGTCCGCTGAACGGAGACGCTCATTCACGTTGATCAAAAACACTCGTATCCGCCAAATGGAGACGTTCTCTTGCGTTGCCTGAAGATATATCCGCTGACAGAAAGAAGCCCCTGTTGTTATAAGATTAATTCTGTCAAACATGTTTCAAAAGTGTCAGTCTTTCTCTGTAAATTCTGAGTTTACTCTGAGAGTACATGATTGTCTTATGTTAATTCCTCGCTGACCGCCATTGCTCTGACCACCTGTCCAAGTAGAAGTCTTGAAAAACTAACAGTCGATGGAATACCTTTGTCGAGTGCATTTTAGTGAGAAGTTAAAAAACTTATACTCATTTGCACATCAGTTCAATGAATAAGGTACAATATAATTCTTTATCCTGTCGTGTTTCTAATATCGGGTGCACTCCCATCCCCCTAGCTCTTTTTCTTCATGAAAAAGAACTTTCACAATAAACCTATTTTGTCTACAGAGCTGAACTTTTGGCAGTGAATGGGATTAATTCATCTATAAAATCAAATATAAATTTAATAATAAAAAAATTACTTTAAATATTTTTTATCAGCTTACATTTAAATTGAACTGATTTGAACATTTTGTCATTTTAAAGACAATAAACAGCTCAGAAAAAAATACAGAATCATATCAAATACTTTTCCTGGGAGGGTTGAAAAACAAAACTGAATTATAGCCTATTAAGCTACATGAGCGGGCCAATTGCGCTTCATGTTATAGGAAGTGTACCAGGGGGGAAGTTACTTTGAATAATGATTAAATTATAGTGAAAATCAGATTACACCATATTGGTATTTCTTCAATCAATCTTTATCACTAATTCTCCAAACTTCCCAATGTGATAGTGTTGTTCTTTTAGGTCCAAATTAGCTAGGATAACGTAATTGTTCTTATGCCGATTTGTCTTAGAGCGTCTGTCTAAAAACTCCTTTGAAATTTGGAATAGAAATTTAAGATTAGAAATTTGTCAAAAACGGAAAGGAATACATTACAAAATGCGTAATTTGCACACGGGCCCCCTAGTGTTACGAATTGTGGATAGTTATAAGCAATGGCATGTGGATGCTATATTCCTTAGGGGGGAATATCGCACAAGTGAATACTAGTTCATCCATAAAGACCATTCTCATAATTAGACCAATTCGTATATATGAGGTCGAAATTGTGGTTCGGATCCCATGTTAAACTGTAGGTCCCTAGATTCCATTGGCTGTTGGACTATTAATTAACAGTCCTGTCTAAGGAGAATGTCGGCCTTAGTCAGTAACAAGACTACAAGATCGCGCCACAATCATCCTACACTTATCTCTCATTCATATTCAGGTTAAAATACCCACTATGTGAGGTCCCTGTCTAAAAATAGTGATATAGTTGTGTATGTATTCTTATCAATACCTATTTTTGCTTACGAATAGATTAGACAAAAAAATTTTAGAGGTGAGCTATCAAATCCATAAAGATTTAATTTTTTTATAAGAATTTTAGAATCAACACAATCAAATGCCTTGCTAAGGTCACAGAACATACCTTGAACAAAGGTTTTATTTTCAAAAGATTGATATATGATGTTTTCTTTCTAAAACCAAATTGAGAAACATTAAAAAGATTGTTTGTTTCAAAATATTTGCTTACTCGTTTGCAAACCAAAATTTCAATTAATTTACCTACTACCAGGATGACTGAGATCGGGCGGAAACTCTGTGGCTGACCACTGGGACCAAAAATATATCCAAAACTGTGAGATTGTTTGACAAAAAATTAAAATCTTCCAAAACAGAATTTTGCAGTGTTGTTTTTTCTGTGTGTTTTGCAGGGACACAAGAGAGCGATGAAGGACTACTTGACACAAATGAACAACCAGCTGGACGAGCTGGTGGTGCGGGTGAGGGGCTACCTCAGCAAGAACGACCGCAGGAAGTTCATCACTGTGTTGACAATAGATGTCCACGCCAGAGACATCATCGAGGGTTTCGTCCGGGACAGGTGGGTACGGCTTTGAGTCATTTGTTATTTTTTCAATGAATTCTTTTAGGTATGCAAAACGAAATTTGTTAAGAGTAATTAAAAATTGTTCCTGGGTTTGGGGTTCAAATTCATTGTTCTTGTTGGCACCATGAAGCCACACCAATGAAGTTTTTGATTCGGTGTCCAAGAAGCTTACCAGTGAAATATCAAGATTAGGGATGTCAAACCCGGGATCTCGAGCAATTTCGGATACCTAAAAAATCTCGGGAGTCTTAATCTTCAATCCTTGAGTTTTTCGGGATTGTAAAAAATCATAATTTTTATTGTTTTGAAGTATTTTTTTTAGTAACTCCAACTAAAACTGGTAAATAATTGTTAATTCAACATGCCAATTTATTCCAAAAGTTCGTAACTGCTTGTATTGGTCGCATCAATACCTGAATTATTCCTGGTACTAAAAATAGCTTCTTATCTCTCACTACTTCTGGTGCACTTCCTTCCCAAGGTTGACAGTGACACAATTTTTGATGATTTTATTTTAGTCTGACTCATAATAGTGTATTTTAGTTGCTCGTATGAACAGATTTAATGATGTGACGTCAATTTATTGTTCTTATGTTTTACACAATGGATAAGTATGGTGATTTTTTACCCTGATCTTAAAAAAACAAATTACGATATAAGTATTGACTCTTGAAATATTTGTATACTACTTAAATAATGTAAACCATAGTAATCTTAAACAGCAATGTTGTTAATTTTGCTTGAAAATTACCTTTTTTTGTTCAGATAGGATAATTAAAATGAATTAAATAGCTGATTGTAGTATTTTAGAACAGAAGGGAATGTGAAATAAATTACAATGGTCTAAATGCAGGGTCACAATGCAAACTAATTATTGTTGATTTATTTGTATTTTAAGGAAATATAGGCAAAAGGAGAGGACTTTCTAACGATAAAGGGAGGTTCAAAGTTGTAGGAATGTGACCTACGGCAGCTATGAAACTACAGACTTTAAACAAACTATACAGTAGAAGCATATCATCATTGATTTCCACTTACAAAAGCATTGAATTGTAAAATAAATTTACCAGATACTAGATAAGCAAAGCATAGTCTTCCAGATTGTCGTGATACTCAAGATTGTGATCACTTGGTGTGTAATTTATCATGAACTAGAGTAAAAATTTCTTAAACATTTCTATTACAAAGCTAAATAGCCTATATATTTATAATACATACAAATCCTGGGCTCCCGTAATCGTCTTTAATCAATCCCGAAATCCCAGAATTGGATTTTCCGCCAAGGATTGACATCCCTAATCAAGATTCTTTTTCCTGAGTTGAATGCTGATGTTACTGAGACTGCAGCATTTGATGTCATGTTCAGTTTTGAACAACATTGAATACATCATTGTATAAATAAAAAAATATTCCTGTCGCAGCATACCTGCACACTCAGCGAATTTCCAACAGGATTTGGTACTTTTTTAACTTCCCCCATGAACAGCATGACAAAGAGGATGTAGGTCTGCTGTCATGGGGGTATTGTATCAGTTCCCATTGCATATACATACTAAATTATATAAAATTCTGATATTTTCATCTTCCACATAAACTCCATTGGGGTGAGTATGTAGTTTTGCCGCCAAATGGGTGCTGAAGGTAAATATAAGTTAAACCATACCTACCGAATGTACATACCAAATTTGATCAAGTTATGTAAATAAATATGTGAGATACAGGGTTTTGTTATTTTCCCATGTAAGAATAACATGGAAAACCTATTTTTGGATTTTCTTCATAACCTTTTAAGCCATTTTAAAAATTCAAAATACTAAATTGTTTGTTTTTACAAGTTATTGTGAGTGGTTTCAGTTTGTAGTGTTGAATTTTGAAAATTGTGGTAAAAAAATGCCAAAAACCCATATTTGACCTTGAAACCCCCTTAAAATTTTGTTCCCTTAACCTGATAATGCTGGTTCGTGAACTCATGAAAATAGACCTGGTCCTTCACTGTCATACCAAATTTCATCAAAATCGTAGGTTCCTGTCAACAGTTATCTTTACCATGGACACAGATATATGTATATATTTTCATATACATACATAAATATGGACAAATGGTGTTTTTGGCTTCTAGGGTCCTCAAAATGAAAACGTAACATGGTCCCGGGCTTAGGTCTTACCATGAGTACTACCGTAATAGCATATACCACGCAGGGAAATTTGCTAAAATAAAAAAAATAAATAAAAACATGTAATGTTGGGTAAAGGACATTGCCACTTAAGTCATATTTTAAGATGCACACATCTTCTGTTTTAGTGTGATGGACGCCTCTGAATTTGAGTGGGAGAGCCAGCTGAGGTTTTACTGGATGAAAAGTGTGGATAACCTTATTGTCAAACAGTGTTCCGGTAAGTGATTTGGATTACGTTGGTTATCTTGTAAGAACTTGGTCAGTTAAGAGTCTGCAGTACCTACGGCACTTTGGCATTTTGTCCAATAAGAACAATGTTAAATTTGAAACATAACTGTGAGTTTGTTTTTCGTCTGAAAATTACAAACTTGATGTCATTTTAAATGTTAACACACTGTCTTTCATTTGACGTGATTGAAATTTAAATAAAAAAATGATCCACTCGAATAACGAAGAAAAAACAATGTATATTATCACCATTTTTAAACCATGTTATACTATTTTTAGGAGGTTTATTAAAAATACTATCCACATCACATGATCCGCCATACTATTATTGTGAACATATTTAAGTTTCATGCAAATCCGATACAAGATTATCGAGATAAAGTGTTTCAAAGACTCCTATGATTAACATTGTTCTTATGGGACTAAAAGTCAAGATGGCGGAGGTACTGTGGGGTTTTGTGGGGTTTTAAACTAAAAATAAAAAAAAATAAGTTTCCTTCGATCAGTGGACCAGCCAGAATTAGAAGGGATCTGGCAAACCAAAAGTTATTTGTTGAATTGAAATACAAAAAAATTAATAATACATTAAAATATGGAAACAATTACAACATTGCAACATTCAAGAAATAATTATAATTAAGTTTAATTTGCAAAACAAAGTTTTAGGTAAGACATGTAGCACCAACCTTTTCATTACACTTTTCAATGGGTATGAGTCCGTTTTGTCTTTATTTTCATGTTCTTCTATATAGATAAAGTCCTTGTCATAATTCTTGAAATACACACTCACTTTTTCCTCAAGTACAATTACAATTAAAATTATTTTTTGTTTCCATATTAAATATTGTCTTGCTTCTAACTTGGTTTTTTGAACAATTAGATTTGAATTAAAAAAATAACATGTGTAATATAAAACATATGATTGAAAAATAATTAAATTATAAATACAGGGTGAAGATAACTTTATTGAGAATCAATATATATATATGAAATGAAAGAAAGAAAATAAAGAATGAGAGGGGGAAAATATTATAAGATAAAGCAAGGGATTAAAAAGAGAAGATGATTGGGAATAATTGAGGGGAAATTAGTGTGATGGGCCTTGTCTAGTTTGTACCAAACATACTCCCGGCCTTGAAGTATCCTTACTTCAACAGTCATTCAATTGGCAACTTGCACAACTTCACGACGGGGCGGCGAAAGGAGTTATTTGGTGTTCGGACTTCAGCCACTCGTACAACTCCATCTTTTCCAGGGAATAGTTGAGTCACTCTGGCGAGGGGCCACTGTAGTGTTGGTGTTTGTGACTGTATAAGTACTAAGTCCCCTACGTTTAGGTTCTTCGTTGAAGTTGTCCATTTTGGCCGTTGTTGCAGCGTATGAAAGTATTCGACGGTCCACCTTTTCCAGATGTTTTGGAATAACGCCTGAGCTGCTTGCCAATGGTGTAAACGATTAATAGGAACATCAGACAAGTCATTTTCAGGAAGCGAGACAAGAGGAGCGCCGGTTAAAAAATGTCCTGGCGTAAGTGCTGCCAGATCGGATGGATCAGCGGAGAGTGGTGTCAACGGTCTTGAGTTAAGCATGGCTTCCACTCGAGTAGTGAGAGTAGTAAACTCAGGGTAAGTAAGTATTTTCGAACCAATGACTCGTAATAAATGGTGTTTAGCTCTTTTGATAGCCGATTCCCATAAGCCCCCTTGATGAGGTGAAGCAGGTGGATTAAAATGAAATGTGATTCCCTGTTCTGAAGCGAACTTGTTGATGGATGCACGGTTTTCTTTAGTCTTGAGATTCTTAATAATTCTTTGCAGTTCAAGATTAGCTCCGATGAAATTCGAACCACAGTCGGAATATATGTGGTTACATTGTCCTCGCCGAGAGATGAATCTAGTTAATGCAGCGATAAAAGCAGGAGTTGATAGATCATGAACTACTTCGATATGCACGGCTTTAGTCACCATACATATAAAAATGCAAATGTAAACTTTAATGTGTTTAATGAATCGTAAGTTTGTGATCTTGATGTTAAATGGACCTCCATAATCAATTCCAGTTGACGAGAATGGTTTAGCAGGAGTGATGCGACAGGGAGGAAGATCACCCATTAAAGGCGTCGATGATTGTGGGCGAAGCTTGAAGCACCTAATGCATTTAAAAATGCGGGATCTGATCACGTTCCGGGCACATAGAATCCATACTTGTCTTGATAACAAAGATTGAATGAATTGAGGGCCAGCATGAAGGTAGTGAATATGGTAATAGTCAATTAGTATATTAACAACATGATGGTGTTTTGGTAAAACTACTGGATGACGAGTGTCATAAGAAACAGGTGCTTGATTAATACGTCCACCGATACGTATTAAATTGTCTGAGTCGATGAAAGGTGTTAAGCGTATCAGACGTTTAGAGCAAGGTTCATCTTGAGACAAAAGTTGAAACTCGTCATACATGGTGGATTGTTGGACGAGATAAAATATCTTGTTGCGTGCATTTGTCAATTCTGGAGCGGTTAAACAACCAGAATGGTGGGTCATGTTGCGACAGTTATTTATAAATCTTAGCACATATGACATAACTCGAACAAGAGTCATCCATGATGAAAACTTTGTTAAAATAGGTAGTTCAGGTTTGTGAACCGTTACCAAAACTGGCAAAGGGTCTGACTTTATTTCATGAGATGAGTCCAAAGTGATGGGATTAAAGTTAGACGTTGGCCAGTGTGACGCAGGCAAAGAAAGCCAACTTGGGCCGTGCCACCAGATGTTGTGATTGACAAGAGTTGGGAGACGGATTCCACGAGATGCACAATCAGCTGGATTGTGTTCTGAATGTATATGTTTCCACATTTCAGTAGGTACTAGATCTTGAATCTGAGAAACACGATTTGCTACAAACGTCTTTAATCGGTAAGGCCGAGTTTGTATCCATGTTAACGCTATAGTTGAGTCACACCATAAGTGGGTGTTCTGTGAATTAAACGTGGAAAATAAGGATTGAATGTGTGCAATCAATTGAGCTAGTAGAAAAGCTGCACATAATTCCAGTCTTGGAATTGTGACCCGTTTTAAAGGAGCAACTCGACTTTTAGCCATGAGTAAGTTTACAGACACTGATTCGTCCGGGAATTCGCATCGTATGTATGTAACGGCAGCATATCCCAATTCCGATGCATCGCAAAATCCATGTAATTCCATTTTGCAAGTCGACGATAGGTTTAGAGAACGATTTATTGATACTTGTGGTAAAAATTGGGTTTCATCAGTAAATGATTTCCATTGAGTACGAAGATCGTTTGGAAGTGGAGAGTCCCAAGACAGGCCTTTCGTCCACAGAAGCTGCATAAAACATTTGGCCATCATGATGAATGGGACTAGGAATCCACATGGATCATAAATCTGAGCTATCGTGCTGAGTACAGTACGTTTGGTAGAAGGTTTGAATGAAGTTGGAGTCTGAAAATTATATGAGATTGAATCATTTTCTGGAGACCATTGAAGCCCTAAAACTGAAAATTGTGGTGTTTCTGAGTTTTGCAAAAACTTTGGTGTTTCTAGATGCGTGTCAGGTAAGTTACTGAGGAGTTTAGGAGAGTTAGAAACCCATTTTCTCAGTTCAAAGCAGCCACGATTTAACAAAGAGATAAGTTGGGACTGAAGTGTTAATGCTTCATCTTCAGTGTCAGCTCCAGTGATAATATCATCTACATATGTATGGTTACGCAATACATTAGCTGCTGTGGAAATTCATTACCGTGGTCATCAGCTAGCTGGTGCAAAGTTCTAATTGCTAAATAAGGAGAACTGTTCATTCCATAAGTCACTGTATTTAGTTGGAAAACAGAAGGGGATTGATTTGTGTTAGATCTCCACAAAATTAGTTGGAAATTACGATCTTCTGGATGAATAGTAATTTGACGATACATTTGTCTAATGTCGCAACAAAAGACAACATTGTGGCGACGGAATTGTAAGAGCAGGTCGCAAATGTTGTTCTGCAATTTGGGGCCAGTCATAAGTATATCATTGAGGGATAAGCCAGAATTAGTTTTACAACTGGCGTCGAAAACAGTACGCAGTTTAGTGGTACTGCTACTTTCTTTAATCACTCCGTGATGGGGAAGAAAGTAATGAGGTTGACTGGGATCTAGGTGTGATAGCTTAGACATGTGTCCTAGATTTACGTATTCGTCCATAAAATCATGATAAAGTTGAGAAAAGTTATTATTAGAGTGAAACTTACGTTCCATAGCAAAGAGCCGTGTCTCAGCAGCATGTTTAGATTCACCAAGACAAGAGTAAGATTCTTTAAAGGGAGGCCTTACAATGTAGCGGCCAGTTTCATCACGTGAATGAGTTGAAGAGAAGTGATTGTCACAAAGAGTTTCTTCATTCGAGAAAGTACGTTTAGAAGGGACTTCTTCCAGAGTCCAGAACTTCTGAATTGCAGAGTGTAAATCATTGTCATTCATAGCATGGAGACATACATTGAGGGTTGAAATAGGGTTTCCAGTGGCATGGTTGACTGGAGGTATGCACGGAGCAGTGCCCATAAGTACATAACCAAAGTGAGTTCCCAAAGCAGTGGGCAAATTAGGACCAAGTGAAAACTGATTCTGAGTGAGAAGATGAGGAAAGATAGCACTTCCAATGACTAAGTCAATGCGACTTGGGACGTGAAAGGTAGGGTCAGCGAGTTCATAAGAACGAGTAAGTTGTAAAACTTCTGAAGAGATGGGTGAGCGAGGAAGATCGATTGTCAATCGATCGAGAATTAGCGCAGGCTGAGCTTCGATTACAGTATTCCCAGACAAAGTTTTAAGATCAATGAAAATCTGTCCTTTATTTTGAGTGACATGTTGGTCGATTCCGGAGAGTTGAACTGTTGACTTAGTTCGTTTCAAATTCAAAATCATAGCAGCACGTTCGGTAATTAAATTGCACATACTGCCAGAATCAATGAGAGCTCTAAATACATGTGGTTCACCACTTGACGATGTGATTTGCACTAGTAATGTACCTAGCAATACGGTAGTGTTTGACTTTGATTGATTGTTTGAAACTAAGGACACAGATGTGTTTGGTGTGGACTGAGCAGCCTTAGTTGAGGGGTTGTGTGTTTGTTTTGTTACATTCGATGGTGGAAGAACAACTTGATCTGTCTTATCATGGTCAAAATGTAACAAAGTGTGATGCCATTGGTTACCACATTTTTTACATGAAGACTTAGACTTACATGCTTTGGTAGAGTGTAATCCAAGACACGAAACACATCGTTGCAATTGTTTCACTAGTTTAAATCGTTCGTTTGGTGACTGAGCTAAAAATGAGGAGCACACGTATACTTTGTGACCCAACTGGTTACATACAAAGCAAGGAACAGACTGGGTGAAATTACTGCTATTATGTGAAGATTGTGTGACTGTCATAGCGACATTTTTCTTGACCGAAACTTGTTGGTTAGCTACTTTACTTTTACTAAGCTTATTTTGATCAGCAGTAAACCGCATTTTTTGGGATAGCATAGCATCCTCCAAATTATTGCATTCTTTATTGAGAAATGAAATTATTTGCTGTGATGTAGGTAGCGAATGGTCGGAAACATCCGTAGGGTTGCGAACGGATTCGAGTTTCTGGCTAAGTTTGAGATCCAATTTTCTCAGTAATACTACGGAAAGTAAGAGATTTGAGTTTTGGATGTCATAATTTAAGGCTTGAAGAGCTTGAGTATTTTCGTTGAAACTGTTGACGAATTGTCTAACCCCGTTGATGTTTGACGCAGACACATTAGGAAGATCTAATACTTGATTAATATGTAAAAGTTGGAGTCGCCTTTCATTATGATACCTTTCGCGTAGTAGGTTGTACGCGATGATGTAGTTATCAGAAGTGATACTGAGACTGCGTACGAGGTTTAGAGGTTCGTTCTCAAGCAAGCCTAATAGGTACTGGAAACGTACAACGTTTGAAAGGGCATTGTTATTATGTATGGTCGTATCATAAAGGTTAATGAATGACGACCAAGTGGCAAGATCACCGTTGAATTTGGGCAAGTTAATTTTTGGTAACCTGACTTGTCCATCAATCAATGTGGATTTGTTAGAAACTTCACTAAGTTCCTCGCGATCAGTTGAAGAATCGTTCGCTGAAATCAAAGACTCGATATAACTAGAAATATGAATGTAAAGTTCATGTATTTCATTTTTGTCGGAGATTAGCGGCTCAATATCAATTGTTTGGTCCGAAATACCATGCAGAATACGTTTAAAGTTACCTTCAAAATCATGTTTTTCCGTGTTTGCTTCTGAGAGGTAAGCACTCAAGGTCTTTTCCTGTATTTTGGTTAAAGGAGTAGCCTGTTCAATGATGTCATCGACTGATTTTTTAATGGAAATTAGTCGTGCTTTGGTGACAGACGTTAAACGTTGGTAGGTTTCTATGCGAAATTCTGCTGTTTTAGGTGGCGCCATGATTAAGTCTTGAATCTTATGGGTAATGAGCAGTTAGGAGTATGATGTGTGAGCTAGACAAAGGCCAGACACGTAAACACATAAAAGAGGAGCATAAAAGATGAGTGGTATATTAAGTGAAAAGTAAGACATAATTAATGGGTTTGGGAAAGTACATAGTTATTGAGGTAAGGTTGGTAAGACAACATAACATGAGAGGGTTGGTAAAATAACATGAGAGAAATAGCCATGGGACTGAAATTAACATACGGCTCGATCAGGACCAAAAAACTTTATGTGGGGTTTTGTGGGGTTTTAAACTAAAAATAAAAAAAAATAAGTTTCCTTCGATCAGTGGACCAGCCAGAATTAGAAGGGATCTGGCAAACCAAAAGTTATTTGTTGAATTGAAATACAAAAAAATTAATAATACATTAAAATATGGAAACAATTACAACATTCAAGAAATAATTATAATTAAGTTTAATTTGCAAAACAAAGTTTTAGGTAAGACATGTAGCACCAACCTTTTCATTACACTTTTCAATGGGTATGAGTCCGTTTTGTCTTTATTTTCATGTTCTTCTATATAGATAAAGTCCTTGTCATAATTCTTGAAATACACACTCACTTTTTCCTCAAGTACAATTACAATTAAAATTATTTTTTGTTTCCATATTAAATATTGTCTTGCTTCTAACTTGGTTTTTTGAACAATTAGATTTGAATTAAAAAAATAACATGTGTAATATAAAACATATGATTGAAAAATAATTAAATTATAAATACAGGGTGAAGATAACTTTATTGAGAATCAATATATATATATGAAATGAAAGAAAGAAAATAAAGAATGAGAGGGGGAAAATATTATAAGATAAAGCAAGGGATTAAAAAGAGAAGATGATTGGGAATAATTGAGGGGAAATTAGTGTGATGGGCCTTGTCTAGTTTGTACCAAACAGGTACTGCAGACTCTTAACTACACTTTTTAAATGTAACTTAAAAGAATTGTTCAAAAGATATTTTATTCACTTTTTACATGCCGAATTATACATGAATTTATAGTAAAACTGTCAAAGTGTACAAAGTACCTAAATTAGGCACATATTTATGTGGAATTTTACCAACTTTCTCAGTGAACTTTTAATCTGCTTGATTTGAATTGTGAGTAATCAACTTTACTTGGCTATATTTGGGCTTGAGCTAGGCCCATTGGCATGTTGTAGTTAAGTTCAAGCGCTTTTAGTCATACATCTCTTCTTGAATCTAAACCTTAAATTGTATCCTTTGGTGACATGAATATATTATTTTAACCCTCATTGATGTTATATTTTGATTGTTTTTAAAAGCTTTATCTGTTGATTATGTGGCAAAATAAGTTAATTTTCATCACCATAATCTGGAAAATGGCAGGTAAAAAGTGAGCACATCATACTGTATTATATCTTACAGAGCAAGAAACCAGAACTTAAACATTAATCAGATGAGTAACTGATCCATTCCATGTTTGACAGGTCAGTTTGAGTACGGATACGAGTACATGGGGTTGAACGGGAGATTGGTCATCACCCCATTGACTGACAGGATTTACCTGACCATCACTCAGGCTCTGTCCATGCAGCTGGGAGGAGCTCCGGCAGGTAACATACTACGCCAAGTGAGATCAATAGTATATTCATAAGTTTAGTAGTCTAGAGTGGTTTTGTTTACTATTGTACTCCATTTCCCTCGCAGAATATTTAATTGAAAGACAGTCATGAACTTTATATTAACCATCACCCATTAAACTTGACTTTTGGAGCGTACAAGTGCAATATAAGCTCTGTAGTATTGACTCAATAACCTAACAGGAATAGATTCCACAGTCATAACTATTGGTTACTGTGGACCATTCAGTGACACAAAAGATATGGATTTCCTTTACCTTTTTTCAGAGAACTTCCACTAACAGAGCACAATATTCTACATTCGTTAAATATTTTCCGTGCAATGAGGTTTTCATTTTGAGACCCTCTCTTTTGAAAGGTGACAATTCTTAAATCTTCAAGTACTCTTCAAATTTTTCAATTTTCACATATTATAATCTATCGTGGCTCCGCAGGGCCCGCCGGCACCGGCAAGACGGAGACCACCAAGGACCTGGCGAAGGCGATGGGACTGCTCTGCATGGTGACCAACTGTGGCGAGGGCATGGACTACCTGGCGTTCGGCAAGATACTGAGTGGCCTGTGTCAGTGCGGCGCGTGGGGCTGCTTTGACGAGTTCAACCGCATTGACATCTCCGTGCTGTCGGTGATCTCCACGCAGCTCCAGACCATCAGGTCAGCGCTGCTGCTGAGGGTGAAGAAGTTTGTGGTGAGCAACGACTAGGAAATAAACTTAATGTTAATCTAGCTTGTGATGTAAAAATGTAATCTGAATAAACTGGACGGATGTGAACATGCTTTCACGTAGACTTTAGGTAAAATTTTGTGGCTATGGAGTAGTAGAGTGTTAAGTAGTAATTTTTTGTTCCCTTTTGTAACAATATAAAAAATTCTTGATTCTTCATTCATAATTGGTTGCTGTAACCGCAAAAACTGCGAATCATACAGCCCAAACTGTGTCAATATCTTATATCAACCACAATGAAGTTCAGTCTTATCGTTTCTGTCAATCATTTTGGTCTAACGGTAGTTGTGGTGTTGCAGTTTGAAGGACAGCAAATTGCCCTGGACAACAAGGTTGGCATCTTCATCACAATGAACCCCGGCTACGCTGGCCGAACAGAGCTCCCGGAGTCCATCAAGGCTCTGTTCCGACCTGTTGTCTGCATTGTGCCCGACCTCGAACTTATCTGTCTCATCATGTTGTTCTCTGAGGGCTTCCTCCAAGCCAAGGTAAGATCAGTTAATAAATACCCAATCAGCTTCATTGCAAGGCTCAATCAATTTGATATTTTGCATTATTAACATGGTTTTACTGTTTTTGGAGAAAATTATAAAATATGTTTTCCATGTTATTCTTATTGGGAATCAACAAAACCCTCTGTTTTGTCCATTTATTGACATAGAGTGTTAAATTTGTTATGAAGATTAACTATGAAGAATTTAATTCACATTTGCTTGTATAACCCGTTTGACGTCACACCTACGTACTCACCCCCATGGTTTTTATGGGGAAAATGAAAAAAAAATACTAGAACATGATAAAATTTGGTAAATACATTGACTAGGTAGGTTTTAACTAATATTTGCTTATTAAACACATTTGACAGCAAACTGACATACTCAATCCCATGGTGTTTATAGGAAAATAATAAAATACCAAAATTCAACTGAGAAATGGAAATTGGCTGAGGACCCAGGTTAGCTGCGATGGAGATTTCATTCAACAGAAATGGTTTTTCTTTTACTTTCTTGCTACAAAACAATTACTAGTTATGTCAATCCTTGGTGTTTGGGGGATGTGAAACTTAAATTCATATAATCAGAGTATCCATTGTTGCATGTGACCGGGAGACTCAAGTTTTTGTTTCCCTGCAGGTGTTGGCCAAGAAGATGACCGTGCTGTACAAGCTGGCGCGGGAACAGCTGTCCAAGCAGAACCACTACGACTTTGGCCTGCGGGCGCTCAAGTCTGTACTAGTGATGGCTGGAGAACTCAAGCGTGGATCACCGGACCTACCAGAGAATGTGGTGCTCATGCGGGCGCTCAGGTTAGTTGTTTGTAACAAACAAAAGAGTAATGCCGACGCATTTGAGACCAGGAACCTGTGAGGTTGGATAATAGAATATTATGTCTTACTAAAGGTATCATAACAAAAGTGCTAAACATCCTCTAAGGAAGGAGTAAAACAAGGTAAAAACTGTCTATTTAAATGGGATACAATCGGAAAACCACTTTAATAGAGAAGTTTTTGGTTAAATTACATAAATTTAGAATCCCATAGTTACCCCTGCTAGCTCTCATGCAAAATATTGTGCTATTGAGATTCCTGTATTTTATTGATCAATTCTTTTTAAATCAATCAATAAGCAGTACAGCAAATCTCCCACTAGTTGAAGGGGGTGTACTGAGTAATTGAGATGTCTGTTTCATCTTCTAATGGATGGAAAGAGTAATTTTAAAATTAATCTTATCCTAAGATACTTTACATCCTAATTTCTCCATATCTTATTTGTTAGTACACGAGGCTATAATATTCTCCTTAAAATACACTCTGCAAATTAAAGTCACATAGGTGTCTTAAAAACGGATTAACTAAGTAACTCAATAGGCAACAATCAAGGTCTCAAAATTTGCCACCTGAGAAATCACCCCGGCAAAGCAAAATTTGCTCAGCTTTTCCAATTCAAAGCATTGTCTATGAGAACACTAAAGATAATAAAATGTTGATAGTTCTCAACTTCACATATTATTACCTCATTTACTTCTATCTTGTCTTGTAAAGAGTTGGTGTGTTAGTTATTTTCTTCTCTGTAAAATAAAACTTTTTACACAAGTGTAGACAGATATTTTATTGACAACAGGCGAGTTTTTGAACATTAAGTAACTTATAATAACAACTACAATAGATTTTTTAAAGTTGTCTAAGTATCTTGTGCTCCAAAGTTTGTGTGTGTTGCCCAGGGACATGAACCTGCCCAAGTTTGTGTTTGACGACGTTCCGCTGTTCCTGGGCCTCATCAAAGATTTGTTTCCGGGTCTGGAGTGCCCGAGAGTCTCGTATCCGGACTTCAACGCTGCCGTCGAGAAAGCTCTTGTCGAATCTGGCTACATACTGCTGCCCAATCAGGTACAATATTTTTTAAACTGTTACAGTAACTTCATTTAATTTATTTTCCAACAACATAACAGTTACAGATACTGTGTTAATATTTTTTGTGTTAGTATTTTTTTACTGTTATGGTTGAATAGATTAAATCATTGAAATTTGGTTTTAGTTGTTAAGTTTAGGGGTGGGCAAGTACTCGACTTTTCGAATATTTCTAGAGTATTTATTGAAACTTGAAGCTCGAGCGAGTACATGTGACCACTCGTTAAAGTCAAGTCGAGTAGGTATTAAATGATGATTAAATGCTGTACTGCTTAAATGATGATTAAATGATGAGAAATAATGTTTCTTAAATGTTTTTCTGTTTATTTAAACCCTATTTACATGAATTGAAAAATATTTTTACTGCGAAAGTGATACATTTTAAAACCAAAGATAGATGTGAAGACCAATGAAAATGCTACGCATACCGTGACTGCCGACTGTACTCTTGAACTCGTAATGGAGGAGACGAGACAGACGACGAGAGTGACGCTGCACGGATGGGTCAGTAGTAGTGAGTCAACATTACTGAAGTCTATGAAGGAAAATTTCAAGTTTACCTTCAGAACTTGGCTATTATTACTGAAAAAATTACAAACTGTTCCCAAATTACAATTTCCCTGACTGGATTGTCTATGACTATGCCCTATAGAATTAACAATTAATATAAATAAATGAAATCCAATCTCTAATTTAAAGCTAACCACAGCATGTTCAATGAGTTGAACCTTTTCCTGCTTTGCGTGTGACAGGTGGACAAGGTGGTTCAGATGTACGAGACGATGATGACTCGCCACTCGACGATGATCGTTGGCCCGACCGGAGGCGGCAAGACTGTTGTTATTCAGACACTGGCCCAAGCTCAGACCTCTCTCGGGCTGCCTACCAAATTGTTTACTCTCAATCCTAAGGTATGTTAAGTGAACACATCAAGGCATACTTCCTAAAAATCAAAATAGCAAATGAGTACGGTACTTAAAAGATTTAAACCAAAATGTATATAATTCATACCTATATATAGATAGTTTAGATATAATATATATAAATAGTTTAGATTTCACTTAAGGTGTGAAATTGTTCCCTCTAAACCCGAAAATGGGCTCATTTTATTCCTCTAATTATCTTATTATTACCTTATTACCGTCGCGTTGTTGTTGACCAGTTGATTCTGGATAGATTGTGTCACATTAATAAAAT